>WOVY01002965.1:600000-750424 GCA_013436015.1 Rhipicephalus annulatus
TCTATTAACGTTCTTAAAACTTGCTTTCTGCTTTTTAGTTCCCCGCAAAGAAAAATTTCCGAGTTCCCTTCCCTGTATATTTCCGGTATTAAAATTGAACTTCGTCGTAGCACTAATTTTCTTGGCGTAATAGTCGATTCTCACCTTAAATTTCATGAGCACGTAATCTTCATTTCAAAGAAAGTTATGTTCGGCATAAGAGTTCTGATTAGAGCTAGACCATACTTCAACTTGCAAACTCTCCTAACTTTGTATTACGCTTTTGTCCACAGTCACCTAAATTACTGCATTTCTTCCTGGGGTGGTACGTATCATACCCACATCGCCCCATTAATAACACTGCAAAAACAAGCGTTACGCATCATTACATTTTCCCATCGACAAGCAGAATCTTCCCCGCTGTTCTATCAGCTCCGTGTTTTGCCCCTTCATCATCTGTTTAGGTACAGCATTGGTATTTTATTTTTAAAGTCTTGCACGATCACCTTGTCTTAGATATTCTCCCTCATTGCATCACTAATAATCTCAATTCAACGCGCTTTGCCTCACGCCAGAATCTCTTACTTCCGTGTATACACACTAACTACGGCAAACAAATGATTCTATTCTCGGCCATTTCGCTCTGGAATTCACTTACCTCTGATATTAAATCTTCTAAATCACTTTGCGTTTTTAAAACCAAACTAAAGACTTTCTTGTTAGGCCCTTCTGTTTGATTGAATTGTAACTGTATTATCATGTCTTTTTTTTACGATGTATTCCTTGTTTTTTAGTGTTCCTGTTTATTATTCTAATGGTTTTTTTTGTTTTATTTAGCTTTTTTCATCTTTCTCTTTTTATGCTGTGTTTATACTGTGTTTAATTGCTCACAATGTATTTCAGTGTTGCTTGATGATTACCTTTTTTTTTTCTTCCGTGGGAGGTCCCGCCTGCGGTTCTTACCTTGGGACCTCCCAGTGAATCTGTACCCATGCACTTTTTCATGTTCGCACTTGATGAATAAAGAATAAAGAACGTTAAAAAATATTTGCAAAGTAAAAAAAAAGACAGAAGTACTTCAGAATGTTTCAGAGCTTGAGCGATTACTGTTTGTAAGGCCGGAATACTCGACGGCGCATGTTTAGGCGTTAGAGCGCTTCGAAGCTTTTCAGATGATTAGCGGCTGACGATGGGCTGGCTGCTATTATGCGAGTGTGTACCGGCCCCAAGTTCGCTATAATAAATAGTTGCGTCTTCGACTTACTGGGTGCTGTGTTCGTGAACGTCTCAACCCAAGTCACATGGTTGAATGTTTCATTTGACTGATATTTGGGCTTTAACGGCCCAAACCTACGATATCTGTTTGAGAGACGCTGTAGTGAAGGGCTCCAGAAATTTTTAAAGTCTCGATTTTTTAGGGCGCACCTACATACGAACACATTGGCGTACAGCATTTTCCCCTCCATCGCAAATGCAGCCATCCCCGCCGGAATTTGATCCCGGAACTTGCAGGTCAGCAACCGAGTACATTCTCCAGAAGACCGTCTTGGCGGGGTGATAATGTTAAGTGTGTTACAGTTCTTAAATGTAGGTCTTACCTTTGAAAGTTACC
Source organism: Rhipicephalus annulatus (assembly GCA_013436015.1). Classification (NCBI taxonomy): domain Eukaryota; kingdom Metazoa; phylum Arthropoda; class Arachnida; order Ixodida; family Ixodidae; genus Rhipicephalus; species Rhipicephalus annulatus. The sequence goes on from WOVY01002965.1 coordinate 601,592, forward strand.
TCGATACAGCGCAGCCTAAATCTAGCTTGAAGACTGTGTTCATGCGCATAAACAATGCGTTTGCTTCTGAATCTTCTAACATTGGGGAAATAGTCTTTGCTTATCAATATGCCATCGTCGTTCAGTTTCGAAACCACAAAAAGATGGCGCTGTTCGTTTTAGTTCAAGGAGCTGTTAGTTCCAATTGCAGGGTAATGAAAATTTATTGTAGTCATAGGTGGCCGTCTTGTGTAGGCAGTGCTCACCACGCAATCTTTTATTTGCATTCATAAAGGCAACAAGCAATTATAGTTTCAGCCTACACAAACTGCATGCGAGCTGGTGCTGCTGAGTAGAGGTTGTATGGTCTCGAAGTGGAGAGCGCCACGCTCTTAGATTGGATGGACACAATAGACACGGTCAGACTGGACCAAAGGACACATATTTGCTAATTACTTTTACACCGTCCATATCACCAGCCGAAATAATATACATCAGTTTTGATGAACGCGCTAAAACAGCCTTACGCAGTATTTTACAACACCCAACAACATACCGTAAGAACACACAGGAGGCGGCGTCAACAACGTTCGACTCACCACAAGAGCTCAAGGCGGACGTCCTGTGGTGCCGCCCACCACGGACCTGCCGCAAATGATGACAGCTTGCTCCAACTGCCACACGCCAAATAGGACCGCTCATATCTGATGCGCGCCACCCAGGCTTGACAGGCGTCACTGTTGGCGCCACCGCACTAACCATGATGATGGTGGTGGTTATAAACGCTCGCGAGCAAAACGCCACCTATACCGCTCGGTAGTTTGAACCCGGAATGCCGCCTAAGCGCGAAACACGTGCTCCACGAGGTGCAAACGACTTTACAATGGGTGTTAGAACCCAACAAGGTAACACTTCATCTGCAAACGTCATTTATTCAAAAAAATAAACGTCATTATAATAAACGTCATTATAATAAAAAAACACGCTCTAGCTACATGGGGAAGAAATATGCTACGCTTGGTAGCGTTATATAAATGAAAGATGTGTCCACTCGTCGGCTGGCTCCATTGTACACTGCTTTCACGCTCAAAACAAGAATCCCCAGCACCTATTCCCCAAGTAGCCGCCACCGCAGTTCCGTAGATCAGTCAAAGAGAGTGACAGCCATGACCAAGAGAGCCGCTGTTTCCGTTGTTCTCTGAAGAGGCATTTTTCGTCGTCTTCTTGTGAGCGTTCGATCATTGAGAGTGTCAAATTTTTTAAGAGAAAATCGCTTCGGAGCCTCTACTTGCGCTCAACGCAATGCCATCTACAACTTAACGTACAGTCCAACAGTACAGCAATAAACAAGCCTCCGCCCCACTACCCTTCTTCGCCTTTTCAGTAAATGCCGCGCGCATTTCCCCGCAGACTCAAAGCAAAAAAGTAATAAATAAAAAAAGATGATACTCAGGGTCTCCAAAGTAACTGTCGATTGCAGTGCCAAAGTGAACCAGCCGGGGGCTTCTTTGGCACTCCCTGTTGAACATACCGTATAGGGTGTCCAGAATGCGATCTTCTGCAGGAATCGGAAGCATGAAAGTGGGTCGCCTATTCGCGAATGGCAGAAAGCCTCAGTACGAACAGGCGAGCGAAATTGACTATGGTTGTAGGCTTTCAGCTCGCGGCAGTGGCATTGTAGGAAAAGGATCTTTAGCAGGAAGTAAAAAGAGGCTAGTATGGTAAGAAAGAAAAGCTGGTGGGACAACAAGAAGGTGGATGTCTTCCAGGAGCAGTTCGGCGAGCAGAGTGAAGGCCTTAATAGAATCTTTAACAAACATGTAGTGCACAGTGCATGTGGCCCCCACAGGTCTTTAATAAAGCAACTATGCAGCTTGTGAGACTATGCAACGCATGCAGGTTGGTCCTTGGTAGAGACCCAGGAAAGATAGGCTAAGTGCGTGGAATCTGCACACGCTTAAATTTTCACAAGAGCAGGGGCTAAAGTCTCGAGTTTTTTTTTTGTGTGTTGCATATCCGTTATATCAAAAAACGGCCGATATTGAGGAAATAAGTCAGAAAGTATGAAAAATTCTCGAACTTGGGGTGCCGAGGACGAATCGGACATTTATGCTGTAAAAGGTGCAAATACACACGAGCTTGTACCCCCCGCCTCTGTCTCGATTGGTACAGCCACAAACCAACTTGATAACCATGACCTTCCTTATACAGTGCTCTTCCTTCTTCGTCTTTGAGTGCCATGATGTCACTTACGCTTCGACAAATGAGAACGCTCATGAATTACTGTCGAAATACAAAACATCATGCAGGTGGCCGTAAAATAGGCAAAAGTTTGCTCTACACGATGGGCATTTGGGTTAAATTGCTAAACTGTTTCGGCTAATTGCGAACTGCTAAAGCTTGGCAACGACCTTGCTAGCAGAAAAAGCAGAACTTTTGCATCGAATGGCGCGTCCGTGATAAGTCACTCCGCATGATGGGCTTGAAGTGCACCAACAGGAGCTCAGAAGATATTCATGACACACGAGTCTTATTGATGATTCTATGGAACAAGCAGACAGGAAAGGGCGTGGTGGGCATGTGAGCGTACCTGCAAACTTCAAGTTTTCATTAGATACCAGCGCGCACAAATACGCTATATAACGTTAGCGCTGTACTGTTGCTGTTGCCGCAGCACCATCCCACGAATCTCCTTATAATGTGCAAGAGCGTCTTATATTCGATAGAATGGTGCAAATATATCACGACTTTCTGGAAATTCGTTCTAGCGTATATGGAGGGAGCAAAGTGCTCGAAGTCTTCTACTTTACGTTTCCAGTGCAGCTAATGCACTCCAGGTGGTATTAATTATCTGATGCCCTAAACTACACCATCTAACGTAATAGGTTGCTTCAGGATGTTAAACCCCAGAAGACAGCAAAACTAAACAACATAGACCTGCCAACATTGCTAAACAAGGTGTGTCAGGAATTGTGTCCGAAATATTGGAAAAATACAGAACAGAGGCATCTGTGTCCCCCCTGTGGCGTTCCTTTTACTGTGGCAGAAGGCACCTTCAGATATGTAGAAACGGTACTAACGGTAGTAATTTAAAAAAAAATTGCCCGCAGCTTCCCTCGGGGGAACACTGAGGAGGATGCGGAGCATATAATTGGTTAACGGGGTGTTAAAGTGCGACTTACTTGGGTCGATGGCTAAATTGGTTAACGTGGTTGTGAAATGGGGTGTTAAATTGCGAATTACTTGGGTCGATGGCTAAATTGGTTAACGTGGTTGTAGGAGGGGGTGTTAAATGAGTGAACACGTACACACGTATGCGAAAGGGCGGCGCTGGTCGAAGGGACGTCGATCATTGTGTTTGTGGATTCGTTGGAATTCATTTCACCGCGACCTTGGACGTCGACGCGCCGTACAAACCAACCGACGAGCGGCAACTGAGCGAGCGAGCGCCGACCTTGAGTATATATACAGCGCGACGGCGCATACACTGTCAGCTGTTGAATGTTCTCGAAGCGCGACGCCACATGCGCGTCCACTGGAGAATCAGGAGAATTGTAGATGTCGAACGCGGTGTGTAGACGAGGAAGGGTGCACAGATGGTGGAGGAGTGAAGCGCGCGCGGTGTGTAGAGGAGAAAGGGATGCACAGATGGTGAAAGAGTGGGCGACGGCGCGACGGCGCATGCGCGCGCGTCAGCTGTCGAATGTTCGAGAAGCGGTGCGGACGGCGCGGACGGCGCACTACAAGGCGCGAGTATAAGATGCTTCCGCATCTAAAAAAACATAAGGACGTTTTGCCCTAGCTATTGGAAGTGGTCGGTGTAATAAATAGGCGAAATAAATTTATGCCTACGATAGTCTATAGCCACTCAGATGTTTTGAAAAGGCGACCACTGCTGTAGGGCGTTGAAATCTGGCTAAGTGAGCTGGCGAAACCGCAACCGATGCACCAAGCAACGTACCTACTTTGAAAACGCCCCCACTGAAGCGGCAATGCTTTTAAATTGTGTGAATAATAATAGCTTCAACTTCATTATTTACTGTCATAAATTATATTTGTACACATCTAAAGATACCTCCTACTAAAGCAAAGAGAACGCCACAGTTAACAAGCAGATGCCTTCTTTCTGTAATTTTAAATTTATATTAGACACATTTCTCGAAAAACCGTTTGTATGAATCCCGGGCAAAAACGGTCCTGCGTCAAGCCCGTGCCCGAACCGAGGCCGAAGCTCATGGACCTGAGCCCGGCCTTTATCCGATTCAACATGGGCTTACCCAATTCAGGCCCGGCCAAGGGCCGTGGAATCGTTCAACGTGAATGTCATCTATATTTTCGGACGCCTTTACAACTGCCGTTCCCTTTTTTTTCAGGGAAATATTTGAAGATACATTATTGTGTAATCTAGCGATTACCTTTATGCCATATATGAGAATAACGTTGCGCCAACAAATGTACCATTCTACTTTGGTTATTATACCATAGGCCTGAAAGCAGAAAACTACTTACAATTGAGGCATATATTACGCAGTAAATGCACCACTGTTCTTCACGCGTGTCTTATTACAGTGCCAGTATTTCAAAGGCACCCAATATACTAGCTACTTCCTCTTATTGTTAAGTTTTGCATCGCAAATATCTCCACGCAAAGTAGGGAGGTGTTCAGTTATACTTAAATCAGTCATTGTTGCTTAAGGTAGCATGAGTGTCAAATCAACAATAGCCTTGGCAACAGGCAAGAGCGAATCGAGTCTCTTCCTTTCAGTGGCCACTTCATGCCGAGGAACACGAACGTTCAGTGGCAGTGGTCGTACTCTTGCTTTTCCTTTTTAATTCAGAGGTGAGCCACATATCAGTGTTGTGAACTTCATGGTTAGAGCAACTTTAGAAAACTGCACATCGTAAGTAAGGCTACAGAGCTGTTTTCGGCATCCTCAAATAGTAATAATATTACGATAACAAGATACGCAGTGAAGTCAAACTAGACCAATCTTCTCCCAATTTTCCTTGCCGCATGCTGAGCAAGAAGCGCTTCAATTAAACTGGCAATAACCAACAATAATAGTTTACAAGTATTTTATTGACGTATTCTTGATTGACAAAACAGAACTGTCGGAGCTTTCTAAGTTTATTATGAACCGTAAGGTATCCGATGTAAAAATATAGCACGTGGAGAGATTTGAACACATTCTGAATAACGGAGAAAGCGTCAAAGCAGTGAAGAGGAAACATTGAATAGGGAAAAATTGGATGTATGCACTAAGGGACAAAGAAGAAAAAATAACTACCAATATGGATAGGATAGTTAAAATAACGGAGGAGTTTTACAGAGATCTGTACAGTAGCCGAGCAACCACGGCCTTCTACTGTAGGATCTAGCAGTAACCCAAATGCAACCACGAGTAATGATAGAAGAAATCAAAAAAGCATTGGAGAGCATGCAAAGATGCAAAGCTGCTGGCGAGAATCAGGTGACATCACATTTGCTGAACAATGGAGGACAGATTGTGGTAGAAAAACTAGCCACCCTGTTTACGAGGTGTCTCCTGAAGGGAAGAGTACCACAGTCTTGGAAGAATGCTAACATCATCTTTATACATAAAAAAGGAGATGATAAGTCCTAAAAAGTATACAGGCCGATCAGCTTGCTCTTCGTTGTATACAAGCTATTTACAAAGTTAGTTGCTAACAGAGTTAAGAAAACATTCGAATGAAATCAACCAAAGAAACAAGCAGGATTTCAAACAGGCTACTTACTCAACAATCGTCCTCATTCATACTATCAATCAGGTAGTAGAAAAATGCTCAAAATATAACAAACCACTAAACATAGCCTTCATAGCTTACGAGAAGGTGTTTCAGTCAGTAGAAATATCAGCAGTCATGCAGACACAACGGAATCAGTGTGTCGATGAAGCATATAAGCATCCTGGAAAAAATGTACAGGAGATCAACTGCTACCATCATGCTTCATAAAGAAAGCAGCTTAATACCAATCAAGAAGGGTGTAAGGCATGGACTATCATGTTCCCAATGGTATTTACCGCGTGCTTACAGGAGGTTTTCAGAGGCCTAAACTGGGAACAGTTGGGGATGAGAGTTAATGGAGAGTACCTTAGTAACCTGCGCTTTGCCGATGACATTGCATTGCTGAGATACTCAGGGGAGACATTGCAACTCATGATTACGGAGTCGGACAACGAAAGCAGAAAAAGGTGTGTCTTAAAATTAATCTGCAGAAAACGAAGGTAAAGTAGAACCTCGGCAGAAGCAGCGCTTTGAGATAGGTAATAGTCCACTTCAAGTTGTAAAAGACTATGTCTACTTAGGGAAGGTAATAACCGCGATGCCGAACAACGCGATTGAAGTAACTAGAGGAATAGGAATGGGTTGGAATATCTTTCGCAAGGATTCTCAAATTATGACAAGTAGATTGCCACTATCCCTCAAAAAAAGTATATAACAGCTGTATCTTGTCAGTGCTTAGTTACGGAGAAGAAACCTGGAGACTTACAAAGAAGGTTCAGCTTAACTTGAGAAGAACGCAGCCAGCAATGGAAAAAAAAATTGTAGGTGTAACCTTAAGAGACAAGAAGAGAGCAGAGTGGATTAGGGAACAAACGTGGGTTCAGGATATAATATTTGAAATCAAGAAGTGGAAATGGACATGGGCCGGGCATGTAGCCTGTAGACAGGGCAACGGCTGATCATGAAGGGTAACTAACTGGATCTCTAGGGAAGGCAAGAGAGTTATGAGGCGACAGAAGGTTAGGGGGGCAGATGAGATTAAGATTTTTGCAGGTATAAATCGGCAGCAGCAACCACAGGACCTAGTTAACTGACGGAACATGGAAGAAGCCTTTGTCCTGCAGTGCACGTAGTCAGGCAGATGATGATGATAGCAAGTTACAGTAGTTCTAATTATAAATAGAACGAAGAAAACTATTCCTTCAGCTGTCTGACAATTTGAATTTGATGTACTTGGGTTTACGGACAAAAATATTCAATGCGCACTTTAATTAGAGCAACGCGACACCGTCGCAGACACGAGGCAGACGCAGACAGTTGGCGGACGGGTCGCCCGCAACAATGTCAGTGGACCATTCAGTCGCACAATAGGTTAACGCCGATTCTCCTAATACATTTCGTTCGACTGTATCTCTTTTTTAACACGACCGTGTTTCGTGACTCGGTCCACAATGCTTTAGTGACCTACTTACGTGGAGGATATGGCATACATATGAGCATTATTGAACCCAAAAGAGAGGTTTGTTTGGTTCCCCGCCGGGTGTCGAACTTCCAAGTTCTCGGACCGCGATGGCATGCACCCGTCTTTTAACCGGTAAAGCAATCGCAGCAGATTCAACACACGCTACAAAGGTACCTAGTGTTTTTTGCTAACTCTCTCTCACGCGGTTTTTTCTGTTGGCGCGCCGTGGCGGTGCCGTCGCATGTGAGTCATGACGAGAAGTGATGCGGCATACACTTACTAGCTCCGGTAGAGAACCATTCTTCGACGACGCAGCCAAAGCATGACGACAGGGAGAGCCTTCGCGGGCACAATATTGAGGTCAACGTTAAATCGTCTAGATAGCAGCAAATATAGTCGCCGTGCTAGCATTGAGACATCGCCCTAGCCGCAGTCGTGTCAACGTTCTTTGCTGTTCTTAGCTTGTCATGGCTGGCTGCTGGAGTAGCGCCGATTCCACTTAACCAACGGTGTTTTGCCCACGACTAACAAGACTGTGAGAGCAGTGACTGACGCCGTAAGCTGATGCAGTAAGTCGCGCAGAAAGGCAGCGGTGTTGACGGGCCTTGTTGGAACAAGACAGAGGCCAGCGAGACGTGGTACGCTTTTGCGCTCTATCAACTCAAGCTACTAACCTCTGCCTCCCGTGTTCCTGACACGCAGTGTGGTAGAATGTGCATGAGCAAGAGCGTTGGTGAACCTATTGCTCGCCAGCACACTTTAGTTCGTTTTTTTATTTATTTTCCCATGCTTTCTGGAAGTAAGCATTATGATGTGTTTATTGCCTTCTTCGTGATGTCAATTTTTTACGTTAATCACAATAGGCTAAGTGGAGGTCTATGAGAACATCGTCAGCTACCACAGTGGTTACATCACAATCATGGGCGTTGGTCTTCGCAATGGAGACGTGCCTCGAGGCCTCAACGTAGGTGCATCCACATCAAACAGCTCTATAGATGAAACAAAGCATTAGGCACTGTACAAACACTCATCATCACAACACAATAAGCGTTGCTTGCATGAATTCATTTTTTTGTTTTCTGTTACACCAAATACCTTGACCGAGAGTTCACGCATCCTGCAGTATGGTCAGTTGTTTGCGCAGTTGTTTCGACAACTTGTTTAGGGGAGCACGAATTCGGTTAGAAAAAGAGCACGCGAAAAAACGTGCGGCTCACTTCCATTCAAATGATTAAAAATAAGCTTCACGCCAAAACCCAATGCGTAGGCTTATCGACAACAGTCACTGTACCAAATGTTTTTTTCAAATCACAAGCATACCCACTAACAATAGACAATTTTAAAGGCAAGTGAATTCAATCATTTAGCTGCTCTACATGATTTTCGCCTTTTTCATCATCAAATGCAGGGAAAGGTGCACTTGCTTGCCCCCGCCTTCCCGTAATGGTCTAATGATTGAGGTATTTGGCTGCCCTGCAGGTCACGAAATCAAAGCCAGGCTGCTGCGTCTCCGTTTTCGAAGGAGGCGAAAATGCTGTGGGCCCGTGTGCTCATAATTGCGTGCACGTAAAAAAACTCTAGCTGGTCGAAATTTTCGGACGCCTAAACTACGGTATTTATCATGGTCATATGGTGAGTTCGGGACATTAAACCGCATATATCAATCAAACGAAAGGTGCTCTTGACGGTTGCAAAAGACATCTTAAGGGGGCTGACGGTTGCACAGCACTGTTCAAAGATTTTGATGTCATCACTCGAGAAAAGGGCCAATTTGAAAGAGAATATTGAGGTGTACCAAATCAAGATTGTGAAAGACGCATGCATTAGTGTCCTTTCGATGGAAGTGATGATTGAAGAGACCAACTTTTTTCACAACAGTTCAGTGAATAAGTGTACCCCCCCCCCCCTCGAATTATCTTCGCTGCATTTGTCGCTGATTTGGAAGCACGTTTTTTTGACGGAGGCTGTTCTCAATGCGCCTGTGCATAAGCTTCCTTACGGTGAAGCCTTCCAAAGTTAATTTAGTGGCAAGTAAGCGTCTTCTCTGCCGTGTGTTTTTTTCCTAAGCAATTCCGGAATCTCAGATGCAAGATCAGCGCCGTTTTTTCATGTTTTCGTGCCGTAAGATACACCAAGTGGTTTTGGGCAAAATTAATTCACCACCAAGCAGGAATATCCCTGACAAGAGCAGTAAGAGTAATCGTGCCAGTCTAGAAAGACGTTGTATGCTTGTGAAAGAAAATGACGAGCAAAATGATTTTACCTCGAGGCTGTTGCCGCCAGAAAGCAGTATTTTGAACCACACTTATTGTTCAGAACATCATCCCTTTGGGACACTATGCTTCTGATTTTCTTCTGTTGAAGGGTGAACAAAGTTGGCCCCAACGTGGTGGTCTAGTGGCTAAGGCACTCAGCTGGTGACCCGTAGGTCGCGAGATAATATCGCGGCGGCAGCGGCGGCCACATTTCCGATGGAGGCGGAAGTGTTGTAGACCCGTGTGCTAAGATTTGGGTGTACGTTGAAAAACCCCAGTTGGACGAATTTTCTGGAGCCCTGCACTAAGGCGTCTCTCATAATGATATGAGGGTTTTGACACGTTAAATCCCGTATATCATCGTCATCAGCAGTAAGGCTGGATTATTCGACGTCAGAAGTAGACGTGTAAGAGCTCTTCGCAGCTTGTAAGTTGATAGATGGCCAACGCTGTGCTCATCGCTATAAGTGCCAGTGTGTATCGCTGTATCAAAATTTCCATTTTACGGCAACAACTTCAGCATAATAATTAAATGCGTCTAGGACATACTGGCTGCAGTGTTCGGTAACGTCCAACCCAAGGGACAATGTTGAATGTTTGAATTTATTGAAATGTGTGGTTTAACATGCCAAACCCACCATATGATTATGAGAGACGCCATAGTGGAGGGCTCTGGAACTTTCGACGACCTGGAAATCTTTAACGTGCACCCAAATATGTGCAAACAGGTATACAGCATTTTCGCCTGGATCGAAAAAGCAGCCACTCCCGCCGGGGTTTGATCCCTCGGCTTTGGGTCAGCAGCCGAGTAGCTTGGTCACTAGACCATCTTATTGGTGTGGTAATGTTGAATCTGTTCGTGATCATAAGTGTTGGTATAGCCGTTGAAAGTTATTTTATTGCAGCCTAAATGTAGTGGAGGGGTGTGTTTTTGCGTAAAGCAATGTGTTTGTTTGAGAGTCTTCCAACATTAGGCATATGGTCTTGATTTAGCAATGCACCCCTGTCTTCTTGTTTCGAAACCGCACAAACAAGGTTCTGTTAGTCCCTAAATTCATAATTATGGGTTTCGGTCTATCTTTATTTGGTTAAGACACAAATCGAGCACAACTGTCAAATAAAACACCAACGTCGATCCTGAGCAACCATCAAGTCACTGGCATAGGGAACTGCAGCCAGAGTACAGGCCCTTTACCACAAAAGACATTCAACTCAAGATCTTTGCAGAAATAGCAGCAAGAATGGGCTTCCCCGTCAAAACCTACCCCAATCATTCTTCGCCAGCGAAAGCAGCTGCCAGCCTTCCGTCGGTCGCCAGTCGAGGACCCAGAAATATAGCTCGAAGAATGCGACCGATCTGCTGCCACACTGGCTCGAACACCGAAGTTAAGCTCAGACATGTGTACATTGCTGCTGACGACGCAGCTCGTACTTAGCTCGAGAACCGATAGCAAACCCTTGACAACCTGAGACATATTTCGCACCACGTTTTCGCCGCATTACCTAGCGTCACCCGCATTTACGAGCATCAGCCGTGGCTTTTCTCGAAACGCACATCCAGGTCTAAAACAAAAGTACCGTACTATTCCCGGAAAAAACTAACTTTCCTGCTATGTAAATTCAGCCTTGCAAGGGGACACGGGAGCCCTTTCCTAAAGCAAAGATGAAGCATACTGCTCTTCAATAAACAGACCTGAAACCCATACCAAAATTCAAAGAATATATCTCGGAAGCAACGATTGAGAAGAAGCTAAAATTGCACTTCCGAGAGTACAATCGTCACGCGACTCCAGACGGTACATCTGCTTTAGCGCTTGGCTTCGAAGACTTGCGCAAGAACATCTGAGACGTCGTTCGATGAGAGCTCCAGAAGCAGTTTTTGGCATGGCAAGTAGTGACGTCAATTCCCGAAGTATTCCCCAGGAGGTCCATCAGTCACATGGTGTTCGCACGCTTATTGCCACCGTATACTGAGAACTCTACCTGCATAGATGGCAAAGCTTTCATGTCATTTTGGTAATAATTGTTATGCAGGGTCAGACTAAACAATTTACAGTCAAGTCACAAATCCAGAGTGTATGTGGCGGTAGTTTGTGTGTATGCACTGTGCTGCGTTATCTTGCAGATGTGTGAGTCATACCTGCTGCAGCACGCTAAGTTAACAATAAAATGCACTACTACACGCTTCTTCGAACACAACTTAGGCAGATGTGTTCAGAAACACAATTGTTAAAAGTGCTGAAAGCCCGCTTATGAAACTGTGTGCATGGCCCATGAACAGCTCCACTTGACTCCTTTCTGTGTGTCCGAAAAGAAGTACAAAAAACAATTGTAGCAGCAGGTGTGTTCCGAGTTTAGACCACTATGTTGTCTACTACATACATCACCTCTGTTCACACCACTATTTTATGAATCACAAAACGAAACGGTTTTACTGGACAAGAACAGATCACATGCAGAACAAGCAGCATGATGCTACGAAGAGCTATTTCTATAGCAGCCAAGAACTCAATATTCAACACACTATATTCTGAATGCAAAAAAATTCATTGACTAGCATAGCGAATTCCGTTTAATTAGTGTCATGGTGTGTCATTTACGATTTCTCTAACTTCTAACAGCATGGAGAGTTATGTGGGGTGAACAAAAATTTCTCAATATATTATGAAATATTACACAAGACAAAGCATAATGTATACCACTGCAAAGACCTACGTGCGGCAGGGAACATATTGTAACGGCACCTTTGGAGCGAGAAACAGGAGCAGTGGGATGAAAGGATCAGAACTTCGTTGTCGCTTCTGTAGCCTCAACCCATCCAACACTTTCTCACTGTGCGTGACAGAGTGCTGGATGGGTACACGTCGCCTTATTCATAACATCATGGTGGAGGTATTAGTCTGGTGAAGACTATGAATAATGGATCAACACAAATGGTAAGCATTAAATTAAGAAGCGAACCTTGCATATATCGTTTTATGTAAATCCATTAAACACTACATGAAAGTTGTACATCTCATTATGACAGGAGCTAACATGAAGTTCGGGCCTTACATGAGTGTCATATCGCTAAATTAGGTGTGTTGTTTGAGCCAATGTTTGAATAAGACAATTTGTGTAAGTGGTGGCAGCAGCCTTGATGCAGTTTGCTGCCTCCGCAAAGAAAAGTTCTGTTGTTGAACAGCAAGCTCTAACATTTGTTCAATATTTTTTTTTCATCAGGTATACATCTCAACACATTCCCTACAAATCCTCCACTTTAACAAATGCTTCTATTGTAATGATAGTTGGTGCAAAACGTAGGCTGCAGGACAAGGCATTTGGCAGAGGTCTGGCTGCTCAACAGTTTTATAGGACTCTTTCAATGATACTAAAAAATGAGCGATTCGACAAGAGGACAACATTTGCCAGAGCAACAAACCGTATCAAGGTTACTGCCACGACTTGGGCAAGCGATTTTGGTTGAATCATTCAAAACAACCTAATCTTGAAAATTCTTGATTTACTCCAAAAACAAACCTACTTTAACGATTTGACCCTCAATCACGCCTCCCCTTTTACTATTATCTTAACTTCTGCCATTAACAACTATCATGTAGTCTTTGATAGAATTTTAAGATATAGACAGTACGCCTTTCTTCTTATTTAAGGCTCAGCCTTTACGTTTATGCTTTGATCACTGTCTTATCGGCCAAAGAACCCAAGGTGAAATTGTGTGTTGGCGTCTTCAATTTATTAGAGTCTGAAGTATTTCTAACTCTTGGTAAATGCCCTTAAAACAATGTAGTTTTATTCTACAAGAAAGAATCACTCTTGTAAAATTATACAAAAACACTGAATTTTGCCACGTTTGATTTGATTAATATATCTGGGGGTTTGCTGCAGGCGGCTGCAGGTGAGTCGGGACACTTGAAATGCCAACTAACAATGACAAGGCAGACTGAGGCAACATATAGGACAGATAACTAGCGGCCCATCATTAAACCTATTTTTATATAACGACGTAAATTCATGCCAAAATTCGAATCATACAGTTTCGTACAAGCACAGAAATAAAGAAATGCCTCTGATGGTTGAAGCTTGGCATAGCGACATGTGGTAGTCCATGTGTGAGCCAACCATCAAATAACTTAACAAAGATATCAAATGCTGAGCAGTTATCTCTCATATAGACCCACAAGTATGCCGTCTTGATCGATATATCCACTTGCCTTGTTCCGTTTCTAGCTTAATGTAAACTTTTCCAGTTGGCGTTTGCGGTGTTTTGAATACTCTCTCGAGTCCATGTTTGCATTCCTTGCCTTTATAACATGAATACCACCCTACTTGTAGCTCACCTCTCCTATTTAAAATATGTATACGATCGAGAATTACAGCTTTGTTCACAAGATGTAACAATAGTAATGGGGTTCTGAATGTGAATGTCAATTCAAAAGCACTAAGGCCTTTAGCATTTTTGCCTCCTTCAAAAGTACAACTGCTGGCCTAGAGATCAAATCCACTCAGTGCGGGGGTTGTTCACATTGTAGCACAGCTGTAAGCAAGGTGTAATAAATTTTAGGACAATAAAAACAACCTTAAGTAAAAGCAAGACACGCAACTATCAAAAAGCCACAAGTTATCCGCCCTAGAATCTATTTATAGTAACCTAGAATGCTGTGGCGCAGACCATGCACCTCGGCAACTGTTCAGCTTTATATTCTGAACCAAAGCTTAGCAGAGTCAATTGATGTCTACTGATTGCTCTGAAAACAGCAGTTATGTTGCCAAAAAGTAAAAGCCAAAAGACCACAAAAACTCCACAACTAATACAATATTAAACACTTAATGTGGCAAGTATACCCAAAACACCGTTTTAGATGCGCTGGTTGAATAGGTATTAGGTAAACAAAGCAGCAAAGCAATGAACTGCCAGCTATGTAGCTGGAAAAGCAGAGAAAGGAGGTGGCTCTAGTGCCTTGACAAATTCATGAAAGTACTATCAACAGGAAATGCTTGGTAGATGTTGAATCCACAACTAATGCGAATTTCCGCTGCGTCGGTACTTAACGCTTGTAATTAGACAGGTGACTGCATAGGTCGGAATGCGAAGTCCAGTATGAAATATTTCTTTTAAAATTACTTTCTTAGGCAAAGACACAGTTTCGCTTCATCGAAAGTTTTGTGTCCTACAAAGGTTTGCTGTTGATGGTTCATATTGAACATACAGAATGTTTCCTGTAATGTGCACATATATATTTACAGAAGCTGCAGACTATTTCACAGATCAGAATTGCGAAATATAAATCAACAAAGCCGTGCATTGCATAAATTGACCATTCACAATTGAAATGTAAAAAACTACTAAACAACCCCACGGTACGAAATCGCTGATAACTGCAAAATTGTAAAATGTGAGCACGTTGCCAAAAGTTTTGTGTTAACTTGATGAATTGATGAAGTCAAAGCCAATAAAGCACCAATTGTAGCTGTTTTCAGTTTCTCACTCGGCTTCTCCATCGTTCTCATTCTGAAGAGGGGTACGCATACGTTACCGTCATGACTACAGTCACATGGCAACAAAGCATGACATCAGAGATTGTGCAATCAACATGCAACCATCCACTGTAAGCAAGGCCTTGTTGACGTGCCGCTGTGCTACATCAGCATGGTGAGGAAGTACTGTGCAATAAATAGGTGGGATAAACAAATATGCAGCCCACCTCACAATGGCACAATGTATACGGCGTAATTTTAAGGCCAAAACACTATTTCGTATTGACGAGAGAACCAAGCGACATCACTTCGTTTGCGAAAAGTACACACTGGTCAGGCAGGAAGAGGTAACCATAAATGTTTTTTGAAATGAAGTTTCTGTGATACACAATGCCATTGCTGCAGAACTCTGTATGAATTAGCAAGATGGTCTGGAAGGTGATAAAAAAGAAAGACAGTGCCAAAGCTGCCTTATGGCACTTTGAACGAACGCAAAACACACTGTGCAGGGAATTCCTATTGCAGACATTTCCCAAAATGCTATAAAACTGACAATTCAGATGCTCACCCTATGCAACATGGGAATGTCTCACACCTTTGCAAGAACTTTACTGTGGTGGCTGCACTGCCTGTGTAGGCCAGCAGGAGCCGGCCCGTCGCTCTTAGGCTTCTGATTCGTTCGTTGAAAAGACGTTGTGGCAAACATAGTCGCAAACATAATGCGAGTTTCTGGTACCGAGGGATCAAAATCATTTAGCTGCTCCGAATGATTTGTGCCCTTTTCACCATCAAGTGCACAAAAGGTGCACGTGCCCCCCCCCCCCCCAGCGATGGTCTATTGGCTGAGGTACTCGGCTGCTGACCTGCAGGTGACGAAATCAAAACCCGGCTCCAGCGTCTGCATTTTAGATGTAGGAGAAAATGCTATGGGCCCGCACGATCAATTCGCATGCACGTTGAAAAGATTTAGCTTGTCGAAATTTTCGGAGCCCTCCACTACGGCGTCTCCCATAGTCATATGGCAGTTTCGGGACCTTAAACCGCATATATTAATCAAATGAAAGGTGCCCTCGACGGTTTCAGAGGACTCTTTGAGCAGGCTGACGGTTACAGTGCACTCTTCGAAGACTTTGATGTCATCATTCGACCAAAGGGCCGATTTGAAAGAGATTCTTCAGGCGCACCAAGTCAGGATAGCGACAGACGCATGCATTATTGCCCCTTCTATTGAACTGACGACTGAAGAGAAAGACTTCGTTGACGGCAGTTCAGCGATGAAATGTACTTCCCCTCAAAATATCTTCGCTGCATATGTCAGCGCTTTGGAAACACTTTTTTTTTTGACGGACGCTATTCTTATCGCTTGCGTATAAGCTTTCTTGCAGTGAGTGAAGCCTTTTAAAAATATGTCAGTGGCAATTGAGCGCCTTCTCTGTCGTGTGTTTCTTTTCTAAGTGATTCCAGGATCCCTGATGAAAGATCAGCCACGTTTTTTTTTTCCTTTTCGCGCTGTGAACTACACCAAGTAGTTTCAGGCAATATAAAATCGCCAGGCAGGATAATCTCTGACGACAACAGCAACAGTAATCCTGCCAGTCCACAAATTATTTCTGTGCTGGTGGAAAAGTGTGACGTTCATAATGGTTATACTTTGAGGCTGTTCCGGCCAAAGAGCAATAATTTGAACCTCACATTGGGCGCAGAAGCATTATCACAATGTA
The DNA here is from genome assembly GCA_013436015.1 of Rhipicephalus annulatus. Classification (NCBI taxonomy): domain Eukaryota; kingdom Metazoa; phylum Arthropoda; class Arachnida; order Ixodida; family Ixodidae; genus Rhipicephalus; species Rhipicephalus annulatus. The sequence goes on from WOVY01002965.1 coordinate 618,232, forward strand.
AGAGTACGCTTCTGATTTTCTTTCGTGTAGGATGAACACTTCGCATTCCTGGTGATTACCATCTTTTACTTAGGCCATAGTGCCGAATGGATGCACCGAACAATCCCTTATTTGATGTTTGAGCTATAATGGTGTCCCTATGTTGATATCACGTCGTGCGATGACCAGAAGCGTGAAACATTGGTAGATCCCACGTACAGAGGGAATCGATTATATGCGAAGTACGAATAACGAATTTTGATATGTCACTTCAAAATTGGAACAACGTTACGAAGTGGAGGTAAATAATGCTGCACATGACTTCCGTATCATGATTATCATGTTTGGATTTGTCGTTTACCATCGTCATCTATTCACATCATGTGATACCAAATTTAGCATATGTGGAGCTAGCGAAACGACCTCAAGAATGCTATGAGCGCGGTATGTAGTCATGTTGTTGTATGACACGCGTGTCTGGATTGTCATGTTTCCATCAATCATATATTTTGTCATCTATTGACGTCACGTAACACCAAATTTGAATAAATTGAAGTAGCAAAACGGCCGCGAGCGCATCATGAAGGGCCTATTATATTCTAATGTAGCGTTGACGCCAGCGCTCGCCGAGCTTAGCGACGCTACTAGAAGACCACAACGCGAGCAATCTTTAGTCTGACCCCAGGCGCGACTAGCGTCCGTCGGCGCGGTCCAACGGCAACCGGCGCAAAATGCGACATGCTGCATTTCGGCATTTCGCGCCAATGCTTTACCTAGAAAACACTGCGCCTCCCTCTTTTCGTGACGGAGGGACGCCAGACGTGGTGAAACGCGCATGCGTCAAAGCAATGCAGCGCTCCGCGCACCTGCGAGTATTGGCAGGACCGGCTCCTGACGCGGCAACGCCGGCATTCCACAAGGAAATGACCGCCGGCAAACACACGCACTGCGTCACGTCGAAATGTCTTGGTGCCTTGACTGTGGCGTGTAGCCATGCTCTCACATGACACGCTGTCACAGAACGAGCGCTCAAAATGGGCGCGCCGCCAAATTCTTGCGATAACGCGCCGGAGTGACGCCGCGAGGTCAACGAAAAAAAAAGGAAACCAACATCGAAAGGCTCCCCGGGCGCGCGACGCTCTCCCCTCGGAAGCGTGGCTTCACCGATGAACCTCCTCCCCCCACAACGGCGGCCGGGCAAGCACTGGAAAGTTCTAGAAGGAAAGGGGCATGTTCGGCCGGGTTGAGTCATCGGTCGGGGACGGTCCTCGTACAGTCTCGCGCCTCTCCCCAGCCTTCGCTGCGTATCGCGCCGACGAAATGACGAGAACTTTCTGGAATGTCGCGCGGAAGGTATTTAACCGAGCAGCGGAGATGAGAGATCAGGAGAAGACTGAAGTTAGCGCCAGAGCGCGTTGGTATCCCGCCGTGTAGACGGCGAAGGGTTTGTCCGTAGGGACAAAGCAGGAGAAGAAGAGGATTTCCACCTGAGGGGTGAAGGCTCGAGCTACAGGCAAGAGCGTGTGTTTACCGCTATCGAGCGAAGACGCGTGGCAACAGCTGCGTGTGTGAAGCCGACGTGTTTCCGGCGAAGAAGTTTGAAGCTTGGAGAGTGGCCTATTGAAGACGTGAGGTTTCCTGGAAGAGAAACTTCGGCGAGGTTTCCTGGAAGAGAAACTTCGAGGGCTGCGGAATGACAACAACGCTGAAATTTGAGTGAGTGATTCTCGGAAGAGTATCATTCAGACTTTTGTTCCAAGGACTTTAGACTGAATAGGTTTTCTATCTCTTTAGTCTTTAAGTGTCTTGGTTGTTCAATGCATGCGACTGCATTGTAGTGTGTATTGTTGTCTGTGTCCGTTGTTTTGAGTGTGGCTGATTGTACTGTGTATTACGTTGGTTGATTGGTGACATATTGTACTCAACTATTGTGGAGTGTGCATACTCGTGTATTGTTTTCGATCTGCCATTCTTGAGAATATAATTTTGTTTGTATAGCAACTCTCGGCTCTGACTTATTCTTTGGGCCACAGCCGGCGTCTGCTGGCGCGCCAATAAGGACCACTTCTAAATTGTCCACGCTTTCGTGGTGCGGTTCGGGGGGGCCGATACTTCGGCTCTTGGAATTAGCCCGGCGATCGCCTCCCTAAGTAATTGGACTGTGTGACACACGCATCCCATGATTATCATGTTTGCACCAGTCACATACCTTCTTTATCCATCGACGTCACGTAATAAGAAATTTGGCATACTTGAGGCTAGCGAAATTGCCGCGAGTGCATCATGAGTGTGGCATCTAGTCATGTTATTACATGACACACATTTTCTGATTATCATGTTTAGATGTGTCATTTACCAATGTTGTTCGTTCGCGTTGTGTAATACCAAGTTTGGTACATGTGAAACTAGCGAAATGGCCGCGAACGCATCATGAGCGTAGCATGCAGTCATGTTGTTATGTGACACGCACCTCATGTTTGTCATGTTTGCACCAGTGTCATAAATTTGTCATTGATTCACGTCCCGTAATACCAAATTTGGCATAAGCGAAGCTAGTGAAAGGGCCACCAGTGCATTATGAACGTGGCATGTAGTGATGTTGTTACATGACACGCCTGTCATGATTATCATGTTTGCACTAATCCCGTACCTTCGTCATTCATTCGCCTTCCGTATTACCAAATTCGGTATATGTGACCCTAGCGAAACGGCTGCGAGCGCATGATAAGCCTGGCATGTAGTCATGTTGCTACATGACACGAATGTCATGATTTTTATGTTAGGATCTGTCGTTTGCGTTGGCATTGCAATCATATCATACCTTACTAGTTTTGCAACATGTCATGGAAACAAAACCCCCGCACGAGCCACAGGACCATAAATGTAAATCATGACTTTCATGAAATACATATCATAAATTTCATGTTATGACTAGTCAATTATGTTCTTCATACAGTCATGTTGTGCCATACTAAGTTTGGTGTCGATACCATTACCGAAACGGCCAGGAGAGCTAAAAGTCGTAGGTGGCTAGATAGATAATAGATAGATAGATAGATAGATAGATAGATAAATAAATAGATAGATAGGCTGAAAATCGCCGAAGTTCGCAAAGAAATGCTCCGCATTTCAAAGTTCGCCTGTTTCAAGGCTGTTACAATTCATAACGTCTGTTTTGAATTGTGACAGCTTGGGCTTGTTGTGTGGCATGACGATAGTTATAACGCGAGAACAAAATGACGACACAGAGACAAGAAGGACTTCGTGTCTTCGTGTCCTTTTTGTCTTTGTGTAGTCGTTTTGTTCTTGCGCTATAACTATCGTCTGTGTTGAAACCCAGCGACGCGCGGGTTGATTGATATTTGCTAGAGCGTTTTTGATTTTCCGTTAGTGACACTCTCTCTTTCTGCCATCAATTTAGTCTGAAATGCTCAGCGCAAGCCCACGCCTTCGTGTTGCAGAAGATTCGCGATTCTTGTAGACCGTTCTGTTCATATAACGCGCAAGACAGAAGTACTTCAGAATGCTTCAGAGCTTGAGCGATTACCGGCTGTAAGGCCGGAATACTCGACGGCGCATGTATAGGTGTTAGAGCGCTTCGAAGCTTTTCAGATGATATGCGGCTGACGATGTGCTGGCTGCTATCAGTGCGAATGTGTATCGCTGTATCAGTGCGAGTGCGTACCGGCCACAAGTTCGCTATAATAAATAGTTGCGTCTTCGACTTACTGGGTGCTGTGTTCGTGAACGTCTCAACCCAAGTCACAATGTTGAATGTTTCATTTGATTGACATTTGGGCTTTAACGGCCCAAACCTGCGATATCAATTTGAGAGACGCTGTAGTGAAGGGCTCCAGAAATTTTTACAGTCTCGATTTCTTTCATCGTCATCATCATCATCATCAGCCTGAGTACGTGCACTGCAGGACATAGGCCTCTTCCATGTTCCGCCAGTTAACTAGGTCCTGTGCTTGCTGCTGCCAATTTATACCCGCAAACTTCTTAATCTCATCTGCCCACCTAACCTTCTGTCTCCCCCTAACCCGCTTCCCTTTTCTGGGAATCCAGTCAGTTACCCTTAATGACCAGCGTTTATCCTGTCTACGCGCTACGTGCCCTGCCCATGTTCATTTCTTCTTCTTGATTTCAGCTATGATATCCTAAACCCCCGTTTGTTCCCTAATCCACTCTGCTCTCTTCTTGTCTCTTAAGGTTACACCTACCATTTTTCTTTCCATTGCTCGCTGCGTCGTCCTCAATTTAAGCTGAACCCTCTTTGTAAGTCTCCAGGTTTCTGCTCCGTAGCTAAGTACCGGCAAGATACAGCTGTTATATACCTTCCTCTTGAGGGATAGTGGCAATCTACCTGTCATAATTTGAGAGTGCTTGCCGAATGTGCTCCACCCCATTCTTATTCTTCTAGTTACTTCCATCTCGTGGTTCGGCTCTGCGGTTATTACCTGCCCTAAGTAGACATAGTCTTTTACAACTTCAAGTGCACTATTACCTATCTCGAAGCGCTGCTCCTTGCCGAGGTTGTTGTACATTGCTTTCGATTTCTTTACGGCGCACCTAAATACGAACACATTGGCGTACAGCATTTTCCCCTCCATCAGAAATGCAGTCATCCCCGCCGGAATTCGATCCCGGAACGTGCAGGTCAGCAGCCGAGTACCTTGACCAGAAGACCTTCTTGGCGGGGTGATAATGTTAAGTGTGTTACAGTTCTTAAATGTAGGTCTTGCCTTTGAAAGTTACCTCGATACAGCGCAGCCTAAATCTAGCTTGAGGACTGTGTTCGTGCGCATAAACAATGCGTTTGCTTCTGAATCTTCTAACATTGGGGAAATAGTCTTTGCTTATCAATATGCCATCGTCGTTTAGTTTCGAAACCACAAAAAGATGGCGCTGTTTGTTTTAGTTCAAGGAGCTGTTAGTTCCAATTGCAGGGTAACGAAAATTTATTGTAGTCATAGCTGGCTGTCTCGTGTAGGCAGTGCTCACCACCCATTCTTATATATGCATTCATAAAGGAGGCAAGCAATTATAGTTTCAGCCTACACAAATTGCATGTGAGCTGGTGCTGCTGAGTAGAGGTTGTAGGGTCGCGAAGTGGAGAGCGCCACGCTCTTAGATTGGATGGACACAATAGACACGGTCAGACCAAAAGAGACCCATATTTGTTATTACATTTGCACCGACAATATCACGAGCCGAATATATATGCATCAATTTTGATCAACGCGCTAAAACAAGCTTACGCAATATTTTAAAACACTTAAGAACACTTAAGTGTACATTTAAGTGTAAGAACACTTAAGAACACTTAAAACCTTAAGAACACACAGGAGGCACGTCGACAACATTCGGCTCACCACAAGAGCTCAGGGGGGACGTCCCGCGTTGCCGCCCACCACGGACCTGCCGGAAATAATGACAGCTTGCTCCAGCTGCCACACGTCACAGAGGACCGCTCATATCTGATGTGCGCCACCCAGGCTTGACGCCAGGTGTCACTGTTGGCGCCACCGCACTTACAATGATAATAATGGTGATAATAAACGCTCGCGAGCCAAACGCCACCTACCGCTCGGTAGTTTGAACCCGTATAGCCGCCTATGCGCGAAACACGTGCTCCACGAGGTGCAAACAACATTACAGAGGGTGTCAGAACCCCTACAAAGTAACACTTCACCTGCAAACGTCATGCATTTTATCATTTAGTAAAAAAAACACGCTCTAGCTACACGTGGAAACAATATACTACGCTAGGTAGCGTTATATAAATGTAAGCTGTCGCGTCCACTCGTCGCTGGCTCCATTGTACACTGTTTTCGCGCTCAAAACAAGAATCCCCCACACCTATTCCCCAAGAAGCCACCACCGCAGTTCTATAGATCGGTCAAAGGGAGTGACAGCCATGACCAAGTGAGCCGCTGTTCCCTCTGTTCTCTGAAAAGGCATTTTCGTCGTTTTCTTGTGATGGCGCTGGATCTTTGAGTGTGCCGTGTTTCTTAAAGGAAAATCACTGCGGGGCCTCTACTTGCGCTCAATGCAATGCGGTCTTCTACAACATAACGTGCAGTCGAACCGTTCAACAATAAACAAGCCTCTGCCCCACTACCCTTCTACGCCTTTTCAGTAAACGCCCCGTGCAATTTTCCACAGACTCAAAGCAAAAAAAAAACAAAAGATGCTACTCGTGGCCTTCAATGTAACTGTCGATTGCAGTGCCAAATTGAACCAGCCGGGGGCTTCTTTAGGCCTCCCCGTTGAACATACCATTTCGGGTGTCCGAAATGGGGGACAAGCTGAAAGTCTTCCAGGAGCAGTTCGGCGAGCAAAGCAGCAGGCATTATTAGAACTTTTAACAAACATGTAGTGCGCAGTGCATGTGGCACTCACAGGTCCCTAATAAAGCAGCTATGCAGCTTGTGAAACTATGCGACGCATGCAAGTTGGTCCTCGGTAGACCCCAAAGAAAGATAGGCTAAGTGCGTGCAATCTGCATACGCTTAATTTTTCACAAGAGCAAGGGCTAAAGTCTCGACTTTTTATGTGTGTTGCATATCCGTTATATCCAAAAAATGCCGATGTCGTGGGAAGAAGTCAGAAAGTATGAAAAATTCTTGAACTAGGGGTGCCTAGGATGAATCGGACATTTATGCTGTAAAAGGTGCGAATACACACGGACCTGTACCCCCCGCCCCTGTCTTGATTTGTATAGCAACAAACCAACTTGATAATCATGACCTTTCTAATACAGTGCTCTTCCTTCTTCGTCTTTGAGTGCCATGATATCACTTGCGCTTCGAGAAATTAGAACGCTCATGAATTACTGTCCAAATACAAAACATAATGAAGGTGGCCATAAATTAAGCAAAAGTTTTTCTACACGATGGACATTCGGGTTAAATTGCTAAATTGTTTTGGCTAATTGAAAACTGCTAAATCTTCGCAACTACTTTGCTAGCAGAAAAAGCTAAACATTTGCATTGAATGGCGCGTCCGTGATAAGTCACTCCGCATGATGGGATTAAAGTGCACCAACAAAAGTTTCGAAGATATTCATGACACACGAGCCTTATTGATGATTCTACGGAACAAGCAGACAGGAAAGGACGTGGTGGGCATGTGAGCGTATCTGCCAACTTAAAATTTTCATTAGAAACCAGTGCGCATAAATACGCTATATAACGTTAGCGGTATACCGTTGCTGTTGCAGCAGTACCATCCGGCGAATCTCCTTATAATGTGCAAGGGCGTCTTACATTCAATGAAGTGGTGCAAATAAATTACGACTTTCTAGAAATTCCTTCTAGCGTATATGGAGGGAGCGAAGGGCTTGAAGCCTCCTACTTTCCGTTTCTAGTGCAGCTAATGCACTCCTGCTGGTATAAATTATCCGAAGCTCTCAACTACACCATCTAACGTAACGGGGTCGCTTCATGATGTTAAACCCCACAAGACTGCAAAACCAAACAATGTAGGCCTGCCAATATTTGCTATACAAGGTGTGCCATGAAATATGTCCGAAACAATAAAAAATACAGAAAGGAGGAATCTGTGTCTCCCCTGTGGCGTTCCTTTCACTGTGGTAGAAGGCATCTTCAGATATGTAGAAACGTTAGTAACGGTAGTAACTACAAAACATTAGAACATTTAGCCCAAGCTATTCAAAGTTGTCGTTAGAATCACATAGGCGAATTAAATTTATTCCTACGATAGCCTATAGCCACTCAGAACTTTTGGAAAAACTGCCACTACTGTGGGGCGTTGCGATCTGGCAAACTGAGTTGGCGAAACCGAAACCGATGCACCAAGCAACGTACCTACTTTGAAAACGCTCTCAATGAAGCGGTAATGGTTTTAATTTGTGTGAATATTAATAGCTTTAACTTCTCTATTCGCTGTCATAAATTATATTTGTGCACATCTAAAGATACCTTCTACTAAAACAAAGAGAACGCCGCAGGTAACACGCAGATGACTCCTTTCTGTAATTTTAAAATTATATTAGACACATTTTTCGAAAAAACCGCGTATATAAAATCCGGCCCAAAAACGGTCCTGCATCAAGCCGGTGCCCGAACCGAGGCTGAACCTCATGGACCTGAGCCCGGCCATGATTCGATTCAACATGGCTTACCCAATTCAGCCCGGACCAGGGTCGTGCAATCCTTACTTCAAAGTCATCTAAAATTTTGAACACCTTTACGACTGCCATTCCCATTTTTTAGGGAAACATTTAGGATGCTTTATTGTGTAATCTAGCCATTACCTTTATGCCATATATGTGAACAAGGTTGCGTCAACAGATGTACCATTCTACTTTGGCTATCATACCGTAGGCCAGAAAGCAGCAAACTACATACAATTGAGGCATATAATACGCAGTCCATGCGCCACTGTTCTTCACGCTTGTCTTATTACTGTGCCAGTATTTTCAAGCCACTCAATACACGAGTTAGTTCCTCTTATTCTTAAGTTGTGCATAGCAAATATCTCCACGCAAAGTAGGGAGGTGTTCAGTTATACTTAAATCAGTCATTGTTGCTTAAGGTAGCATGAGTGTCAAATCAACAATAGCCTTGGCAACAGGCAAGAGCGAATCGAGTCTTCCTTTCAGTGGCCACTTGATGCCGAGGAACACGAACGTTTAGTGGCAGTAGTCGTACTCTTGCTTTTCTTTTTTATTCAGAGGTGACCCACTTATGAGTGTTGTGAACATCGTGGTTAGAGCAACTTTAGAAAACTGCACATCGTAAGTAAAGCTAAAGAGCTCTCTTTGGTATCCTCAAATACTGATAATATTACAATAACAACATATGCAGTGGAGTCAGACTAGAACAAACCTTCTCCCAATGTTCCTTACCGCAAGCTGAGCAAGGAGCGCTTCAATCAATCTGGCAATAACCAACAACCATAGTTAACGAGTATTTGAGTGCCGTATTCTTGGCAAGGCACATAGGTCTTCTCTGTGGTAAAGAGAAAAAAATGAAAATGTGAATAACATTTTCATACGATAGAGTGTTATAGACCCTTATACTTGCTTACCTCCCACATGCATACGTTAATTAACTCACGGCCCTCAGTCCTTAGCTGCTCCAAAGCGACTGACCATGGCGGTGGTCAGATCTGCAATGCCACAGAGGGTGCTAAGAATCTCTGGATCGGACAGGCCGCCACTGAAACCTGAGCTTGGCAACGTTTAATGCTAGAACCTTATCTAGTGAGGCAAGTCTAGCTGTACTAGTCGAGGAGCTAGAGGGTGTTAAATGGAATATAATATGGCTCAGTAAGGTTAGGAGGACAGATGAGGCCTATACGGTGCTTCAGAATGGGCACGTCCTTTGCTATCAGGGCTTGGCTGACAGAAGAGAACTGGGAGTTGGGTTCCTAATTCATAGAAACATAGCTGGCAACAAAGAAGAATACTAAGCATTAATGAAAGGGTGGTAGGTATCGTAATTAAACTCAATAGAAGGTGCAAGATAAAGGTGATACAGAATCACGCACATACATCCAGCCATAATGACTCTTCAGTAAAAAGCTTCTATGAAGATGTGGAGTCAGGAAAGATTGAGGTAAAATCAGAGTATACTACACTGATGGGAGACTTTAATGCGAAGGTAGGGAAGAAGCAGGCTGAAGACCAGGCCGTGGGAGATTATGGTGTCCGTACTAGAAATGCCAGAGGAGAGATACTAGTAGTATTTGCTGAACGCAATAATTTACGGATTTTGAATACCTTCTAATGAAAATGAGGAAACCGTGAGTTGACATGAAGGAGCCCCAATGGCGAAAATAAGAACGAAATATGTTTTATTATGAGTGCACACCCAGGCATCGTGCAAGATGTAGAAGTGGTTGGCAGGGTGCGATGCAGTGACCATAGAATGCTACGGTCTCGAATTCACCTACACTTGAAGAAGGAACGACAGAAAGTGATACACAAGAAGCCAATTAATGGAGTAACACTGAGAGAAAAAGTAGAGGAATTCCCAGTCTCGCTTCAGAACAGGTACTCGTCTTTTATTGAGGAAACCAACCTTAGCGTATATAAAATGAATGATAATTTGACGACTATCCTTACGGAGTGTGCAGTGGAAGCTGAGGCAGGGTAGTTAGACAGATCACTGGCAAGCTTTCCAAGGAAACGAAGAATCTCATAAAAAAGTGTCAAAGCGTGAAAGTCTCAAAATCAACAAACAAAATAGAACTGTCGGAGCTATCGAAGTTGAATAACAACCATAAGGTATCCGATGTAAGAATGTATAACGTGGGGAGAATTGAATACGCTCTGAAAAACGGAGGAAGCGTCAAAGCAGTAAGAGAAAACTTGGGGTAGGGAAAAATCGGATGTATGCACTAAGGGACAAAGAAGGCAAAATAATTATCAATATAGATAGGATAGTTAAAATGGCAGAGGAGTTTTACAGAGATCTGTATAGTAGCTGGGACAACCACGACCTTAATACTATAGGAACTAGCAGTAACCCCAATGACACCACACCAGTAGTGATAGAAGAAGTCAGAAAAGCCTCGGAGAACATGCAAAGATGCAAAGCTGCTGGCGAGGATCAGGCAACATCACATTTGCTGAAAAATGGAGGACAGATTGTGGTAGAAAAACTAGCCACTCTGTTTACGAGGTGTCTCCTGAAGGGAAGAGTACCACAGACTTGGAAGAATGCCAACATCAACCTAATACATAAGAAAGGAGATGACAAGGACTTAAAGAATTAAAGGTATATCAGCTTTCTCTCTGTAGTATACAAACTATTTACAAAGTTAATTGCTAACCGAGGCAAGAAAACATTCGAATTCAATCAACCAAAGGAACAAGCAGGATTTCGTACAGGCTACGTACTCAAGAATCGACCACATTCATACTATCACTCAGGTAATAGAGAAACGCTCAGAATATAACCAACCACTATACATAGCCTTCATAACTTACGAGAAGGCCTTTGATTCAGTAGAAATATCAGCAGTCATCAAGACACTGCGGAATCAGCGCGTTGATGAAGCATGTATAAACATCCTGGAAGAAATCTACGGGGGATCAACTCCTACCATAATGCTTCATAAAGAAAGCAGCAAAATACCAATCAAGAAGGGTGTAAGGCCGAGGAATACCATCTCCTCAATGCTATTTACCGTGTGCTTACAGCAGGTTTTCAGAGGCATAGAATGGAAACAGTTAGGGATAGGAGTTAGTGGAGATTACCTAAGTAACCTGCGCTGTGCTGATGACATTGCATTGCTCAGTAACTCAGGAGATGAATTGCAGCTCATGATTACGGAGTTAGACAAAGAAAGCAGAAAAAGGTGGGTCTTAAAATTAATCTGCAGAACACGAAAGTAAAGTACAACAACATCGGAAGAGAGCCGCCCTATGAGTCAGGTAATAGTTCACTTAAATTTGTAAAAGACTATGTCTCTTTAGGGCAGGTAATAACCATGGTGCCGAACCACGGGGTTGAAGCATTAGAGGAATAAAGAATGGGGTGGAGTACGTTTGGAAAGCATTCTCAAATTACGACACGTAGATTTCCACTATCCCTCAAGAGGAATGTATATAACGGCTGTATCTTGACGGTGCTTAGCTACAGAGCAGAAACCTGGAGACTTACAAAGAAGGTTCAGCTTAAATTGAGAACGACGCAGTGAGCAATGGAAAGAAAAACGATAGGTGTAACCTTACGAGACAATAAGAGAGCAGAGTGGATTAGGGAACAAAGGGGGTTAAGGATATAATAGTGTAAATGAAGAACAGGAAACGGACAAGGGCCGGACATGTAGCGTGTAGACAGGACAACCGCTGGTCATTAAGGGTAAATAACTTGATTCCCAGAGAAGGCAAAAGAGTTAGGAGGAGACAGGAGGTTAGGTGGGCAGATGAGATTAAGAAGTTTGCGTGTATAAATTGGCAGCAGCAAGCACAGGACCTAGTTAACTGGCGGAACATGGAAGAGGCCTATGTCCTGCAGTGCACGTACTCAGGCTGATGATGATGATGATGATGCTAAATGGTTACAGTAGATCGAAACATAAATAGGACGAAGAAAACTATTCTCTCAGCCGTCTGATAATTAGAATTTGATGTATTTGGTTTTAGGGACACAAACATTCAATGCGCATTTACACTAGAGCAGCGCGACACCGTCGCAGACACGAGGCAGGCGCAGACAGTTGGCCGACGAGTCGCCCGCTGACAATGTCATTGGATAATTCGGTCACACTATAGGCTTACGCCGATTCTCTAAATACATATCTTTCGACTGTGTCTCTGTTTTAACACAACAGTATTTCGTGACTCGTTCCACTAAGCTTCAGTGACCTACTTACGTGCAGGATATGACATACGTATGAGCATTATTGAACCCAAAAGAAAGCTTTGTTTGGTTCCCAGCCGGGTGTTTGGTTCCCCGCAGAAAGGCAGCGGTGTTGACGGGCCTTGGTGGAACAAGAAAGAGGCCAGCGAGACGTGGTAGGCCTTCGCGCTCTATCAGCTCAAGCTACTAACCTCTGCCTCGCGTGTTCCTGACACGCAGTGTGGTAGAATATGCATGAGCAAGAGCATTGGTTTTATTTATTTTCCCACGCTTTATGGAAGTAAATATTATGATCTTGTGTTTATTGCCTACACCATGATGTCATCTTTGCACGTTATTCACAATAGGCTAAGTCCAGGTGTACACTGTCAGCTAACACAGCGGTTACTTTACAATCATGGGCGTTAGTCTTCACGACGGAGACGTGCCACGAGGCCTCAACGTGGGTGCATCCCGATAAACGGCTCTGTAGCTGAAATAAAGCATTAGGCACTGTACAAACACTCATCATCACAACACAATGAGCGTTGCTTGCATGATTACATTTTGCTGTTTTCTGTTACACCAAATCCCATGATCGAGAGTTCAGGCATCTTTCAGTATGGTCAGTTGTTTGGCTTGTTGTTTCGACATCCTGTTTAGGGGAGCACGAATTCGGTTAGGAAAAGAGCACGCGACAAAAAGTGCGGCTCACTTGCATTCAAATTATTAAAAAATAAGCTTCACGCCAAAACCCAATGCGTAAGCTTATCGACAACAGTCACTGCCCCAAAAGTTTTTTTCAAAACACAGGCATACCCACTAACAATAAACAATTTTAAAGGCAAACGAATTCACTCATTTAGCTGCTCCACATGATTTTCGCCTGTTTCATCATCAAGTGCAGAGAAAGGTGCAATTGCCCCTCCCCCCCCCCCCCTTCCCGGAATGGTCTAGTGGTTGAGCTACTCGGCTGCCCTGCAGGTCACGAAATGAAAGCCAGGCTGCAGCGCCTTCGTTTTCGAAAAAGAAGAAAATGCTGTGGGCCCGTGTGCTCATAATTGCGTGCGCGTGAAAGAGTTCCAGCTGGCCGAAATTTTTGGACCCCTTCACTACGGCATCTATCATAGTCATAAGGTGATTTTGGGACCTTAAACCGCATATATAAATCAAACGAAAAATGCCCTTGACGGTTACAGAAGACTTTTTGAGGAGGCTGACAGTTGCACAGCACTCTTCAAAAACTTTGATGTCATCATTCGAGAAAAGGGCGAATTTGAAAGCGATTCTTTAGGCGTACCAAATCAAGATTCTGAAAGACGCATGTATTAGTGTCCCTTCGATGGAACTGATGATTGAAGAGACAGAATTTGTTCACAACAGTTCAGTGAATAAGTGTACCACCCCTGGTATTATCTTCGCTGCATTTGTGGGTGATTTGGAAGCACTTTGTTTTTGAAGGAGACTGTTCTCAATGCGCCTGCGCATAGGTTTTCTTGAGTGATGTTTTCCAAAAATAATTTAGTGGCCAGTAAGCGTCTTTTCTGCCGTGTGCTCTTTTCCTAAGTGATTCCGGAACCTCTTATGCAAGATCAGCCAGGTTTTCTTATGTTTTTGTGCTGGAAAATACACCAAATGGCTTCGGGCAAAATAATATCGCCAGCAAGCAGGAATATCTCTGACAAGAACAGTAAGAGTAATCGTGCCAGTCTAGAAAGTGGTTGTATGCTTGTGGAAGAAAATGACGTGCAAAATGATTCTACCTCGAGGCTGTTGCCGCCAGAAAGTAATATTTTGTACCAAACCTATTGCGCAGAGTGTTCTCAAAATGTAACAGTATGCTTCTGATTTTGTTTTGTTTAAGGATGAACACCCCATTCCTAGAGATTAAAGTCTTTTTGATAAGCCATATTGCCGAATAGATACACCTAACAATCCCTTATTTGAGGTTTGAGCAATGATGGTGTCCCGATGGTAATAAGAGGCCGTGCGGTGAGCAGTAGGGTAAAAAGCTCGTCTGTTTCATTTTTCGGGCTCTTGCAATTCATAACGTCTATGTTGAAACCCAGCGACGTGCGAGTTGATTGATATTTGCACGAGCGTTATATATTTTCACTTTCGTTACTTTTGGTTCGAAGCCACTAATTTTGTCTGAAATGCTCAGCGCAAGGCGGGCGTTATTGTTGGAGAAAGTTCGAAATTCTAGTAGATTGTTCTGCTCATATAACGCTGAAGGCAGATACACTTGAGAATAATTCAGAGCTTGCGCAACGATCAGCATCAAGGCTGGCCGCACCATGGTTGTCTAGTGGCTAAGGTACTCGGCTGCTGACCCGCAGGTCGCGGGATCGAATCGCGGTTGCAGCGGCCACATTTCTGATGGAGGCGGAAGTGTTGTAGGCCCGTGTGCTCAGATTTGGGTGCACGTTGAAGAACCCCAGTTGCACGGATTTACCGGAGCCCTGCACTAAGGCGTCTCTCATAATGATATGATGGTTTTGGGACGTTAAATCCCATATATCATCGTCATCAGCAAAAAATCTGGATTATTCGACGTCAGAGGTATACGTGTAAGAGCTTTTCGCAGCTTGTAAGTTGACAGATGGCCAACGCTGTGCTCACCGCAATTAGTGCCAGTGTGTATCGCTGTAATCAAACTTTCCATTTACCGGCCACAACTTCAGCCTAATAAATAAATGCGTCTTAAACATACTGGCTGCTATGTTCGTTAAAGTCACAACCCCAGGGACAATGTTGAATGTTTCAATTGATCAATATGTGTGGTTTAACATCTCGAACCCACCATAAGATTATGAGAGACGCCACAGGGCTATGGAAATTTCGACGACCTGGAAATCTTTAACGTGCAGCCAAATATGTGCAAACAGGTATACAGCATTTTCGCCTGGATCGAAAGAGCAGCCACCCCCGCCGGGGTTTGATCCCTCGACTTTGGGTCAGCAGCCGAGTACCTTGGACACTTGACAATCTTATTGGTGTGGTAATGTTGAATCTGTTCGTGATCATAAGTGTAGGATAGCCGTTGAAACTTATTTTATTGCAGCCTAAATCTAGTGTAGGGGTGTGTTTTTGCGTAAAGCAATGCGTTTGCTTGAGAGTCTTCCAACATTAGGCATATGGTCTTGATTTAGCGATACACCCCTGTCTTCTTGTTTCAAAACCGCACAAACAAGGTTCTGTTAGTCCCTAAATTACTAATTATGGGTTTTGGTCTATCTTTTTTTGGTTAAGACACAAATCGAGCACAACTGTCAAATAAAACACGAACGTCGATCCTGAGCAACCATCAAGTCACTGGCATAGGGAACTGCAGCCAGAATACAGGCCCTTTACCACAAAAAACATTCAACCCAAGATCTTTGCATAAATAGCAGCAAAAATGGGCTTTCCCATTAAACCTACCCCAATCATACTAGGCCAGCCTAAGCAGCTGCCAGCCTTTCGCCGATCGTCAAGTGAGGACACAGAAACATGGCTCGAAGAATGCGATCGACCTGCTGCTTCACTGGCGGGACCACCGAAGTTAAGCTCAGACATGTGTAGTTTGCTTCTGACGACGCAGCTCGTACTTGGCTCGAGAACCAAGAGCAAACCCATGACAACCTGAGATATATTTCGCACCAGGTTTCTCGCCACATTACCGAGCGTCACCCACATTCACGAGCATCGGCCGTGGCTTTGCTCGAAACCCACATCCAGGTCTCAAACGAAAGCACCGTACTAATCCAAGAAAAAGCAAACTTTTTCGCTATGCAAATTCAGCCTTGCCAGAAGACACGAGAGCCCTTTCCTAAAACAAAGAAGAAGCATACTGCTCTTCGATGAACAAACCTGGAACCCACCCTCAAAAGTCAAAGAATTTGTCTCGAAAGCAACCGTTGAGAAGAAGCAAAAATTGCGCTTCCGAGAGTATAATCGTCACCTGACTCCAGACAGTACATCGGCTTAAGCTCTTGGCTCCGAATACTTGCGCAAAAACATCTGAGACGTCGTTCGATGAGAGCTCCAGAAGCAGTTTTTGGCATGGCAAGAAGTGACGTCAATTGCCGAAGTATTCCCCAGGAGGTCCATCAGTCACATGGTGTTCGCACGCTTATTGCCAGCATATACTGAGAACCCTACCTGTATAAATGGCAAAGCTTTCATGTCATTTTGGTATTAATTGTTATGCAGGGTCAGAGTAAACAATTTACAGTCATGTCACAAATCCAGAGTGTATGCAGGGTCAGAGTAAACAATTTACAGTCAAGTCACAAATCCAGAGTGTATGTGGCGGTAGTTCGTGTGTATGCACTGTGCTGCGTTATCTTGCAGATGTGTGAGTCATGCCTGCTGTATCATGCCAAATTAACAATGAAATGCACTACTACACGCTTCTTCGAACACAAGTTTGCAGATGTATTCAGAAACAGAATTGTTAAAAGTGCTGAAAGCCCGCTTATGAAACTGTGTACTTGGCCTATGAACAGCTCCACTTGACTCCTTTCTGTATGTCCGAAAAGGAAGTACAAAAAACAATTGTAGCAGCAGCAATGTTCCGAGTTTAAACCACTATGTTGTCTACTACATACATCACCTCTGTTCACACCACTATTTCATGAATCACAAAAGCAGATGGTATGACTGGACAAGAACAGATCACATGCAGAACAAGCAGCATGATGCTACGAAGAGCTATTTCTATAGTAGCCAAGAACTCAATATTCAACACACTATATTCTGAATGCAAAAAAAAATTCATTGACTAGCATAGCGAATTCCGTTTAATTAGTGTCATGGTGTGTCATTTACGATCTCTAACTTCTAACAGCATGGAGAGTTATGTGGGGTGAACAAAAAATTTCTCAATATATTATGAAATATTACACAAGACAAAGCATAATGTACACCACTGACCTACGTGCGGCAGGAAACATATTGTAACGGCACCTTTGGAGTGAGAAACCGGAGCAGTGGGATGAAAGGATCAGAACTTCGTTGTCGCTTCTGTAGCCTCAACCCATCCAACACTTTCTCACTGTGCGTGACAGAGTGCTGGATGGGTACACGTCGCCTTATTCATAATATCATGGTGGAGGTATTATTCTGATGAAGACAATGAATAATGCATCAACACAAATGGTGAGCAACAAATAAGAAGCAAGACTTGCATACATAGTTTTTTTTTAATTTCAAGAAACACTACATGACAGTTGTAAATGTCATTACGACAGGAGCTAACATGAAGATTGGGGCTTGAATGAGTGTAATGTCGCTAAATGAGGTGTTTTGTTTGAGGCAATGTTTGAATAATACAATTTGTCCAAGTTGTGACAGCAACCTTGCTGCCTCGGTAAATAAAAGTTTTGTTGTCGAATAACCAGTTCTAACATTCTTTCAAGGATTTTTTTTCATCAGGTATGCATCTACACACATTCATTACAAATCCTCCACTTTAACAAATGCTTTTATTGTATTTATCCTGGGTGCAAAACTTAAGCTGCAGAAGACAAGGCATTTTGCAGAGGTCTGGCTGCTCAACAGTTTTATAAGACTCTGTCCATGATGCTAAAAATGAGCGATTCGACAAGCGGACATCATTCACCAGAGCAGCAAACCATATCAAGGTTACTGCCAAGTTAGACAAACGATTTTTGTTCAAACATTCAAAACAACCTAATCTTGAAAAATCTTGATTTCCTCCAAAAAAGATTTACTTTAATTATTACTTCAATGATTCGAGCCCCCCAACCTTATTATTATCTTAACTTCTACCACAAGACAACTGTCATGTAGTGTTTGATAGAATTTAAGGATATAGACAGTAAGCCTTTCTGCTCACCTAAATGCTCACCCTTTACGTTTATGCTTTGATGACTGTCTTATCTGCCAAAGAACCCAGGGTAAAATTGTGTTAAGGCGTCTTCAATTTTTAGAGTCAGAAGTATTTTTATTCTTGGTAAATGCCCTAAAACAAACATTGTAACTTTATTCTACAAGAAAAAATCACTCTTGTAAAAAATGTACAAAACACACTGCGTTTTGCCGTGTTTGATTTGATTGATATGTGGGGTTTTATGTCCCAAAACCACCATATGATTATGGGAGACGCCGTAGTGAAGGGCTTCAAAAGTTTCGACCACAAACAACATTTTTGCCTCCATCGGAATGCAGCCGCTGCAGCCGGGACTCAATCCCACGACCTGCGGGTCATGAGCGAGTAGCATTTTGTCATGTTTCCTCACGAGCAACATTAGCATAAATTGAAAGAAAAATTATTTTGATACCATAGCCATGAAATTTTGCTGAAAAAGAAACAAAGACTGTGGTAAGTGCATTAAGCAACAATCATATGTCAGTAATGTTTCTCCGATAAATCAATTTCTGAACACATGTTTTCAAAAGCCTCTGCAGTATTAGAAAGTTTTTCCACCAAAACAGTGCTGGAATAACTTCTTCCCACATTGAGGCATCAAAGCACCAGTTTTGGAAAATAATGCAAATGGTCAAGAAACCTCTTGCCAGACTCACATGAAGAGACCATTAACTTGCAAATACTTACAGGTTAATGCTCAGTCACAATTTCCGAGGGAGCCCGATGGCTGTGTGGCCATTTGTTTGGCCTTCTGTCCGCCTTTGGGCAAGTTTTTGTAGAATGTCTGAAGAGAAAAGAAAGAAAAAAACCTTAGAAACAATTCACCTTTTCTTGCATGCACCATGTAACACAACTTGATTTTCTCGGCCTCATGAGGTAGCAGTCTCGAAAGCATGCTAACAGCTGCTGCTTAATGTAGGTATGTCTCATACCTCATTAGCAGGCTACAAATTAATGCGCAGTCATTGTTAAGCAAGGACAAACAAAGAAATACTATTATACACTAGACATAACTTTAAGTTGTTAATACTCACTCAATAACCTATTTTCCTTACGCATTTTATGCATACATGTTGAAAAGGCTGGGCTTGCAAACACGGCTGCATATGAGTCAGGACACTTCAAATGCCTACTAAAAATAAGAAGGCAGACTGAGGGAGCATATAGGACAGTTAACTAGAGGTTCATCAATAAACCTATCTTTATATAACGACGTAAATGCATGCCGAAACTCTAATCATGAAGTTTCGTACTAGCACAGAAATAAAGAAATGTATCTGATGATTGAGGCTTGGCATAGCGACATGTGGTAGTGCATGTGTGAGCCAACTATCGAATAACTCAACAAAAAATCAAATGCTGAGCAGTTATCTCTCACATAGACCAACAGGCATGCCGTCTTGATCGATCTATCCACTTGACTTGTTTCGTTTCTAGTTTAATGTCAACTTTTCCAGTCGGTGTTTGCGGTGTCTTGACCACTCTCTCGAGTTTTTGTTTGCATTCCTTACCTTTTTAACATGAATACCAACCTACTTGCAGCTCACCTCTCCTATTTGAAATATGTATACAATCTAGAATTACCACTTTGTTCACTTGATGTAACAATAATAATGAGGTTATGAATGTGAATGTCAATTCAAAAGCACTAAGGTTTCTAGCACTTTTGCCTCCTTCAAAAGTACAAACTCTGCCCTCAAGATGAAGTCCACTCAGTGCGGGGGTTGTTCACATGGTAGTGCAGGTGTAAGCAAGGTATGATAAATTTTGTACTATAAAAACAGCTCTAAGTAGAAGCAAGACACGCAAATAGCAAAAAGCCACATATTATCCAGCCTAGAATCTATTTCTGGTAACCAAGAATGCTGTGGCGCAGGCCATGCACATCGGCAACTGTTCAGTTTTTCTTTCTGAACCAAAGCTTAGCAGAGTCAATATTGATATCTACTGATTGCTCTGAAAACAGCAGATAAGTTGCCAAAAAGTAAAAGCCAACAGACCACAAAAAGCTTTACGACTTATAAAATATTGAACACTTAAAGAGGCAAGTACACCCAAAACGACGTTTTTGAGGCGCTGGTTGAATAGGTATTAGGCAAACAAAGCAGCAAAGCAATGAACTGCCAGGTATGTAGCTGCAAAAGCGGAGAAAGGAGCTGGCTCTAGTGCCTAGAAAAATCCATGAAAGTACAATCAACAGGAAAACCTTGGTAGATATTGAATCCACAACAAATGCGAATTTCCGCTACGTCGGTACTTGACGCTTGTAATTAGACTGGTGACTGCATAGGTTGGAATGCGAAATGCACTATGAAATATTTTTTTCAAAATTACATTCTTAGACAAAGTGAGAGTTTAGCTTCATCGAACATTTCGTGTCCAGCAAAGCTTTGCTGTTGATGGTACATATTCAACATACAGAGCGTTTGGTGTAATGTGCACATAAATATTGGCAGAAGTTGCAGACTATTTCACAGATGAGTATTGCAAAATATAAATCAACAAAGCCATGCACTGCAAAAATTGACCATTCCTAATTGAAATGTAGAAAGCTACTAAGCAACCCCACTGTCTGAAATCGCTGATAACTGCAAAATTGTGAAATGTGAGCACGTTGCCACAAATTTTATGTTCACAAGATGAAATGATGATGTCACAGCCAATAAAACACCTATTGTAGCTGTTTTCAATTCCTCACTCGGCTTCTCCATCGTTGCCATCGTGAAGAGGGGTACACCTACGTTACCATCATGACTACATTTACATGGCAACAAAGCATGACATCAGTAATTGTGAAATCCACATGCAACCACCAACTAAGCAAGGCCTTGTTGATGTGCTGCTGTCCTACATCCGCATGGGGAGGAAGCATTGTGCAAGGAATAGGTGAGATAAACAAATATGCAGCACACCTCACAACGACACACTCTATACGGCGTAATTTTAAGGACAAAACACTATTTCATAATGTAGAGAGAACCAACCGACAGTCAGTGCAAAATCACATCACTTCGCTAGCGAAAAGTATACACTGGTCAGGCTTGAAGAGGTCACCATTAATGTTTTTCAAATTGAAGTTTCTGTGATACACAATGCGATTGCTGCAGCACTCTGTATGAATTGATTGATGGATATGTGGGGTTTAGCGTCCCAAAACCACTATATGATTATGAGAGACGCCGTAGTGGAGGGCTCCGCAAATTTCAACCACCTGGGGTTCTTTAACGTGCACCCAAATCTGAGCACACAGGCATACAACATTTCCGCCGCCATCGGAAATGCAGCCGCCGCAGCCGGGATTTGAACCCGCGACAAGCGGGTCAGCAGCCGAGTACCTTAGCCACTAGACCACCGCGGCGGGGCCACTCTGTATGAATTAGCAAGAGAGTCTGGAAGGTGATAAAGAAGAAAGGCAGTGCCAAAGCTGCCTAATGGCACTTTGAGAGAATGAAAAGCACACTCTGCAGAGAATTCCTTTTGCAGACATATCCTTATAAGCTCCGACAATTAACATGCTCACTCTATGCAACATAGGAATGTCTCACACCTTTGCGAAAACTTTACTTTAGTGGCTGCACTGCCTGTGTAGACCAGAAGCAGCCGGCCCGTGGCTCTCAGGCATCGGATTCGTTCGTTGAAAATAACTTGTGGCTTACATTCTTGTAGCACTGCCTTTGGGAGATGATTCCTGGGATAACAAAAGTAGCAAAACACAATAATGCACTGTAAACACTAACACATAATCCACATTATTGCCTTTAAAAACGTTTTCAGCTATAGCCTGAACCACAGCAATACTCTCTTCTTTTATAATGGAGCACCTTAAAGCTTTCCCTAGCCTGGTTTCTTGTTTTCACCCATGAGACAATCCCGCAGAAGTTAAGCTTTAGTTGTGGAGGAAGCAGTTGAAATGCATAGTTTTAATATACAATATAAAAATTATAGAATACTTTTGCATGATATAATAAATAATATTTCTTTTAATGTCCCACCACCAAAAAATGAGTGAGCAAGCTGTGACTTTAAGGTGTCGCAAAATAATGGAGTTTCTGGAAAATGCAATTAGCTGCAAGTGCCTGCTGAATCTACTCGAGGGCACTTAGCAAACCTGTGTAATGATACTGACAGACAGAGAAAACACATTTCTCACTTAGCTGCCTCCGTCAAAGCATCATGTTGCTTCACATAAGAGTTCCTGGTATGCAGGATGCAGATGCATGAACTTTCTGACTATGTCGTACCACAGTGAACGTGATCGACATCTGCTCGAACAACATGAGCAGCTAAAAAATGCTCTGTTGTGCAATTAGCTGTAACAATGCAGTACTGCTAGCTACCAGTCACTTTACCGTACACTCACAACAAAGTTTGGCATCAGCAAGGTTTCGTAGTGTATACAAGCGTCTGAACTCAGTATTCAATGCTACCAACTGCATTCTCTATTTTCAGATCTAGATGCATAGAACGTGCACACAGTGGCCAATATTTGGGCCAAGTAGAAGAGTTCATTTGAGGTATTCCATAAAATTCGTAGACAAGAATCAGGCACATCACTGAAGCCTGTTGTTTAGCATCATGGGTGAAAGTGTGCTTGTAAACGTAAAAGGAAAAATTTGCAATCACCATAAAAATGGTAAAAACCAGGTTTATGTTTGGCAGAAACAAATCGCATAAACTAAAGACAGTCCAAGACACTGCATTGATAAGGTTGTATTTTTCAAAGTGGGTCAAAATTCTTCACACTATGCATGCATTTACAAGGAAGATAGCAACGCTGGCTGCAAGAAACAATAAAGATTTACACTTTTTGCGAAATTCCACTTGCCAGTACCACATTCTACAGAAAGGCAACACTTTGCGAAACCAATTCACGTTTCCAGACGAAATGCACTTGCCATGGTGACAAATAGGTGGAGTACTCTTCTACAGCATGATTTATTGGAACTAAGAACTATGATAACAATAATTTCTTTTTATAGCTAGCAAGAGCCTTTCTACTGTTGGTTATTTGAAGCAATTTAATCTCAGTGGGAGGCCACATAATAATAAGCGCAAGAACACAGTGACTGTTTGAGCAGCAATTTCCAACTTTGCTCATTCATTGAAACCATTGCACTTCTTCGTCATATAAAGGTTGCACATAATTAACACTTTGGCATGAATAATGTTAAGTTGGTAGGTAGCATACGTCCTGATGTTACTCTGTGTATCCTCACTTATTTTGGAATATTTACACTTCGACATGACTAGTTCAAAGCAATACTCTTCTTTATTAAACGGAACTTTGTACATTCTCTTTGAGTTAGCCGCAAATGCTGAATAAGCCCCTCTTTTGGGATGCTCGGCTCACCATCTGGCCAGCACTGCACAGATCGTCAGGGCACTTCTATTTGCTACCTGCAGTGCGCAGAAAAAAACTTAGGCATTCAACGAAAACAAAGCAAGTATGGCAGCAACATTTCGTCCTTTGAGGATAGGGTGGAGGGGTAGTGCAGCATTGTTCTTCATAAGCTACACACACATGCATTAACTGTTTTAGTTTGGCGCATAAACAGCATAAAAGAGTGAAAATGGTTAGAGGAGACAAGCGGCCGCATATTTGAAATCCTCCAAAGAAGGCAGAAACACTCACTTGGGATTTTACAGTATATAGTCTGTGCAATCTATAAAAAGTATGCAAAGTGCTCACTTTCACTAACACTTGCACACTATTAAGCCAATGTGAAAGAACGACGCATTGCACTCGCTTCGCTGTCCAGCTAATGCTTCCGAAATTTTCTGAAGTTGCACAAACCACAAAGTGGCCTGGCGAAATTTAAGTATACCCATTCCAACAAGCATTGCTGGCTTCAACTCCAAGTGACAACGTCAAATGAAGTCATTTAATAGTGGCATGCTACTCATGCTAAGTAGCTAAACATTGGAATAAAAAATGCAAGTATATTTCAGTTTCAAGTTCGATTTCTTTTGATGATTTTTCCGCGTGTCACCTTTTCTCTGATGCTGGGTATGAAAATAAGGCAAAATATATTAAAAATACAGCATTACAATATGTTTACCAGGAACAGTCATACTACATTATACCAAGTCGTGCTAGCGATATCACTGCAAACAGTCAGAGCAATGACAACGGCATATCTCGGAGACCTTCACAGTCTTCCATTGAGCTGCAGTTGATGGCGGCATCCGGTAAATAAACGTTGAACCCATACTTTCAAAAACTGAGTGAGCTGCTTTTCTTCAAAGCACTTGCGGGCGCAAGGTGCAGACATTGACGGAAGTAGAAATAGCCCCGGCAACGGGGACCGCACCACTCGGAGTTGATGTGCCGGCACTCTTGCTAAACCGTTACAGCGAAGGCTGCTTCTACGTCTCCTTTCGCTTTATGAGCTTGGGAAGGGCCCGTGTTAACGCTCTGTTCCTTCCTCGAGGTTGCTGCAATCAGGCGATCTCTTCCGTATGGTGTTCCCGTTTTGTTCTTTTTCAATACAATTTTTTTTTCTGATAGCCGAATAGCAAGAGCCGCGATGCGCCACATCATAGGTCACTGGCACCTAACTGAGACGAGAAAATCACTAACGGTCACGGTGAAAACAGCGAGAGCCAAAAAGACAACAAGCTGGACGTAACTTAAGCAACTACTGTGGTCACTAGACCTGCCAATGGTAAAATAAACGCCGCCGGCAAAATAAGCCGCGCTAATATCCATAAGTGCGTTATTGCAATCAGATACAGCCTAGCTGTCACACCCCTGCTAATCAAAGTGGCTTGTTTATCTACACGGAACACGCCAACTGAACTTCGGTCGTGTCGCCTGATAACGCAACTGCATCGAGAAGGAAGGGATGCGCAGTTTAGTCGGCCACTCACCCGGAATGTAGAGCAATTTTTCGTCAACTATAACGCAATGCGTACTGTAACACGACACGTGACAGCAGCTATCAAGCCCATACCACTAACTCCTGGTAGCCAACTTCACAATCAGGGGCACGCGACACTGTTGAACAGAATTGTACGCTGTAGCAGCGCGCGCAAAAAAAAAAAGCCACTTTCGAGTAAGCCCCAGCGCGACTTCGAAGCAGCGTAAACATTCAAGGCATGATTATTTTGTAGGCAGTCGAACAGGCCGAAGGCGGGGAAAATTCAGGAGAGACATAAGATAGGACTTACCCGATAGCGAAAATCCACAAAACTTATTTGCTGGTCAGCTTGGCGGGAAAGCTCCGACACAACGGTGACTCGAAGCAGTAAGGTTAACGACACCTTGCGCAAACTTCTGGTGGTATATTGTTCGGCTTCACGTAACCACAGGTTAGCCGATCAGAATAGGACAACGAAATCACGTCTTGGTTTCGCAAATAGCCGTTGAACATGGTCGTTTCTAACACGTCCTCGACCGCGACGTTTCGCGGTAACAAGCGTCCATGTTGGCTGGCAAGCGCCGCGCATGTGCGACTTTGCTTGCGCCGCGTCATGGAGGCGCCACGTACATATATCACGTGAAAGGTGGCGTAAATGCAAGTTTCGTTGACGCTCTAGCATATCGAGACGATAAAAAGTTCGCAGCGGTGGTCGTGGACCAGACGGGCTCGACTACGATCTGCGCCACGGTACGCACAACGAATCCCCAAATGGCTGAACAAGTGGCCATCGCTCTTGCTCTGCTAAATGGTCGGTGCGGAGAGGTGTACAGCGACTCTAAAGCCGCAGTGAGAGCCTTTCAAAAGGGTTGCATATCAACGCAGGCAGCCAGGAGTTTTAACAGCTCCACCAGCGATACTGTTGTCCCTCACACCATGCATTGGTTCCCCGCGCATGTCGGCTCCGTAAACGGCGTTGCACTGAACCCGAACGAGTCGGCCCACACAGCAGCACGCGCACTCACTGACCGCGCTGCTCTCGACCTGGGCGACGGCTCCAGTGCCGACGACGTGGAAAATAAAGACACACCTACTACTTACAACGAGATTACCAAGTATTACTACATGGCGAGGCGGGCATTCCCAATGCCACATTCAAAACTCAATAGAGCACAGGCCGTCTCGTTGCGCTTACTCCAACCCCATTCGAACCCGTCGTTAGCATACCTAAACGCAATTTATCCTCACAAATTCCCCAATGCCGCCTGCGGGCAGACCGCTACATTAGCACACATACTCTGGGAGTGTAAGGTCGCTTGGACCGACTTATAGAAAACCCGAGTGGGATGCGCTTCTGTACAGCCCAGAACTTCAGGACCGAATCCTGGCCGTCCAGTGTGCCCGTGACAGGGCCGTCAGGCTAGACCTGCCGGTCCCCACGTGGGAGTAGCCGAGTGACGCGTGGCAACCTCAGCGTCTGCACTGGACCATAATAAAGTTGTTCTCACTCACTCACTTACTCCCTCATTCACTCACTCATATCGCGTGACCATGGCGGAGAGATGTTATCACAAACCGGCCGGCCGGCCGACGCATGGCCACCTGCATCGGCGCGCGCCGCTGTGTTGAGTTTCTTGTTGAAACAATATTGGAATCATGTTTTCCGGTTGCGGTATAAGCTCCCAGTATTCGCTACACCTCCACTTCAGTACAATATAACATATGCACTTGAGAATAAGACAGTTCGTAGAAATGGTGAGCATGTCGTAGTTAACTTTCGCATGCAAATATATATAACTACACCATGAAATTATACGTACGCACTGTTTGACTGACGAGATGAACTCACACATTCAGTTGTGCAAAGCACGTATACGCTATTTTTTTGCTTGCAATTGCGACCACTTTTTTTTTATTATGAAGTGAACAAAACAGAAAAAAACTTCCTTACGAGAAAAAAAAAGATTGTGCAATAGCTCTGTTAATTTCAACACACTTGGATTTTTATTTGTTGTACGCGCAATCTGACAACCCTGAAATGTTTGATGATAAGAAATATGAATTTTCACATCAGAGGCATCACAATAATTCAAAATTTTCCGCAAGCTCATAACAATGTGTGGAACCCACCATTACATCGATGGTGGTTTCAACGACATATCGGTGATGATAATGAGACAGAGCCACCAATGTTTATGTGCTCTTTTGCAAAACAGCCCGCTTACAACAACACTGCTGAACCGAATTATCAGTTATATCCAACAAGTGTGGCTGCTGTGTGTTCGTGTTCAAAAAAAAGGGGGGGGGGTGATGCACGTGGCGTGTAATTCTCGAAAAAAAGAAAACGAGAAATGTTTGCCTCCCAACACTCATTGCCATTTAACATTCCATTTCTGGTTTCTCTAATGCGACAGTATGCGCGGCCGTCCGGGACTATATTGATGAAACTAATAGGTTGACTAATTAACCAGTTTCATTATCCTAACAGGTCCACATATTTATATACGTATCAAATCAGATTATTGCTCTATTCTAAGAATAAATTCGTTTATGTGAATATTTGCATGCAATACATTAGGCAACACACTTTCCTAGGCTATCGGTAATCTTTCTGTTAAACCTCCATCATTCAAAATCTGAACAGTAAATTTTGAAACCACTCGATTCTTGGCCAATCCCCCACAGTGGGTATGCGCCACTTACAATAGGAGAACAACAACAACAACAAAACGAGAAATGTTTGCGTCCCAACACCAATTGCCATTTAAAGAGATGTAGAATAAAATCTTGAAAAATTCATGGAAACGCGGAACTTCTGTTAGGAAGGGACGCATGTTCCGCTAAACAAAGTTCCCATATATCTGAGTAATTTGGTTGTATTTTTGGTAGCTTTTAATCGCGCGGCGGCAGCACGTGACACTTGCCGTCACATTCTCCAAGGCGCACGCAGGGTGCAGGTGTTCAGACCATTCTCTTTCCTTTTTTCACCTCTCCTTTCATCCTACTCTTCCCTTACACAAAAGCGATGATGCTTTAGCTCGAAGCCGGGAGCATTACTCGCTGCCAGTGCCATTCATAGTTGGGTCATTCCATGCCAAACATACCAGCTATTTTGGCGACCACCTCAAATCGATTCAAAAAAATATCCTGCTGATTCACTGCATTGAAAGCAGTGAATCACTAGAATATTTCAGGAACAAAATTGACGTCAGGTGAGTGCTTTCCGAATTTATCCAAATGTCGTATGGCTGTTCGTGAAAGAAGATCTATTTTTAAGTGTCACTTACTCTTTCAATGCCAAAATTAGTTCATATAGTAAGTATTGGCTACTGTGCAAGGTGTTTTAAGCTGATAATTATTAGTGCAATTTTATGGCCACATACACCTACAAGAATTTAGCCGAAAGGGGTTATGTTTGCAGTTTTTGTATTGCAATACTACTCTTTTAATGAATATTATAGAAATTATTAATCACTCCATAGAAGGCATATTTTGCAAAAAAATACCTTTGCGCCCCTCAAGTGCGAAAACTTTAAGGGAAAAAAATCACAAATTTCCCAAAATCATCAACTTTGTCCAATATTGAAGCCAATTTGCACCACGTGGTGTTCTAATTAAAGATAATATTAATAATAATAATACTTTATTCTGGCATGTGTACACAACAGTTACATGCCACCGAGATGAGGCAAAAGGGAACAGACGAAACTGTTTCCTGGCTAGGGCTACATCCCGACTCGTAAAAAAAAAAGGAGTGAGACATATGCTCGTGTAAACAGTTTCGTGAACAAAAAACCAAAAAAGGACAGTGGTGAGGAAAGCGAAAAACATCCAGTACAGCACAATTCATCAGCATCGCTGTAGAGAAGTCATGGATTTTCAAGCAATATCGCTATAGAAGTACGAAAACCTAAAAACACCAATTCATGTTGATATGTCCATCATAATAAAGTTGTGAATAGATTTATAGAATGAAGAGGTGCAATAGTATCCATCATAATTCAGAATTCAAGTAGAGCGAACAATGTGCGTAGCTTAACAATAGAAATGCAGTGAAGTACAACCTGGTGAACAAAAGTATGCATCGCAAGTGGCAAAACATATTGCATCAAGCACTTCATCCTGGATCGAAGAGTAATCTTACTTTCTTTTTAAAATGACGTACAGATCTGCTTATCTGTGATAATTCTACTACAGAGGGAAAACTGTTGCATATATCTACTATTTGATGGTCAAGTGTTTGGGTACCATAATTTGTTCTAGATCGTGCTGAAACAAGTGACGTCCTTCGTAACTTATATTCAATGTGACGAGTGAGGTACATATTGCTGAATGAAGCAAAATCTTGTTTTATACGATCATAAATAAGAACCATTACTTTAAGTTTGAAGCATTCAGTGAAACACAATACACGAAAAACAGAAAATAAATTGCTATGTCTATGTCTATCTGGCCTTTTAGTTATTAGCTGCAATGCTTTTTGTTGCATGGTAATTAATTTTTCTGCATTGGTCCTATTACACGTGCCCCAAACTAAGTTGCAGTATGTGAGGTGCGAATGAACGAAAGAAAAGTATAGCTGCTTTGCCACCGAATGTGGAAGAAGATGGTTAATACGGCTTATAACGCCAATAGATCGAGCCAGTTTCAGTTTTACATGACTCACGTGATAAGACCAGCTCAAGTCATTGCGTAAGTGTACGCCCAGAAACTTGCAGCTACTGGTACATGTTATTTCTGAATTACCAAAATATAGTTTTGGGTTGTGGTGTATTGCTTTGTTTTTAGCACGGAATAAAATGAAATTAGTTTTTTTCACGTTCAACCTCAGCTGATTTACCCCCAGCCATTTCTCTAATTCATCAAGCCAACTATTCGCTC
This sequence comes from Rhipicephalus annulatus, assembly GCA_013436015.1. Lineage (NCBI taxonomy): Eukaryota > Metazoa > Arthropoda > Arachnida > Ixodida > Ixodidae > Rhipicephalus > Rhipicephalus annulatus. The sequence goes on from WOVY01002965.1 coordinate 648,147, forward strand.
TCTGCTCAAGTTCTTTTAGCTTGGGACCAGAAAAGAAGATGTTAGTGTCATCGGCATATAGGATAATGTTCGAAGATGAAGGAATGTTTACAATATCATTTATGTACAAAGTAAATAGAAGGGGTCCTAATATTGATCCCTGAGGTACTCCATATTTTATTGTTCCGTTGTTAGAGCGAGTGTCGTTATGTGGCTTTGTGTATTGTTGACGTGCAGTCAGGTAGCTTTTCATAAGGCTTCTTGCAATGCCACGAATTCCATAAATTTCTAGTTTTGCTAAGAGAATGTCATGTTGAACCGAATCAAACGCTTTACTGAAGCCGAGAAATAGTCCAATAGTAAAGTGTTTCATTTCAATGTTTCGAATTAAGACATTTTTTATATAAAGCAATGCGGTTTCAGTCGATTTCCCAGGTTGAAAGCCGTATTGATGATCACTTATCAGATTATTTGCGGGAAGGAAGCCAAAGAAACGTGTATAAATTATTTTTTCAGCAACCTTAGAAAAAATTGGCAGAACTGAAATCGGCCGGTAATTACCGAATTCTTTTTTATTTCCACCTTTAAAGACACAGTGACACGTGCTATCTTTAATCTATCTGGGAACACGCCAGTAGCCAACATCTGATTGAATATATAGGTCAGTGATTCTATAAGGCAACTAATGGAATTCTTAATTGGCAATGGTGAGATGTCATCATCACCAAAAGCACAAGTATTTTTCAAAGAATTAATAATGGTTGTGATTTCCGCTTCTGTTGTTGGCGTCAGAAATATCGAGTCATAGTTAGGAATCTGAATGCATGACGTAACAGAGGTATTATTAGGCAAGGGAATTGAGCCGGCATACTTACCAGCTTCCAGGAAGTGTTCATTGAATTTTTCGGCTAATGCAACACCATCATAGATAATACCTTTAACCAGCGTTTCGAAGAGTGTTGTGTTAGCTTTGCTGCCGATGAGAGTTTTAATTCCTTTCCAGATCTGCTTAGGATTGTTACCTATGTTTGAAAACTTTGTTCTGTAAAATGACGACTTTGCTTTTTTTAGATCAGCATTTAGCACATTACGAAACCTTTGGTATTCAGCTAATATCCCAGAACTTCTCGTTTTAAGGAATTTAGCGAACATCAAGTTTTTTTTTCTTTTATTCTTATAAAAAGAGCCTTGTTTATCCAATCTTTACGGGCCTTCCTGTATTTTCTTATTGCCATAATAGCAAAAGCGACATTGTAATGATTAATAACCTTTATAATGAAGTTTTCGTACGCTTCATTTGGATCGGTTTCATAGTAGACGTCTGTCCAATCCGTTGTTTTCAGCGACTCACAGAAAACAGCGATATTATTGAAATCATTCGTTCTACGTGAATGGATAGGGGTTGTTCGTTTATTACTTAAAAGGACAAATACAAAGAACGGCAAGTGGTCACTCAGACCAGACGAAAACACTCCGGAAGAAACCGCGTCTCGAGAAAAGTTCGTGTAGCAAAGATCTGTTGCTGTTGATTTGTTTACTCGTGTTGGGGACTCAATCGTATTTGTACAGCCATACAGTAGCATCATTTCTGTTAAGGCCGCTTGAATCGGAGATCTACCCATAACATCAATATTAAAATCACCAAGTACAATAACACGCCATTTATGTGAATCAGCATTATCTAAATATGTCTCAATAAACTGAAGAAAGGCTTCTGTGTTACCTTGAGGTGGGCGGTACAGCGGAATGATAAAAATGTTCCGGTGTAACAGGCTAACACATTCGAAATCTTCGAAAACGCCCGTATAATCAGTCAGGATGTCAAAAGATAAGTTTTGGCGCGTGTATATAGTAACACCCCAACCTCGTTTTTGTTTCCTGAATTGAGTTACATGTTTGTGGCCAGTAAATTGAATGACGTCTTCCTCCGAGCGGAACCACGTCTCGGTAAAAACAAAAAATCAGAAGTGTAGTTGATCTGCTTCATTTCAACTTCGACTGCCTCTCCCTTGTTTCTTAAACTTTGCGCATTTAAGTGATAAAAGGACAGGCTATTGATTGTACTGTATCCAGAAGTTTTTAACACTTCTAGGAAACTTTTTTCTGGCGAAACGCACAGTCTGTTCTAGATAATTTTGTCTAAGTCGCTTTTAATGTTGATGTTGATGGCACGAGTACTTGGTTCCTTTCGAGCAAATATCTTCCCTTCCTTCGTCCAGACAAAACGGTAGTGTACTTCCGCAGCTTTTGTCTTTGTGAGCCACAATAACCTCTTGTTTTGCGCTGTTAAGTTGTCGAAAAACTTAACATCCTTTATGCATTGCTTCAGAGTGCTACGCTTCGCAATCCACAGCGCTTTTGTGGACTGTTTGCAAATTCTGATGAGCACGACCGGGGTTCTGTCTGACCTTATGGAAATGCGATAAAATTTATAACATTTATATCCAACTGAAAAGCAAGTAAGCAGTTTATTTGATATCCCAAGTTTTATCATTAAAATTTTTATTTCATTGAAGAAAATAACATTTTGAAGTTTCCAATTGGCGGCTATCTTCCCATTTGGTTATATAGCAGCTTCCCTCTTGTTCCCCGTGGCCCCGGCATTCCTCAAGACAGACAGGGCGTTTCCCCTCTGCCGAGTATAAATCGACGACACGCCTCGCACGCTGGTGATGTTATCGCATGTGCCCTTCCTTCGACTGAGATGGGTCGGCTTGCTTCCCGTTTGCTCCAGCCGCGTTCGTAGTGTTCGCTCGCGTTCATTTACCCGTGGCTGGAACACACAATTTCTGGGGGAATGTTATTGATTTGGACTTTATATGGTGCGTGATGGCGATGCCGATCTCGGAAACACGTCAAGAGTATTCATATCAAAGTAAAAAGAAAAAAATAGGAACTATGAAAAAACAAATGTTAGTTACACGCACCCAGGCTGTCTGTCAACACATCGTGCCCCAAAAAAAGTGGCTTGGTAGTGGCATTTCGGCTAGAAAATAACTAATCAGAGAAGCCAAGTTCTGAAATTTTCCACAAGTCCACTAAAGAAAGACACTGTGTCCGTTCCTACAATAACAGCAGTGCGTCCGTTGCCATCCACGGCCATTTAACCTTCTTCCCATGAACTGAGACGCACTCATGAGCTTTACGTCAATCTTTGCCGTACCTCTAACAGACAGTTCTTACATTGATTTGTACGTCTGCTCTGCCGTTCTCCTTTAGCCGAATTTTTCGTCTGCTTCGCCTAAAGATCCCTAATAGTGTTTCGCATATGTGTAATAAAAAGTGGTACAATGTTTTTATTTCGTATATCATGATGAGCATGCACATACACGGTCCATTTGGCAGCCATACTGAGGCAGCAAACATGCTTCATGCTTGCCACTCCCCGCCGCCGCTGCTGCCACCGCTGGTTTCCGCGAGCTCACTCGTGCGCTCTTGAGCGCAGTTTTTTATAGATGGTGCTAGGCGTTGTGATACGCACCGAGAGAGAAGAAAGCATATGCGAAAACAGAAAAAGAAGCGGAGGAGGAAAGCAGACGAATAAGTTGCACCCCCACGTGCGCGTTGCACGATGTCACTGTGTATTAGACGGAGCAGTGGAATGAACGAGGCGGCCGCGCCGCATCTCGGCTGATTTTCCGGCGGTTGACAGAAGCAGCGGCGCTGTAGTCCCTTGGTACTGAAGATCTTAGAAGCATATGCATTGGGATCGCATGTGCCATAGCTTGTCAAAGCATGTAATTACTCATTTTTAGTGCGTTTAATGCGTTTCAGAGCCTTTATCAGTGTATGCACACCTGCTAAGCAGTCACTTAAGCAGCGCTGTAAGCTGCGCTACATCATAAGCCGCTACTGGCGAACTACAAAGAGAAGTATCAAAACTGCGAATAAATCGTAGGCTCATTTTTTCGACCATCCCTACGATATACACAGAACAGTGTTTTTCATATGAGCCTGCATGCGCTCGACTTTTTCACGAAAAACTCGAGTATGAGTAACGCTGTCACACCATTTATATCGGTGACGACTCAGTTTTATCATGCCAGTTTTGCAGAAGATAATAAGTATTGTTTTCTGAAAGGCCTAGTACATATTAAACATAATAAAAACAACACACAAACATAATAAACAGTGCCAATTTTATATATAGCCCGTCTGTTAATCTGCGTAAATTATTTGTAACCAGATCTCATTTTTATCGATTGCTTGAATTGTGCTGCATCCAGACATTCTATTGGCGTCATGCCATTGCAAGCCAGCAAATTTATGACAATGTTTTGTATTATAAGCGTAGTTCTATTACGAAATGTCAAAAGTGTAGGCAAGCAGTGGTGCCTCTTGTTTTGAGAAATTTAACTTGTATACGTACAGAGTTCTGTAATCACACGCACACACACACACACACACACACACACACACACACACACACACACACACACACACACACACACACACACACACACACACACACACACACACACACACACACACACACACACACACATATATATATATATATATATATATATATATATATATTGTTATGGCGTTTATTAGCGGGCAGACAGCGAGTATACGCAATGGCGACAGTAACGGCCAAGCACGGACTCTCAGCGCAAGCGGCGTTCTTGTTGGGTAGCCCCACTAGAAGGTACTCAAGAGTTCGACCCATTTCAGAGTTCGGAGGCTTCGCTACAATTACCCCGGGGTCGAAGAGGGAGCCGCCTGGCGACCTAACAGCTTGTTACTATGAGCGGGTCATAATAAACCTTCAGGCGCTCCAAGTTGACGATGTCTCGCCCACGGCGGCGCATGTCCGAAGATTGTTCAACGGGTTCAATCATATAGTTGACGGGTGAGGTGCGCTCGATGACACGGTAGGGGCCTTCGTATTTGGGACGTAGTTTGGAAGAGAGGCCAGCTGCAGAGGTCGGGATCGAGAGCCATACAAGCGCACCAGGAAAGAACGTGGGCTCAGAAGTGGTGGAGCCATCCCGAATACTCTTCTGCCGCTCTTGCTCTTGCGTCGTAAAAGTCTTGGCAAGCTCGCGACACTCTTCAGCCAGCCTGGCTGTCTCGGAAATAGGTGCACACTCAGATGGATCCGGCGTGTACGGGAGTATCGTGTCCATGGTGTGCGACGGGTGCCTTCCGTACAGCAAGTAGAAAGGTGAAAAACCAGTCGTGCTCTGAGGGGCGGTGTTGTAGGCGTAGGTGACGAAGGGCAGTATATTATCCCAATTAGTGTGGTTGGCAGCGACGTACATAGAAAGCATGTCACCGAGGGTGCGGTTAAAGCGTTCGGTGAGGCCATTCGTCTGTGGGTGGTAAGCAGTAGTTTTGCGGTGGACAGAATGGCACTCCGTCAGAATGGCTTCGACGACTTCCGACAAGAAGACACGGCCTCGATCGCTGAGAAGCTCCTGAGGTGGACCGTGGCGCAGTATAAATCGATGCAGTAGGAAGGACGCAACATCACGCGCAGTAGCCGCAGGGATTGCGGCGGTTTCGGCGTATCGCGTTAAATGATCTACGGCGACGATGGCCCAGCGGTTACCAGCCGACGTCAGAGGAAGTGGTCCATACAAATCGATACCTATGCGCCCAAACGGACGCTCAGGGCAAGGTAATGGTTGCAGACTGGCTGGCGACATGTGTGCTGACGGTTTGCGGCGTTGGCAAGCGAGGCAGGAGCGAACGAACTGCTGCACGTAGCGGTACATCCCGCGCCAGAAGTAGCGTTGTCGAATCGAATGCGATGGTAGGTTTTGAATACCCCAGAGTGCGCGCATTGCGGATCAGAATGAAAGGATTCACATATCTCTGACCGCAGACTGCGGGGTATCACGAGTAACCACTGCCGGCCATCGGCGTCGTAATTGCGTCGGTGTAGAAGGCCGTCACGGATGGCGAAATGGCGAGCTTGACGACGCAAGGCACGCGTGGATGGCGTTGCGGATGGATCAGAGAGCAAGTCGATGAGTGGGCCGATCGAATTATCCTTTCGCTGTTCGGTAGCGATGATGTCAACATCAATGGCAGAAACAGCAGCCGAGGATACTGAGCAGAGCACATCAACTTCAGGCAGAGGGGAGCGCGAGAGGGTGTCGGCGTCAGCATGCTGGCGTCCGTTGCGGTACAGCACGCGGATGTCATAGTCTTGTAAGCGAAGAGCCCAACGGGCGAGACGGCCTGAGGGATCCTTCAATGATGAAAGCCAGCATAGTGCATGATGGTCGGTGACGACATCGAATGGGCGACCATACAAATGAGGTCGAAACTTTGTAAGGGCCCAGACGATCGCCAGGCACTCTTTCTCCGTGACGGTGTAGTTTGTCTCGGCTCTCGTGAGCGTACGGCTTGCATATGCTACGACATATTCAGAGAATCCGGGTTTGCGCTGCGCCAGGACAGCGCCAAGGCCTACATCACTGGCGTCTGTGTGCACCTCCGTCGGGGCCGTAGGGTCGTAGTGGCGTAGATTGGGAGGAGACGTCAGCAAATGGCGGAGCTTCGCGAACGCGTCGTCGCACTCAGACGACCACGAATTGAGGGGCCCGTTACTTCCAAGGAGCTTCGTCAGCGGTGATATAATCGTAGCAAAGTTTCGTATGAAGCGTCGGAAGTATGAGCACAGGCCCACGAAACTACGCAGTTCTTTGACGGACGCAGGTTTGGGGAATTCAGCCACGGCCCGAAGCTTGGCTGGGTCAGGAAGAATGCCATCCTTAGACACGACGTACCCTAGGATGGCGAGTTGCCGTGCTGCAAAGCGGCACTTCTTCAGATTTAGTTGCAAGCCGGCATTGCTCACACGTGCGAAAACTTCTTTCAGACGTTGGAGATGCGTGGAGAAATCTGGAGCGAACACAACAACGTCATCGAGGTAACACAAGCACGTGTGCCATTTCAAGTTGCGCAGAACGGTGTCCATCATCCGCTCAAAGGTCGCAGGTGCATTACATAGACCAAACGGCATGACGTTGAATTCGTACAAGCCGTCGGGTGTGATGAACGCAGTCTTCGGTCGAGCGTCATCAGCCATGGGTACTTGCCAGTACCCCGAGCGCAGATCGAGAGAAGAAAAAAATTCGGCTCCCTGAAGGCTGTCAATTGCGTCATCGATGCGCGGCAGTGGGTAAACATCCTTGCGAGTGATCTTATTGAGCCGTCTGTAGTCCACACAGAACCGCACAGAACCATCTTTCTTCGCGACAAGAACAACAGGAGACGCCCATGGACTGTCCGAGGGCCGAATAACGTCGCGTCTGAGCATATCATCAACCTGCTCGTTAATTTCCCGACGTTCAGCAGGTGACACGCGGTAGCGACGTTGCCGTAATGGTGGATGGGCACCAGTGTCGATACGATGTGTAACAGCGGACGTGCGACCGAGAGAACTTCGCCCGACATCGAAAGAAGAATGATATTCTCGCAGCAGGTCCAGAAGCTGGGAACGCTCTACCGACGTAAGATTGTCATCAATGTAAGGGCCAAATACATCAGGAGATGATGAATCATAAGTGGAAACAGCGCTGACGGTACACGAACTGGGACAACGCGAGTCATCAGGTACGTCCAGGACTTGTGCGTTATCCACTGGTTCCACTCTGCCGAGACATTCCCCTCGAACCAAGGTAATAATGTACGGGGATGGGTTGGTCACAAAAATAGCGGCGTTGCTCTGGGTGATTTGCACGGTCGCGAAAGGTACTAGCAACCCTTTCCTTCGGCAAGCACGGTCGGATAGCGAAACGAGTGCAATTGTGTCGGAGAGTCCAGCGCAGTAGACAGATACACCCATTGCCGAACTTGGAGGCACTATGGTATCGTCTTTCACGAGAATCTTACTCAGTGTCGAGGGACTGTCTTCCGGCGTCAAATGCGAGAAGGGTGAGAGTTCAATTTCGGCAGCGGCACAATGGATGACGGCGTCGTTGCGGGAGAAAAAATCCCACCCCAGGATGACGTCATGAGAGCATGCAGGAATGATGATGAATTGGCCGACATACAGAACGTCCTGAATGACAACGCGAGCTGTGCACTCTGCTGAAGAATGGATACGATGTGAACCGGCAGTACGTAGGACAACCCAGAAATTGGCGTCGTCACTTTTCGAAGCAAGCGGCAGAAGTTTTCGTCCATAACGGATACTGCAGCTCCAGTGTCAATAAGAGCAGATGCATGAACACCGTCCACAAGCACGTCTATGACATTAGACGGGCGGCTCTGAGGGCTTTCACATCGTAATAGCATCGCAGTCCTTGCCTCGGGGACTGCGACGACTAGTTTTCCCGCTCATGAGTAGCCGAACTTGGCCTCATGGGGGACAGGGAACGACGTCGTGGAGACGGCGACCTTCGAGGAGATGGACCTGGGCGAGACGGCGGTGGCATAGACGGTGGTTCGTCGTGATAGGGACGGCTGAGGTGGCCAGCAATAGGCGAAGAAATTGGAGCCGGCTGTACACGATGGCAATAACGGGCTACGTGACCGGCGTAACCGCAGGCAAAGCAGATGGGCCGGTTGTCGGGTGTGCGCCATCGGTTCGCTGGGGTAGGTCTTGTCCATGACGTAAGAGCTGATGGACGGAACTGTGGCTGGAAAGGCTGCAGGGGGTGCTGGAGCTGAGTCTGCGAGGTCACGTCAACATACGTAGCCGGCATAGCCGCTGTAAAGGATGGAGGTCGTGCGGCAGCTTCGGCGTAAGTCAGTGGGGCGGGCGGTTGAACGACTGGAGGCGGCCTGGCGACTACTTGGGCGTACCTTGGGGGCGCAGGGGCCGGAAGCTGTTGTGGTTGGTACGCCGGCATGACCTCCGCTATTTCCTGCTCAATTGCTCGGCGGATGGGTGGAAGAATGGTAGTGGCCGATTGTTGAGCAGCCGGTTGGTGGGCAAAGGGCAGGAGAGAGAACTGCCGCGCGATTTCCTCACGTATGAAGGACTTGAGGTCTGCCAGCAGTGCCACCTGATCACAGCTCGCCTCCAAGCCTGCAAGCCCTGCATCTCGTTGTGTAGAGCGACGGGTCATCGAACGCTGCCGGCGGAGCTCCTCGTAGCTTTGGCACAGCATCATGACCTCAGCTACTGTGCCTGGGTTTTTGGCAAGCAGCATCGTGAAGGCATCATCGTCAATGCCCTTCATGACGTTCCGGATCTTGTCTGATTCGGACATGCTGTCGTTGGATTTCTTGCAAAGGTCCAGGACATCTTCTATGTAACTGGTGAATGATTCACCGGCCTGCTGAGCGCGTTCGCGTAAGCGCTGCTCGGCTTGCAGCTTACGAACGGCAGGGCGGCCAAAAAAAATTGCCCGCAGCTTCCCTCGGGGGAACACTGAGGAGGATGCGGACCATATAATTGGTTAACGGGGTGTTAAAGTGCGACTTACTTGGGTCGATGGCTAAATTGGTTAACGTGATTGTGAAATGGGGTGTTAAATTGCGACTTACTTGGGTCGATGGCTAAATTGGTCAACGTGGTTGTAGGAGGGGGTGTTAAATGAGTGAACACGTACACACGTATGCGAAAGGGCGGCGCTGGTCGAAGGGACGTCGATCATTGTGTTTGTGGATTCGTTGGAATTCATTTCACCGCGACCTTGGACGTCGACGCGCCGTCCAAACCAACCGACGAGCGGCAACTGAGCGAGCGAGCGCCGACCTTGAGTATATATACAGCACGACGGCGCATGCACTGTCAGCTGTTGAATGTTCTCGAAGCGCGACGCCACATGCGCGTCCACTGGAGAATCAGGAGAATAGTAGATGTTGAACGCGGTGTGTAGAGGAGGAAGGGTGCACAGATGGTGGAGGAGTGAAGCGCGCGCGGTGTGTAGAGGAGGAAGGGATGCACAGATGGTGGAAGAGTGGGCGACGGCGCGACGGCGCATACGCGCGCGTCAGCTGTCGAATGTTCGAGAAGCGGTGTGGACGGCGCGGACGACGCGGACGGCGCACTACAAGGCGCGAGTATAAGATGCTCCGCATCTAAAACGTTGGTAATAGCGGTCTTGAAATTGGACCAGGTTGCGAAATCGGACGCGTGGTTGTTGTACCACAAGCTTGCAACGCCCGCAAGGTAGAACACCAAGCTTGTCAACTTGCCGTCCTCGTCCCATTTGTTGGGGACGCTCACGCGCTCGTAAATAGCGAGCCAGTCCTCCACGTCAGTGCCATCGGCGCCCGTGAAGATGGGTGGATCTCGGATCCTGGGGACACCGGCACAAGGGGGTGGCATGGGAGGAGGCGTTTGCTGAGAGGCGTCGTGGGTCAGTGTAGATTGAAGGGTTCGTGAACGCAGTTCCCAGGGCATCAAAGGGGATCGTAGCACTCTCCACCAATTTGTTATGGCGTTTATTAGCGGGCAGACAGCGAGTATACGCAATGGCGACAGTAACGGCCAAGCACGGACTCTCAGCGCGAGCGGCGTTCTTGTTGGGTAGCCCCACTAGAAGGTACTCAAGAGTTCGACCCATTTCAGAGTTCGGAGGCTTCGCTACAATATATATATATATATATATATATATATATATATATATATATATATATATATATATATATATATATATAGCTGGTAAGTTTTTAATACAGCGGGTAATTTTTTCATCCACTTTTCTTTCTTCTTTCTTCTTATTTACATTCCATTGGTTCTAATAACATCCCCTGTACATTGCTTGGCATTACTGTCTGTTATATCTCATTATTATTGTGTTAAAACACGGAAATACGAGCCCTTAGGTACACACTTCTCTCCCTTATATATATATATATATATATATATATATATATATATATATTCATATATGTGTGTGTGTGTGTGTGTGTGTATTTGAATTCACATATAAACCCAATAAAGTGGCTTGGGGGAGAGCCACTGTGATAGCTCAGCGGCAGAGCATCCGATGTGTTATTTGAAGGTCGCAGCATCGTAGGTTTGATTCCTGCTAATGGCAAGTTATTTGTTCACCCACTTTTCTTTGTTCCTATTTACAATATACATTATATTGCTTCTGAAAACTTCCCGTATACATTCCCTGGCACTGTTGTCTGTTAGATCTCATTATTATTTTGTCAAAACACGGAAACACGAGCCCTTAGATATACACTTCTTTCCACGAGTCCCTAAGTATACACTTATATCTCATATATATATATATATATATATATATATATATATATATATATATATATGGCAAAGAACTGTATACTGAAGGGCTCACGTTCCCGTGTTTAACAACACAATAATTATGAGATCTAACAGACAAAGATGCCAAGAAAAGTATAGGGGAAGTTAATAAACCGAATTGTAATGTAAATAACCAGAAAGAAAAGTGGGTGAAAAGATCATTTGCCGTGGGCAGGAACCAAACCTGCGGCCTTCGAATAACGCCTTCGAAGCTCTACCACTTAGCTACCACCGCAGCTACCGTTCCAGCCACTTTATTTGGTAAATATGTGAATTTAAACGTGGAAGTGTCAGTCAGCGCGAGCAGCGGCTATGGCAGCGAGTGTGGCACACCCTTTATGAGCCTGTGTGGTGTCACATAGCACCTGAACTTATTATCAGTTAGCAGCTGACCAATAGTCTCTTGTATACAACCTAAAGAAACCCAGTCTGCCAGTACGAGACCCTCGTAATAAATAAGGTGAAGAAGTGTATACTTAAGGGCTCGCGTTTCCATGTTTTGACGCAACATAATGAGATCTAACAGACAAAGATGCCAAGAAAATATAGGGAAAGTTATTAGACCTAACTGTAACGTAAATATGAAGAAAGAAAAGTGGGTGAAAAGATAACTTGCCGTGGGCAGGAATCAAACCTGCGACTTCGAATAACGCGTTCGATGCTCTGCCTCTGAGCTAACACTGACCTACTTATATATATATATATATATATATATATGTATATATATATATATATAAATGTATATATATATATTATATTTATATATATATATACAAATACCAAAAACAAAAGTGATGCTGGGTCCGGGAAAGATTATTCGTATAGGAAAGAAGACGCACGTACGAAGTTATTTTATTGACGTTTCGGCCGGCCCCGCCGCGGTGGTCTAGTGGCTAAGGTACTCGGCTGCTGACCCGCAGGTCGCGGGTTCGATTCCCGGCTGCGGCGGCTGCATTTCCGATGGAGGCGGAAATGTTGTAGGCCCGTGTGCTCAGATTTGGGCGCACGTTAAAGAACCCCAGGTGGTCAAAATTACCGGATCCCTCCACTACGGCGTCTCTCATAATCATATGGTGGTTTTGGGACGTTAAACCCCACAAATCAATCAATCATCAATGACGTTTCGGCCGTGGGTCTGGCCTTCATCAGAATACAGTTTATGGCACGAGTGCTGTTTATATACATGTGCATATCAGTAAGATACAAATATAAAAACCAGCATGAAAGGTGATATATGGGCATATATATATATGCAAGTCACACAATATGAAGGGCACCTAATCTACGAGTAAAAAGATGTTGCTTCCATGCGCGAGCACGTTGTTTACAAATAAAAGATAAAACGCGTAAAAGATAAAGCACATAAGATGAAGAGTAGTCCGACCGGTAAAAGCAAGAGAAAAAAAGAAAAAAAACTATAAAATACTAATAAAAATGACAAAGACGTTACAAAGCTGCTACGTAATCAACGAATACAAACAGTGTAGTACAACTTGCTGAGTAAGGTTGAAAAAAGATGGACAGGGTGATACAGGTTACGCAGATAGGCAACTAAGTTTTCCTACGTTTTCATTCAGACCAGACGCGACGGCGTTGAACTTATAGATGAGGAATGATTCACGGGCTTCTCTATCATAATTTGTGCGGAAACCAGATTCTAGTAATGTGACCTGTAGGTTTTCAAAAGAGTGGCCAGGGAGGTGCACGTGTGGGCAAGTGGGGCAAGGTGTTAGCATGAGATTTATGGTTGTTAAAACGCAGTCTAAAAGGCCCTTCTGTTTGACCAATGTACTGTATTTCACATAGCGCACATTCTATCATGTATATCACGTTCTTAGAGTCGCAGTCAAGATTGCCTTTGATTTTTAAGGAAAAGTTGGAACCAGTACTGGTGACCTGTTGGCATGTGCGCATGTAAGGGCATACTTAACATCGTGGTTTTTGGCAAGGAGGGCACCCGATCGTGTCAGAACTGTCTGCTTTCGATGATGATGATGATCATGAGAGTATGTCTCGAATAGTTTTAGAATTGCGATACACTGCATTTCAGTGGTTCGGTGGAAATGGTTTTGAAGCGTTCACTTTGCATTAGAATATTGTGGTGCTTTCTCAGCACATTCGAAACACGCGGAACTGACGCAGAATGGGTAAGGACTAAGTTTGTCTGCGGTGAGGGAGTCAAGTTTTTAGCAGCGCACAACAGCGTTCTACGATTATGCATGTCCGCACGTTTTATTGCGTCATGAATTAATTGCGGTGGATATTTTTGTTTGACTAGAGCATCCTTTAGTGTTCTGCAATTTTTTTGAAACTCTGATTGCTCTGAGCAGATTCTTTTAAAGCGTAAGGCCTGACTGTAAGGGATGTTAGTTTTGCAATGTTTCACGTGGCTACTGTCAAAGTGCAAATACTGTTGCCGGTCTGTAGGCTTCCTGTATAGAGCAGTGGATAGCTTATCATTTACAACCGAAATGCTTACATCAAGAAAACTAAGCGTTGATGTGGAATAGGTGTGAGAAAATGATATTGATGGATGGGCATCATTAAATTCAGATATGAAGGAAAGCAACTCCTGTTCACCATGCGGCCGAATAAGGAAAATGTCATCAATGTAGCGTTTATAATAAAAAGGTTTCAGCGCGCGGGTTTGCAAAAATTCACTTTCAAGCTGGCCCATGAATATATTGGCGTAGTTGGGTCCAATACGCGTACCCATTGACGTGCCGCTAACTTGGACATAGTGTTGCCCTTCAAATTGAAAGATATTTAGCTCTAAAATGAGACTGAGCAATACTGCTAATGTGTTGCTGTCGATAAATTTACCCGGTGATGCTGCTTCAGAGGACCTGGTGACTGCCGCTATTTCGTCTACATGCGGGATGTTGGTGTATAAAGACGCTACGTCTAGCGTGACCAAAAAGGAACCTTGAGGAACAATCAGATCAATTATACCAGAAACAAAGTCGGTAGTGTCCCTTACGTAAGATGGAAGCGATGCTGGGATACTACTGATCAGAGAATCGACATAGCTGGACACTTTTTCTGTGACAGTACCTATACCTGATATAATGGGACGGCCGGGGTTGTTTATCTTGTGTATTTTAGGCAAAAGGTAAAAACGACCAGGAACAGGACTTAGGGGAATAAGAGAATGAATCACATTATCAGGCACCTTATTGTTTTCCCGAAGCTCTAGCAAAGTGCTCTGCACAAGAGATTTAAATTGTTCAGTGGGGTCGTGATCCAGACACTTGTAAAAACTCGTGTCTGCGAGCTGTCTTTGGGCCTCTGCTTCGTAATCAGACTTGTTCATAACGACAACAGCCCCACCTTTGTCCGCAGGCTTGATGACGATGTCATTGCGACAGGACAAGGCATTTAATGCTTTCATTTCACTGGTGGTTAGGTTACGGCAAAACGGCGTTTGCTTTCGATACGACTGTAGTACGTCTCGTTGTACAGCTTTGATATACATATCTAAGCATCTGTCTCGTTGTAAGGGAGCTACCCAACGTTTTCCAGAAGGTAATGTGCTGGTGGAACCATTTGAATTTTGCCGGTCATGAAAAAACTCGCGCAAGCGTTATATATATATATAATACTATAATATTGACCCGTGTCTACATGTGGACAAAAACGATGATGGGGGGATTTAGCGGACACCAGGTAGTGGGCCTCTGGCTTGACGGGGGAACTTAGCGGACACTAGGTAGTGGGCCTCTGGCTTGACGCAAGAACGAAGAAGATCTTGTGAATCAGCCGTTGAGAACACGCTGCTTTTGCTGCCTCAAGGCGTACTTGTGCTTTGTTCGCGTTGTACTGCGACACTGGTGGAGGTGCCGGGGCCCGCGACCCCGCCTGATGCTCCACACTCCCACGGGGAGCCGTTCATCCAGCCCAGAAGCACTTGTCGACACTCCCGTGCATCGCTTCAGTCGTCGCTTGCGAGGCCTCCTTCCAGAGTTCACTCTGTCACAGGAACACTCTACAAAGCACCGCTCAGATCTACCAATGGCCACCGCCAATCCACAACAGTTACTACGAGACAGTAGTTTGCCAACCCCATCTCAGGTAACCTTTTTTTCACCGCTGGTGCCTGATCGCTTTGGTGGTGGAGCACATGAAGACGTTGAAGAATGGCTTGATCACTATGAACGTGTCGCTAACACCAACCAGTGGTCCCTTGAACAAAGGCTTTCCTGCGCCTATTTTTATCTCGACGACAGCGCTAAAACTTGGTACGAGAACAGAGAAGGCAGTTTGTCATCATGGAGCGACTTTAAAAGAGGAATGATTGACACATTTGCCGATGCCGACCGGCGCGAACGTGCGCAGCATTTACTCGACCTACGGGTTCAGAAACCCAATGAAACGGTCGCAATGTTCGCTGAGGACATGACCCGTCTCTTCCGTAAAGCTGACCCGCACATGACCGACGACAAAAAGTTGCGCTACCTCATGCGCGGCGTTAAAGAGCAATTGTTCGCCGGACTTTTGCGGAACCCGCCAACCACCGTGTCAGACTTCATCAAAGAAGCTACGGCTATCGAACGGGCGCTTCACCTACGATGCCGACAATACGATCGCTTGTCCAGCAGCGCCCACATGCAAGTCGCCGCTACGGCACCTGAAAATCAAAGCTCGTTGCGCGATTTGATAAGAGAGATTGTCCGCGAAGAGCTGCTGAAGTTCCGGAATCTGGTCACGGAACCACCCACGGCGTCTGTCGCTGAAGTCGTCCGCGAAGAAATACGCCAAGCGTTTTCAACAGCTGATCCTACTGACGATCAGCGACCTATGAGCTACGCAGCCGCGCTTCGCCGCCCGCCGCCCGTTGCGCCGTCGTACCGGCAGCCATCGGCAGCCGTTCCTTGGTCGCCACAAGAACAGACACCGCGACGACCTGCCGTCGTACCGCCGTACGAAATTCCGCCGTACCAAGAGCCGTCTCCCAACGGGACACGGCATTTGCCACATTACGAGCCGTTGCGGCGTCCACAGCTTCGTAAAACAGACGCCTGGCGCACTGTAGATAGGCGCCCGCTTTGTTTTACCTGCGGAGGTGTGGGCCACATTTCCCGCCATTGCTGGCACCGCGTAGATATGTTTCGACCTCTTCGGCAATGGTCTGACGATCGACGCGCCAACGACGGCTACGCACCACGCCGGGACACTCATTCTCAAGGACTCCCCTTGTCTCAGTCCCATTTTGACAACCGCCGTGCCAATAATGACGACAGTGTGCCCGATTACCAGCCAGGTTTGGGACGTCGACCACGCTCTCCGTCTCCGGCATATTCGCCTTCGTCGCGCCACCGAACTACAGCCGACGTCAGTGGGAGGAGGTCACCAAGTCCACGCCGGGGAAACTGAAGGCAGCGACCTCCGGGGGTGAGGTTGCAGGCCGTCAAGGCGACGAAAAAAAGCCCCCGTTACTTGTACCACAGGACGCCGTAAAGCCGAGAAGTTGTAACACCGACGAAACTGTGACCACAAATCTTACCGTTTCGGTAGACGGACAGCAAGTAACAGCCTTAGTTGACACCGGCGCCGACTTTTCTATCATAAGTGAAAACCTTGCCGTACGCCTAAAAAAGTGAAGACTACGTGGACGGGACCTCACCTGAGGACAGCAGGCGGCCAGCTGTTGATGCCTGTCGGAAGGTGTACAGCAAGACTCGACATCGGTGGCTCTGCTTTCGTGGCGACGTTCGTCATCCTCACCTCGTGTTGCAAGGACTTGATCATAGGGATGGACTTCTTAAGAGAATATGGTGCCGTCATCAACATCCCGGACCGTTCAATTACATTCCGCAACAGCTCTGGTTTAGTTGACTGTTCAGACGCAATACGCAACACTTTACGTATAATTGATGATGATGTGGTCGTCCCGCCCCGGTCATGCACTCTTGTTTCAGTACAAGGCGACGAAGCGTTTGATGGCGAAGGCATTGCTGACCAAATTGGCTCGCTACTATTTAGTCATGGCATTTTGGTCGCACGAGGTATCGTCCGTCTCACTCGTGGACGCACGAATTTACTTCTGACGAACTTTAGTGCTGAGCGCCGGCACCTTCCGAAGGGCACAGCTATCGCTTCGTACGACAATATTGTAGAAATGCAAGGCAGTTTATGTTTGTCGGTATTGGACGAAGAGCCTAATCCAGAACCAGACCCCATTCACGATGTTGGCACCACTCTGTCAAAGGACGAGCGACAGAGACTTCTTCAGCTGCTAGCCGAATTCCGCGACTGCTTTTCAACGACATCACGAGTTGGTCGAACACCTTTGACAAAGCACCGAATAATCACCGA
Organism: Rhipicephalus annulatus; assembly: GCA_013436015.1. Classification (NCBI taxonomy): domain Eukaryota; kingdom Metazoa; phylum Arthropoda; class Arachnida; order Ixodida; family Ixodidae; genus Rhipicephalus; species Rhipicephalus annulatus. The sequence continues at coordinate 665,629 of WOVY01002965.1, forward strand.
GGACACGGTGAGACCTATCCACCAGAACCCTTATCGTGTAGCTTCAAAGGAACGCGAAGCCATACAACAACAAGTCGCGAAAATGCTTGAAGATGACGTTATTCAACCGTCACAGAGCCCCTGGGCATCGCCTGTAGTGCTAGTAAAGAAAAAGGACGGCACCCTGCGTTTTTGCGTGGACTACAGGAAGCTGAATCGGGTGACCAAGAAAGATGTGTACCCGCTCCCACGTATTGATGACTCCCTTGACAGACTTCGGCATGCTCGCTACTTTTCTTCTATGGACTTGAGGAGTGGTTACTGGCAGATCGAGGTAGACCCAAGAGACCGAGAGAAAACCACTTTTGTGACCCCAGATGGTTTATACGAATTTAAAGTCTTGCCTTTCGGTTTGTGCTCCGCGCCCGCAACTTTTCAAAGGCTTATGGACACGGTACTTTCTGGATTGAAGTGGAAGACGTGCCTAGTCTATCTGGACGACGTTATAGTGTTTTCGACCACTTTTGACGAGCATCTCAAAAGGCTGGAAGTTGTTTTACGTGCCATACGGTTCGCGGGCCTAACAATGAAACCAGAAAAGTGCCATTTCTGTTTTCACGAACTTCAGTTTCTCGGTCACGTCGTCAGCAACGCAGGCGTCCGGCCCGATCCTGGAAAAATTGCCGCCGTCGCACAGTTCCCAGTACCCTCCAATAAGAAGGCTGTCAGACGCTTCCTAGGCCTTTGTGCCTATTATCGCCGGTTTATCGCAGACTTCGCCCGCATCGCGTCGCCACTAACTCGTCTCACAAGAGATGATGTTGCCTTTGAGTGGAAAGAAGAACAGGAGGCTGCCTTTAATGACCTGCGTCAACGTCTCCAAACGCCCCCTGTGCTCGCCCACTTCGACGAAGAAGCCCCGACGATGCTTCACACAGACGCTAGCAATGTAGGTCTTGGGGCTGTGCTTGTGCAACGGCAAGAGGACACAGAAAGAGTGATCGCCTACGCAAGCCGAACGCTAACACGCGCAGAGGCTAACTATTCAACAACAGAGAAAGAATGTCTCGCCGTAGTATGGGCAGTAATGAAATTTCGCCCGTACTTGTATGGCCGACACTTCAAAGTTATGAGTGACCATCACTCCCTTTGCTGGTTAACTAATCTAAAAGATCCCACTGGCCGATTAGCGCGTTGGAGCCTAAAACTACAAGAGTTTGACATGACGGTCGTGCACAAGTCAGGCAAGCGACATATGGACGCTGACTGTCTGTCCCGTTCACCTATTGAGTCGTCAACTCTACCCGAGGAGGAGGAAACGGCATTTCTCGGTGTCCTCGACACGACCGCCATTGCGCAGCAACAACGTGACGACACTGAGTTGCTTGGCTTAATTAACTACTTGGAAGGCAGATCTCAGAAGGCGCCAAGAGTTTTCGCAAGAGTATTGTCATCGTTTTGTTTACGGGGCGGAGTACTTTACAAAAGAAACTTTTCATCGACAGGATCCGCCTATCTGCTCGTCATACCAGCAGCCCTTCGTACCGAAATACTCAAAGCATGCCACAACGAGGTGACCTCCGGCCATTTAGGTTACATGAGAACGTTGGCCAGAGTACAGCAAAGGTATTACTGGCCGAGACTAACCACAGCCGTGAAGCACCACGTTCGTACCTGTCTCGACTGCCAGCGACGCAAGTCACCACCGACTAAACCAGCTGGCCTACTGCAACCCGTGCAGGTCCCAACAGCTCCATTCTACCAGATAGGCATGGACATTTTAGGCCCACTTCCTATGTCCACTGCAGGAAACCGCTGGGTTATCGTCGCGACGGATTATCTGACCCGTTATGCCGAGACAAAAGCTATTCAGAGAGGTACAGCAGCAGAGGTGGCCAGGTTTTTCATCGAAAATATTGTACTGAGGCATGGTGCACCAACCGTCGTAATCACAGACAGAGGAACCGCATTTACGGCAGCTCTTTTAGATCACGTCCTGATGCTGAGTGGAACAACGCATCGCAAGACTACTGCCTACCACCCACAAACAAACGGGCTGACGGAGCGTCTAAACAAAACCATTGAAGACATGCTTTCGATGTACGTAGACATAGAACACAAAAATTGGGACGAAATCTTACCATACATAACGTTTGCGTACAACACGGCCAAGCAAGAAACGACCCGCATGACCCCGTTCAGCCTCGTTCATGGACAAGAAGTACGAACTATGTTAGATGCGATGCTGCTGCACGAAAGTGACGACATCGACCCAGACGCCAACACGTTTACGGAACGCGCGGAAGAAGCAAGACAACTGGCACGTTTACGGATCCGCCAGCAGCAAGAGTACGATGCAGGCCGCTACAATGCTCACCGCAGAGCAGTTGTCTATCAAACTGGCGACAAAGTATGGATTTGGACACCCGTACGGAAACGAGGACTATCAGAAAAGCTCTTAAGAAGATACTTTGGGCCATACCGAGTGCTGCGACAACTGAGTGACGTCACTTACGAAGTTGTTCCCGACAATTCGTGTAGTACCAATCGTCGCCAGCACCATCCTGAGCTCGTTCACGTAGTGCGCATGAAGCCTTACGTGAGCGAGTGATTGCGTGAGACTTATATTTTAACAAAAACTGCATTATTGACTTCGCATCGGGTCGATGCTCTTTGAGAGGGAGGCAAATGACCCGTGTCTACATGTGGACAAAAACGATGATGGGGGGATTTAGCGGACACCAGGTAGTGGGCCTCTGGCTTGACGGGGGAACTTAGCGGACACTAGGTAGTGGACCTCTGGCTTGACGCAAGAACGAAGAAGATCTTGTGAATCAGCCGTTGAGAACACGCTGCTTTTGCTGCCTCAAGGCGTACTTGTGCTTTGTTCGCGTTGTACTGCGACAATATATATAACACTTTTTCACTCAGGCCGAACCCACTCTTGTAACGCTTGAGATATCGACGTAGTGATGTTCGAGAAGGCAACGCCATGGTGTTGTTTTTGCGTTTGTGCTCATAGAGGCGTGTGTTTTTCATGGGCATAATTAGGCACTCTAGAGTCTATTCACTTTCATACTTCATTCCTTTTGTGGATTTTCTTTTAGCCGCTGCAAAGCACGCCTTGATTTGTTGCTGTTGCTTAATGGGTAAGGCCTTCACCGCTTCTTCAAATGCTGCAGAGTCATTCCGTGCATTCTTTTCTTTCATTTGTTTGATGAGTGATTTAGCCTGTAGGACACTCCAGCGACTCTTTCTCGCTTGCGCTGTTCGCCGCTTAAGCCTGTATGAGAGCTTTTGGGACTGGGCCACATTTTTGTCTTTTCTTTGCCTGTATGACTCTCGATTCAGGAGCAGTCTTCGGAGGTGCTTGCATTGTGGGCATGCTTTTTCTGGTGTTGGAGCAACCCTACGGCAAGATGTGCTGAAGGTTCTGTCATCAAAAGTCTTCTCCTTGTACTTTAAATTTACTCCAAATTCAGCAGTTTTATCAAACCCTCTGCATGTTATCATGGAGTCGACGTCGCGAAGCAACTCTTCTGCCATTTCGATGTCGGTAATGGCAAGGGTGTTTATTTTTGTGGCTTGCACAAAAGCTGTCTCTTGAGGTTTGTTTTCATCTGATGTCATTAGCACATAACTGTCAAAAGTCAACTTGTTACCATCTAGTGCACACACTGTAAACACCGTGGCGTTGTCGGCTCCAGCAAATAGATGTCGAGCCCAGTAAGCGCTTGGAAGACCACACTTGCGGACGTCAGGAATTGCAGGCACATTCGGAACAGGTACTTGGTGACTGTCGCTTTCTGTGCTGTACGAGCAAGCTGTCTCCTCGCAAGCAGACGTGCTTGGTTCCTGACGTCAAATTTTCAATGGAAGGCCGCAAGGAGATGTTCTTGACGTCATTTTCTTCGACACTTCCTTTGAAAGATACGCAGGAAAATTTGGGAATATGGTTAGCACCGTGACAGATTTCAGCAACGGTTTCTCTCAGGGAATATGCACAGTTTTGCCGTGTATCACGTGCTTGTAAAGACGCTCAATAAACTGCTCGTCGAAATGAAACTCACAGAGCGCCGACTTCGCGTCCGACGACTTGTCGGCAAGGGGTACGGCTCGTCGCCAGGCTTCGAAGAGGGCAGGGTCTTTGGGAACAGAGAAAGAGAGAAGCACGCTGACCTTGCTCCCTCGATGACACATAGCCGCTCGTGCAGCCAGGAGCGAAGCAGTGGCGTTGCCTCGCTTTCGTAATGCTGGAGTTCATCCTAAGCCGTCACTCACACTGTCGTGTCAGCAACTAAATACATTTTGCCAAAAGGGAGACAACAACGCGGGAAACTGCACACGCCCAGACACACTTTCAGAGGCTAACCGGCGAGCCCAGAGGCAAGCCGACGAGAGAACGCGCAGCGCGCGCTCATATGCCAGGCAGATCAGCGCCTTGTGTGGTATCGCCGGCGGGACGCGACGAAATAAACGACGGCGCAAACGTGTGGCGGGTCACATCGAAGTGTATTGGCGCCATATGAGTGGCATGTAGTCACGTTCTTACATAAAACGCATCTCATTGTTATCGTGTTTGCACCAGTCACACACCTTCGTCATTTATTCACGTGACGTAATGCCAAATTTAGCATATGTGAAGCTAGCGAAAAGGCCGTGAGTGCATCATGAGTATAGCATTTAGTCATGTTGTTACATGAAACGCATGTCATGGTTATCATGTTTGGACGTGTCATTTACATATGTCGTCCGTTCACGTCACGTAATACCGAATTCGGTACTTGTGAAGTAAGCGAGACAGCCGTGAGCGCATCATGAGCGTGGCATGTCGTCATGCTCTGGCGTGGCACGCATCTCATAAATATCATGTTCGCACTATTACCTTCGTCATGCATTCACGTCCCGTGACAGCAAATTTGGTATATGTCCCGGACGGCCATTTTTGGCGACACCGCGTCACGGCAATTAATGGGCGCCGTACTCCCCCACTGACCATGAGAACGGCGGGCGCATGAAAGGGAGCCGAGAAGTGCAGAATGGGGTGCTCTTCTTCGAACGTCGCCACCGACGGTTGATCCTTTTGTAACTGCGGCGGCGTCTGCAAGGTCGTAGAAGGCCGCGTTGTACCCCGAACAAGGATTAGACTACGAGACGCACCGGCTGAGAGCCAAACGGTTTGACCGTTCCCACGGGGAAAAGCATGGGAAATCCTCTGGTGGCCAAGCCGTATGACAACAACCCAACAGGTTGTCACTCTCGCTAGTTGAGGGCCCTCTCCTAATTAAAAAGGGGTGGGGTCAAAATATTTTTGGGGCGGAGTTTCCATCAATTAAACGCGCATGATTGGACCCATGTGGAGGTCTCTTGTCCCCAAGCAAGAGAGCGAGGAGACACGAGGGGGATTTAAGCGCAGGATTTTGCCCTGCTAGGCAGACTAGTCGCTTACGAACATGGTGTAGAAACAGATCAACAAGCACCTCTTCTAGAAGTTCTAGAAGCATCTCTTCTAGAAGGAGGAAAAGGAAAAAGAAACGGAGAGAGAACGCGAAGAAAGGGAGAGAGAGCGCGAAGAAAGGGCGAAAGAACGAGAAGCGGCAAGGGGAGTGGCAAGGGAAGCCGGAAAACGTGAAGTGTAGTTACTGTAATTAAAGATTCGCCTCAGTGAGGGTAGCAGGGTGAGTCGATCCAGCAGTGAGCACGGCGATGCCGGCGAGGAACTGTCATTTGAGCGAGACACATGGTGTCAAGGGCTACTCACGATTCTGCCTTGCGAGGCAAATGAAGCTGTTGCGCGAATCAGTCAGCAGAACGCAGAACAACTACGAGATAGTTAAGGCAGAGATGTTCCAGATATTCGGAACTTCTGTCTGGACAAAAGAAGAGCAGCTGAAACAAGAGTCTGAAAGAAAGCGCGAAACAGAAAGACAACAGTCTGAAAGCGAGGCGCGTCGGAAAGCGATGGACGTTAAAGTGTGGCAGGAAGCGCTAGAACCAGAGATCGCGCCAGAAAAGGGCCCGCGTATTCTAGAGTGGATCAAGGTAGAGTATGCTGAGAACGAGGCTTTGGCCGGTCTGGAGGTAGAGACGATGTCGAAAGACGCTCCTTGCGTGGATGAGGAGAGTGCCAGCAGCCATAATGGGCCCAGTAAGATGCTGGAAACCTCCTTCGTGCCTCAAGAGTCCGTTTCCACATCGTCAAATGTAGGCATGATTAGCGCAGTGGCGAATCAGAGCGAGGACGCGACGCTTCAGGAATGCAGCGATGCCGTCGGAGAGGGCCCAGTTAATGGCTTCATCAGTGTTGACAAAGCTAATTTGGCCTGACAGTCCGTCGTGACGCAGAGTTCAAAAAGCGTTATCGGGAGGGAAGACCTAGCACCAGCTCAAACGAGCTTCCTAACTTTTGAGGTCCCGAAGCGACATGATGATGACATCGAGGGAAAGGAGGTACGCAAACATCGCCGAAAAAGAAAGAAGAGGAAGCGTACCACACTGCGTGAGCCTAGGGCTGGTCCCACTCCGTCCCGACAGAGACGAAAGGCTAGGCCGTTAATCCGTTTCAAGAAACGTCAATGGTGGCGTTCATGGAGACACAAGCGGCGAGCCAGGTGTGGAGGGGGAAAGGGAGGCGCGCCACCCGAACGAAACGCGTGGTTCATTTCGACGACTTCGGGAAAGCGGCCTTGACCGAAGGTTCAAAGTCGAAAAGGCACAACGGCTAAGTACTGCGTGGGGGCGACCACAAAGACACTATTACCCAGGCTTCCCCCCTGTTTCTGGCGTCCCTTGCACATTCCTGAGGGGAGCCGGCCGAAATGCAGAATGAGGCGTGACAGCAGGACACAGCCTGGCGTTCGTGCTTTTTGTAACCTCTGGCGTGCTCGAAAGCCGCCGGGAACGCGAGCTCATCGTGTGCGATTCAAGCGAATCTAATTGAGAAAGTGGGGCACGGTTTTAGCATAAACCAGAGCAAGTGTTGTTGGTTTTCTTTGAAGACGATTGATCAAGTGATCATATAAGCAAAACACTAAACTTTTTCTCAGGTTGAGTGAACGAAGAGTATTTTGGGCACAGCGTAGGCCAAAGTTTCAGGAAAGCTGGATAGCTTAGTGTTTCAGTTGTAGACAAATATTTCGCGGCCGTAAACAAAGACAGACCACCAGCCTCTGAGTTATATCCAACGGGCAATACAGCTGAACGCTCGAGTACTTCGATGGAGTTTACTACTCCAAGAGTACCAGTTCACCGTTATGCATATTAAGGGTAGCGAAAACGTGGGAGCCGATTACTTCAGCCGGATATAGTTCTTGAGGTCTATGAGCATGTTATTTTTTTTCCTTTTGTCGGTTGTTTTCTGTTTGTATGTGCGTATTTCATTGTATAAGAAAACTATTTTGAGTTATTTTATTTTTGCTTGGTGCATTGGTTGTTTTTACTTGTTGTAATGCAGATTGAAGGATTGCACTACAGTAGAGAAGCGCACCTGTTCCGTTTTGTTTCGTAGTATATATTCGTGCAGGGTATTCTGTATTGATGGCTGTCGTACACGGCTATTTCCTCTTCTTGTTTGTATGGCGCATTGATATTGTTGCGTGTAACTGAAGCTGGTACTCTAACAATTGTTTTTTTCTTTTTGTTGTTACTTTGATGCACTCTGCCTATTTATGTTGCGTATGAGAGGGACAGTCCTCATGTCTCCCTTGTTGGTGGTGTTTTGTTCCTTGTTGTCGAAAAATTTCCCTCAGTGTGAACAAATGTTATGAGTAACGTTCTGAAAGTGGGGGGCAATGTCACGGACGGCCATTTTTGGCGACACCGCGTCACGGCAATTAACGGGCGCCGTACTCCCCCACTGAGCGCGAGAACGGTGGGCGCATGAGAGGGAGCCGAGAAGTGCAGAATGGGGTGCTCTTCTTAGAACGTCGCCGCCGACGGTTGATCCTTTTGTAACTGCGGCGGCGTCTGCAAGGTCGTAAAAGGCCGCGATGTACCCCGAACAAGGATTAGACTACGAGATCCACCGGCTGAAAGCCAAACGGTTTGACCGTTCCCACAGGGAAAAGCGTGGGAAAACCTCAGGTGGCAAAGCTGTATGACAACCCAACAGGTTGTCACTCTCGCTAGTTGAGGGCCCTCTCCCGATTAAAAAGGGGTGGGGTCAAAATATTTTTGGGGCGGAGTTTTCATCAATTAAACGCGCATGATTGGACCCATGTAGAGGTCTCTTGTCGGAAGAGAGCGAGGAGACACGAGGAGGATTTAGGCAAAGGATTTTGCCCTGCTAGGCAGACTAGTCGCTGACCAACATGGTGTAGAAACAGATCAACAAGCATCTCTTCTAGAAGTTTATAGTGTGGCTCTGTATCGGCTGGCCACCTAAACTTAGCCGTTCGTCTAGTTCTGACGCGATATTAACGTCTGCAACGTAGAGATCGGGACTTCGCCTCGAGTTAGCTCAACCTGCTCGAAGTCACCTGCAAGCACTAGCCTCCCGGAGCCGCCAGCGTTGCAACACCGCCGACATCGCAGTCGTGCCAGAACTCTCTTCTGCTTCTCACATCCGATCGTCGGGGACGCAACGCGGCCGGTCATCATACGTATGCCTTCACCTGTTTATATCTTCGAACTTTCTCCCCCGTAGTCTCTTGGTGTTAGTTGTGTAGTTTGTAATAGTTCTCTCGCGTAAGCTGATTTATTGTTTTTATATGTATTTTTTAGTCGTATCAAGTGTTGATGTATTTTGTTAGTTGTATTGAAGTGTTGTATTAGATCCCGTGTGCTGCAATATCACTAGAGTAAAGTTTGTTTTGTTTTCTCACGTCTCTGATCTCTTCACTGTCTCTGCTTGCGTACGGAACGAACGAACCTGCTGTCATTCCCGTCGCCGACTTCGCGGTGGCGACGCTAGAGTGGCAGCTTGTAACAGTAAAGCTAGGGGAAAAGTGGGTGCCTTCGCACATTGGACTACGTGGCAACGAGCCCGAACACGCCCTGGCCAAGGAGGCCCACCAACCGTCCACCTACGTCTCTACATTCCTCCGCGCGGGTGATGTAGCGCACTTTCGAATTGCGCGCCATGTGCGCGCCTTCCATCCCGACTCACGTGTGGCCACGGGAAACCCCCCTCGACCGCTGCCGAGTACCGGCATCGGCAGGCGAGCTCGTGCCTTTTTTCTCCGCCTACGCACCGACTGCAGCCGGACAGCTGAGCTGCATTTTCGCCGCACCATCAGCGGAAGCCCGGCGTGTGCGAAATGCCGGGCGGATAAGACCATTGAGCATGATCTGCTCCAATGCCCCGGCCACGCAGACCAACGCCGGCGGCTCTTCGATGCATACGGCCGATTGGGACTTCCACACGTGATTCTCGACCAACTACGGTTTCCCCGTGCGCGTCTAGTAACGCTCCTAAGGGCCTTCGAGGCCCTGCTGAACTTTTTCCACGATGCGGACCTTTTCACGCGCCCCTAAAGAGGCTCGCTACACACGTCTCGTCGTTGTTTACATCTCGCTGCACACCACGCCTCGTCGGAGTCCCACGTGACTATGCTTACGTAGGCCGCTCTAAGCTGCCTGACGGATTTTCTTTTTTTTTCTTTTTTTTCCTCACGGGCGCGTCGCGCCGACGAAGCGTTCACTCTTTTCCCTATCTTACACGGAGAGCGCCCTAACTTCTTTTCACTTGTCCAGTGGGTGTTTTTTTTTTTTTTTGCAGGCGCATCGCTTCACCTCCGGTTTGTCGGCGTTCTTTCGGCGGATTGCGTGTGCTGCGTTTGGTCTCTTGCCCGCGTGGGCGAAACGAGTGATCGAACGCAAAAGTACGCTCCTCTTACCTCTTCTCTTCTGTCTCTTTAATTCCAATTCCCCCATTCCCTGCGCTAATCTGTGGCGGTGCCCTCATCGAGAGAGGCAGTAACGAAGCAGCGCTTATCTCTTCATTTTTCCTCTTTTCAAAGCCACTTCGAAAATACTGTGAGCTCATCATGAGCGTGGCGTGTAGTCATGATTTATGACCTAGAAGACATGCATGTCATGATTTCCACGTTAGGGCCTGTCACTTGTGTTTGCCGTGCAGTCATGTCATACCACGCCAATTTTGCAACATTTTGTGTGAGCGAAATCAACGCAAGAGCAACAAGATCATGAAATGGTAAACGTAAGATTCATGACATACATATCATGATAGTCATGTTATTACAAGTCACGTATGCTCGCCATACAGTCATGTTATGCCACACCGAATTTGGTATTGATTTCATTGACGAAATGGCCAGGTGAGCTAATGTCGTAGGCGGCCAGATAGATGGATACATAGACAGATAGATGCGCTCAAAGTCGCCAAAGTTCGCTAAGAAATGCTTCGCATTTAAAACCGCAGACACGCGCGTCATCCCCTCTTCCCTCGAATGCCTCGATATTGCCGAAGTTTCGAATCAGGACGGGTCCTCGTGTGGTGCAACTCACGAAAGACTGGGTTTTATTTTTGTCGCCGGTAGGCCAGCCGCCAGACTAGTAGTAGTCGGGCTCCAACAACAGATGGATAGCTAAGAATGACATGGCACTACGAGGGCACAAAACAAACTGCGACTTTATTGGTATAACTATCAGTTATAGCGCACGAAAAACAGACATGAAGAGAGGACAAGCGCTTTCTCGCCACTAAACTGTTTATTAGAAAGGGCAGAATATATATACATGCAACTGAGAAACCCGACGCATGCGTGTGCAGGCAAAAAAGTACATCAGTGGCACATCGAGAACACATGGTAAAAGAAGACAGATTATCTCGGTACATAATCTAGAAAAACAAACTCTTTATCGTGCAGCAAAACAGAAGGCTGGCTGACGCATTGTTCACCTCTTTTTCTTATGTGAGAAGCTTCTGTCAACTCACGAGTTAATTCATTTTTTGACCAAAAAACCACTTCAGTATCCTGAAAAAGAGGATAACAACCGCACTCTCTGCAATGAGCCGCGAGATGCGATGCACCCACAGATTTCAAGGAAGAATCGTGCTCTCAGAGACGAACATTGACGCATCTTTCCGACTGACCGATATACACTTTACCACAGCTAAAAGGAGTCATGTAAACAACGCCCATTGCGCACTCCACGAACTTTTTGCTGTGTTTCATGCGACATTGCTTTAACTTATAGTTATACCATGCATATCCAACTAGCCCAACTTTCGATTCTGGTGAAACTTTATTATTGCCACGTCCCATCTCCCGAATTCGGTGATTTCAATTTTCCTGCCATTAACTGGAGTGCCCTTACTGTTCCACCAAGTGATGTTGAAGCGCACAAATTTTTGCAAAGTTGCCTGGACTTTTCTTTAACTCAACTCATCAAGTTTCCTACACGCTGCTCAGAGACAAGTTCAAATACCCTTGACCTAATTTTAACAAATGAACCCGATGTTTGCTCGAACATTAATATTTTTGATGGTCTTTCCGACCATGCGATTATTACCGGAAACTTGATTCGCCCACTGGTCGAAAGAATAGCAACTAACAAATCGATTAGGTGCTATAACAGAGGTAACTTTGATGGTATAAATAATGAATTGTCTGCCTTTTACGAAGAATTTATACATGGTCACCTCCAGCGCACCATTCAAGAAAACTGGTTGCTGTTAATAAATAAACTTACTGGTCTCATCAATAAATTTATACCTGTCATCACCGTGAAAACCCGAAGCACGGTTCCTTGGTTTACTCAGCAGCTCCGACGGTTGAACAACAACAAAAAAAAAACGTTTATATAAACAGGCCGTCCAAAAGGATACCTTTAACTCTTGGACGAAATACAAAAAATGCGATAAAGAATATCAGTCGCTTTTGAAATCTACTCGCCGCCAGTTCTTTAACCATGATTTATCATGTATACTTGCAAATAATCCACGCAGATTCTGGCGCGTTGTTAACCCCAAATGTTATCCTGATATAGTCCTAAGCAATAACGATGGCGTTTCAGTTCCCACATCTCAATGCGCAGATGTCTTAAACCAGGCGTTTTCCTCAGTTTTTACCAGAGAAGACGTTTCATCCGCTCCCATATTGCATAGTTTAGGCAGCACAGTCATGCCGGAGATTGTTATCAGTGAGGCCGGTGTTCTGTCCCTTTTACAGAAACTAAAAATTTCTTCCACCTTGATAATATAGGCTTAAATAATAAAACCCTGAAATCTATATCATTCAGTATCACCCCCTTCTTATGCGCTCTGTTTTCACAGTCTTTGTCTACCGGAACTCTACCCCAAGATTGGCTATCAGCTAAAGTCGTCCCCCTCTTCAAATCAGGTGAACGTTCCTCACCGCTAAATTACAGGCCCATTTCCTTAACTAGTACAATTTGCAAACTCATGGAGCATATCATACACACTCAAGTAATAAACTATCTCGAACGTCACAATATCATTTTCAATTTTCAGCACGGTTTTCGCAAGGGATTTTCATGCGACACCCAACTTGCCGGTTTTGTTCACGACCTTCATAAATCCATGGATGCTGGTTGCCAGGTCGACGCCATTTTCTTAGATTTCGCTAAAGCTTTTGACCGCGTTCCTCACCACAGATTACTACTAAAGCTAGAACAACTTAACATTCACCCTATAGTTCTTGCATGGATAAAAGCTTTTCTTTCCTCCAGGTCTCAATTCACCTTTGCTATGAATTTTTATTCTTCCTGTTTACCGGTAACATCTGGTGTACCTCAAGGCAGTGTTCTTGGTCCTCTACTCTTCCTCGTTTACATTAACGATCTACCGAATTCTTTATCTTCACACGTTCGACTTTTCGCGGACGACTGCGTAATATACCGTAACATTTCTTCTGATTCTGATCGCTTAGCTTTGCAATCTGACCTTAACAAAATTAATCATTGGTGTTCAACTTGGCTTATGTCGTTAAATGTTTCTAAAACAAAGTGCATGTCCTTTACTAACGCTGCTACACGTTTTCCTAGTCAATACTCGTTGAATATTATGACACTTCAGTTAACATCTACCTACAAGTACCTTGGTCTCCACTTTCAATCGTATCTATCTTGGCACCATCATATAGAAGTCACTCTTGCAGCTGCTAACCGGTCTCTCGGGTTACTGAAACGAAATCTTAAACAGGCTCCATCGCAGTTAAAAAAACTTGCTTTTACCAGTTTAATTCGCCCTAAAATAGAATATGCCAGTGCCATTTGGGATCCTCATCAAGCCTACATCGTATCAAATATTGAATCTTTGCAAAACCGAGCTGCTCGTTTCATTTACTCAGATTATTCTACCTATTCCAGCGTAACTAACTTAAAAAACCGTGCTGAGCTAGAGTATTTGGCCACTCGTCGGAAATATGCACGCCTATCACTTTTTCACAAACTTTACAATCACCCATCATTACATGACAGTTTCTTTGAACCCGCCTGTTCCATCTTTCCCCGCCGTGATCATCCTAACAAAGTCAAACGCCCGCTATCTCGCACACTTCGGTTTGCTCAGTCATTCATCCCGCGCACTATTATTGAGTGGAACAGTTTGCCTGCACATATTGCCACCGAGAAAGACTCGGTAAAGTTTTCAGAGCTCATGCGCACTACGGTGACTAACTAAATATTTTTTGCTTTTGCTGTTTGTTTTTTTTTCGTTTTTTAACTATTGTATAACGCCATGCAATTGCTGCCCGTATTCATGGTTTGAGCTTTGTTGCGGTTGTCAGGTTGCACTGTATCTTGCTGTACTGCTTTTTTTTCTGTTTTGTTGTATTGGCCCCATGTATTGTATTTCTGACCCCATGTATTGTATTCCCCATGTATTTCTGTATGTTGTATTGCCCCCCCCCCCTATGTAATACCCTCTTCTAGAGGGTCTTTAGGGGTAACCTGAATAAATAAATAAATAAATAAATAAATACCAGACTTGACAAAGAATACACACAAGAACAGGGTCGCACCCAGCGCTGCCATTTAGCTATGAACAATTTTGACAGTTGCATCGGCCGTAGTTGTCCGCCGCCGGTGCTGCCGCCGTTACAGCTGATGTCCGTAGCCGCTATCGAGTGAAATGAGAAAAAAAAAGAAAAACACTGAGGCATTTGAATCCGGGTTTCCTGCGTGCCAGTCCAGTGTTTTACTGCTGAGCCACGCCAGTCCTTTTTTGCTTTATTGCTTGTTTCCAAATACTATGTGAAAGAACGATGACGTAAGGGTCACGACAACAAGTTTAGTAGCAGTCCTTTGAATAAACATCAATTTAAAAATTCGTTGAGAGCTGTCAAGCCCTCAACAACCACTCAGGAACAGACACCAGAAGTTCAAGCATTGGCTGGTGTGGCTCAGTGGATATTCACTGAGCTACGCCAGTGCTTGAACCTTTTTTTCAAGCTTACTATAAGCAGGCTTGATGTCGGGAATTGAACCACGTTAGTATGAGCGATAAAGCGTTTTAGGATGCCCAAGTGACATTCAGGCGTGAAACAATGCTGATTATGGACTGAGCGGGTCATCGAAGGCTCCAACCCATTCGTAGTCCGCCGCTGCATTGAAAACTGGCAAATAGATGTCCTTATGAATTGAAGATTGCGAAAATTATACTGTTGCTTAAGAAGCAAGAGCGGGCTATAATCTAGACAACATACTACCGATAGTCTTACCATCTAATGTTATAAAACTTATTGAAAGGGCACTCAATCGCCGTACAGTTAGGTTTATTATTGAGAAACAACTTTTGAGCTCTTCTCCAACCGGTTTTAGATTTATATATTCCATAAAGCACGCACATGTACGTCTGGAAAGCCGTATTCACACTGCCCAATGCAAAAACCTGGATATGTGGCTTTACTAACGTTAGAAATATGGAAAGCATATGGTAGTGGAGAGTATCCCATCTTCGATAATCAGTTATGGAGTCACGTGTTCTCACCTTATATTGTAACATAATCGACAGAATTTTTTAGTTGAATAGAATTTTATTGTTTTGAAGCCGGTTTCTCTTCTCGTAAGCACAAGCAATCTGAGCTCTACCTTAGGGGTTAGCACATTCCCCCATACCATTCAACATATCGTCACGAGGTCGTGACGTGCACGAAGGGAGCAGAATATATAAATGGAGGGGAAAATGTTTAATCAGACCGAACTTGTAGGAAACAAATATATAGTAAGGCTACAGCAATATACACTGGCACCGATAGCGCTGAACCTAGCGTCAGCTGTCGATCACCTGTCAAGTGGTGAAGCACGTCAGCATCTTTACACTTCGGCATATGCAGTAACTCTGGAATGAATGGATGGATTGATATGACTGCATCTTTTAGATCAGGCGGTGGCTAACGGCACCAAGCCGTAATACTTAGTGAACAAAAAACTAGATATATTGTTTCCCTTTAATAGTGAGGTTGAGAAATCGTACATTGCAGAGAAGGGTTTAATTTTCACTCATGCTTTGGCTTTAGCCACTAATCACATAACCTCCTTCTAGTTAATTCTACCCGCTTAAAGTCTGTTTTACCCTCCCCGTGCCTAAACCTCAGTGCTTTGAAAAACTCTGCGCCATCATCCTGACCTATAGAGTGAAGCCCTTTACACAACATTATCAAGTGTACGGCAGCTTCAGCTTCCTCTCCCCACGCACTGCATACCGTGTCTATTCCTTCGTATTTGGCCCAATATGTCTTGGTTCGCAATACTCCCGTCCTGGCTTCAAACAGTAGAGAACTACCCCGAGTATTATCATAGATCCTTTCCTTGGCAGTTTCCTGCTTAAAAGTTTGATAGATCTCTAGTGCGGGCTTCTTAATCACGCCAATTCACCACATATCGGTATCAGCTTGCTTCACCTTCTTCTTAACCGATAATTCTTTTTGGTTTGTCCCCCTGCTGTTTTGCAAGTATTTAGTAGTCCATTTTCTGGTTTGCTTCCTCCATTTTGTATCGACATTCTTCATGTACAAGTAGCCGAATACCTTCCTAGCCCAACGTTTCTCCCCAATTTATTTCAATCGTTTCTCAAACTTTATCTTGCTGCTAGCTTCCCTGCCCTCAAATGATGTCCATCCCAAATCACCTTGTACTCCCTGATTTGGTGTATTCCCGTGAGCTCCTAAGGCAAGCCTACCTACTCCACGTTGCTTAATTTCTAATCTTGCTTGTTTGTCAGCTGTCATGCACAAGACCGCATTGCCGAACGTCAGACCTGGAACCATGGCCCCTTTCCATATTCCTCTCACAACCTCATACCTATTGTAATTCCACATTGTCCTGTTTTTCATCACCGCTGCATTCGTATTACCTTTAGTCGTCACGTATATTATGTGTCCCCTTAGGTACTCGGCCTCATTGCTTATCCATACGCCCAGATATTTGTATTTATCTGTTATCTCTAGCGTGGCCTCCTGTGTTCTAAGCTCACTACCTTCGTTGTCATTAAAACCATGACTGCAGATTTTTCCTTACTGAATCTGAAACCTAACTTATCTCTTTCATTACTGCAGATGTCCATAAATCTCTGCAAATCCTCCTTGTTGTCAGCCATTAGCACTATATCATCTGCGTACATCTATGCTGGTAGTGCCTATTCAATGAGGTTCCCTTGTTTGACGAAAGAGAGGTTGAAGCCCAGTCTGCTTCTCTCTAATTTGGCCTCTAATCCTTGTAGGTACATCTAGAATAACAAGGGTGACAGAGGACACCCCTGCCTAAGCCCCCGTTTCACTTCTGTAGGCTTGGATACCTGTTTTCTCTCAATAGAACTGCCTTGTTAGCTTTATAGATATCCTTTAGAAGATTAATGACTCCATCTTCCACACCTAGTGTGTCAAGTATCCCCACAAGTCCTCGTGCACCAGGCTAGCGTATGCTCCCTTGATATAAAAAATTCTAGCCACAGCGGCCTGTGTTCCTTTTCTGCTATTTCGATGCACTGCGTTAGTGAAAACAGATTGTCTTCCAACCTCCTGTGTTTTGGAAACCCATCCTGCAGTTCCCCCAGCACCCCCTCATCCTCTATCCATGCCTGCAGTCTTTCCTTTATAATCTGCATCACCAGCCTGTAGACCACTGAAGTCACTGTTATAGGACCGTAGTTGTTTATATCAGCTTTGCCCCCCTTTCCTTTATAGATCATGCTCATCCTGCCAAGTGTCCATCCATCGAAGACTTCACCATCGATTATTGTTTTGCTCGATGCCTCTCTCAATGCGTGCTTAAACTTCGGACCGAATGTCTTTATTAGCATATTTGTAATGCCATCTGGGCCTCTTGTACTACTAGGAACCCTCTTCTCAGCCTTTTCCCACTCCCCTTGTGAAAATGGAGTCTGCTTCACTTGATTCGCCCTTGTCTATTGTGGTGCATAAAGCACTTCTTTGTTGAAATTTTTCTGTCGCCCTTGTTCTTATATACTCAATAGCTTCGTCCCCTTCTAGCCTAGCACCTTGAGCTGTAGTTATAAACCTCTGCTCTAGGCTCGTCTCATTTCTTAGGGAGTTTAGATAGTTCCAAAATTTTGCAGCTGCCTTTTTTTGTGTACTTCTGGCAGCCACTGAGCTCCCTTCCTCCAAATCCTTTCATTGATCAGAAGAAATACATCCCTTCTACAGCCGAGAAAGATTTCCCATTTGCTTTAAACATCATCTGTCGGTTCCCCACGCTGCTTAGCATGTCTGTGTTCCCTAGAGGCTTCCTGACGTTTTGCTCTGGCCCTCTTACCTTCCTTATCCCACCAACTGTTGGGTTTGTGTCTTCTTTTCCGGGGTGACTTGTCACTTGCCTTAGCAAGCTCTAGCTCAAATAGTCTATTTAGATTCGCGTATGTCCACACTGTTTTATTATCCTCAGTGTTTACCTTCTCAATTTAGGTAGTAGCCGTTTCTACTTCCCTTTCGGAATAAAATTCTTCCTTTAGTTGCTCATCTTGTCTCCTTCCCACTTTCACTGCTCTTCCAAAACTCAGCTTGATACGTTTGTGGTCACTACCCAGACTTCTGGAGCCACCTTCATCTATGTGCATTCCCTGGAGCTTATCATACATCCAATGTGACATCAGTGCGCAATCTATCGTCGACTGCAGCCTTCTTACCTCCCATGTTATTTGCCCTTCACACTTCTCGGTACTGTTGCAAATGATCAAATCAAGCCTTTCACACATATCCCTGAGGATTTTGCCTGTCGGGTCGGTATACCCATCTATATTTCTATGTGCGCATTCATAACTTTTAGTATAATTATCTCGTACTCTCCTCCTAACTCCTCAATGTCTTTTGATATACACTTTACCATTGCCCGGTTTTCCTCTCTGGGTTTTGCTCCCGTCCACAAGTACACCAAACCAAGGAGTGTCTTTGCCCTGTGACTTTTCCTTTTAGCCACAAATGTTCCTTGCACTCCTGCTTGACCCTTTGCCAAGGCACTGCGCCGTGCTCCCTACCGGGTTTCAGAAATTAGGTGCCTTTTCTTCTCTTCTAACCACTACCACCACCAGCTTTGCCAGTCTGTACTTTTATGAATACATGCTTCAATACCCCCAATACCCCCCCCCCCTTTCTGCTGCCTTCTGTTCTATTACAATATTCCCACGCGTAGTCGAGATTGTTAGGAGGTTGTTCTATGTCCCTAAATGTGTTTCTACGAAACCGTATACCATCGACCTCTCCTCCCTTAGCTCTTCTTCTCTCTCTTTCCACTTCAGCCTGTTCCTGCCGCCCTGCATGTTAATATACCCTATGTCTGAATTGGCTTGGCCCTCGTGGGTACGTCTATTTCTGCCCCAGACTCTACCTATCTTAGATACTGGTGCCACTTTGGAATCGTATCTGTTCATAACACCTGCCGAAGAGTCTCCCTCGTTGTTTTACTCGTTACTAGCTATCCTGCACCCCAAAAGGCCCACATACCCCCCCCCCCTTTCCACCACCTCAAAGCTTTTCTCTTGACTCATCCACCATATCTCTTGGTTTGCGCTGATAACCGCTTTTCGCACGCTGCCGTCAAGCACCGGTACCTCCGGTATCGTGCATATCACTTCTGTGTCTGAGGAGAAGTGGCGCGCATGTCATCGACCCCTTTAGCCAGTGTGGTCATTAGTACTGCTATGTCTTCATTTAAGACATCGTTTAAACCTCCTGAAACTATCGCGAGGTTTCGTCTATCAGCTGTAGTTTTGAGGTTTGCGCTCGCTTGCCTTATGACTGCTTCCAGCTTGCGTCCTGGGAACGTAGCTACTGCAACCCTCTTGTCACCTCTTGCTCTCTCGTTGATTGCTTCTGCGCATCGATTTAAATTCAAGTCCCCAGCGATGATCACATGCTGTGAGTTTTCAGCTTGAGCGTCCTCCACCTAGGGGTTACTTGCACCTGTGACGCTGGTTGCTTTGTCCCCTTCCAGCCTCACCACTACTTCGCTGAAGCTGGGCCTTGCGACAATTGAACCAGCGGAACCTGTTTTTTTCAAACTTGCTAGCTCTTTCTTCTCCGCTGTTCTGGTTGCCGGTGCCCTACTGTTTTCTTCATCAGCTGTTCCTTTGTTCACCTTGGCTAGTGCTTCCTCGGCTGACTTCAGCCTTTCTCTCATCGCCCTCGTTTTTTCTTGCTCTGTCGCCAACGCAGTCTCATGCTCGGTGATTCTCAACAGCAGTTCACTCAGGGCAACCATCGTAATCTTCATTTTTTACTCGACCTCACATTGCCTACACTTCACGTCAGCGTCCTCTCCATTCGTTTGTGCACTTTGGTTCATTTTCAAACTTACTCCGCATCCTGAACACTTTACAGCCTTCTTAATCAAGTGTTTATGACACCGATTGTCCTTATGACTTGTCTTCCTCATTAATCACAAAACTTGATCTCTTCCCTACGAAAAAGAGAAAGTCTAAGCTCTACTACAAAAACGTGCGTGTTCAATGTACGTGCACCTCCCCCATGGTGTGGCAAAAAACACAAACAATCAAACAAACACACACGCACCAACTAGTAAATACCTGGTGACTGACCGCCGGAAAAGCCGCACAATTTAATAAGTGCTACAAAGATTTTAACTGCTGCATTATAATTACAAAGACAAGCTCAAAACATGCAAAACCACTTATCTGCGCCGTCGATTGGAAGCGCTCAAAAAACACGTTCATCCACCGTGCCAGTCCGAACGTCCAGCCAGGCGTTCCAAGGAGCACTCCGCCGGATGCTTCGGAAACTAACGCGCAAGCGCAATGACAGCCGTAGGAGGGGCCTTCGCCGCATAGTCTGCTATAGTATGGCCTCTCAACCGAATTGCACCTGCTTTGCGATAGAGCAAGCATCACTTTTTCTATGTGCGTACGCAAATGAAGAAGCTGGCACCGTTCTCGAAAAGCGAATCAACTGTTCCTTTTCTGCAAGCCATCGTAGAAGTAATAAGCTTCACCCCGTACATGAGCAAAACTTTCACGCCAGTCTGCTTCTGCTAAGACTAAGTGATTCACTGGGACAGAAAGAATATTCCCACATTCAATCACAAAACTTCATTTGTGCCCTTAAGCCCGGTCTTTTCAGACCAAGGCGGGCCGCTTCCACGTCGGTACCATCAGGCCGAGCCTTGTGGCGTCATCGTAGACTTTCTGGACTACCCGTAGTTCTTGATAAGACGTGCTTCGCACCATCGTCTGCTAATAAAGCCATTGTTCTTCAGGGTCGGCGAGAGTCGCGGGACAGCCCGCCTGCTTGTGGCTGATCCCAATGATGCCATCGCACGCGTCACGCTTTTTTTGAATTTCACTGTCAGGGAGAACTTTATGAAGAAACTATGGATAGAGGTAAGTTCCGGTTTGCAGTAAACGTAGCGTGACTGCCTGAGCCTTGTTCAATTTTGCGTGTGGCAGTGGGAATCGCCTACGCCCCAAGTAATAATATTTTGTGATGTCGTTGTGAGTGATTAAATTATCTTTATAGCCCCAGGAATGGTAGTGGGCGTCGAATCGGGTCTGACCAGCACGGCAAGTGAGTCCTCGTGTCAGTTTATTCGTCACCTCATTGAAGTTGACCCGAGTTTCATTCACTTGGCCCATATGCGCAGGAAACCATTTAATTTCAGTATCGATAGGATTGACTTTGTTCATAAGTTCAACCACAGTCTCAGTGACATAGCCCTTGTCGAAGCTCGTAATTGCTGCTTTGTAGTCGCTATAGACGTATGACCATTTTCTGTTCCTGATGGCTAAAGCAATCGCGGCTTGTTCCGCAACCGTCGAATCCTTAGTGAGTATAGTCAGGGCGTCCCGTACCTCTCCCTGGCTGTCAACCACCACAGCCGTGTCGGCCTCTCGGCCTTTCACCCAGGCTGCGTCCACGACAGACGCCTGTTGTCCTACCTGTTCGGTTTCTTTCAATAAATCTTTTGCCCTCGCTTTTCGCCTGCTGACATTGTGTTGGGGATACATGTATCTCGGCAGGGGAGTGGTTCTGATCACGTCTCTAGGCTTCGCGTTCAGTTCGACCTCGACCTCCTTCGGGCTCTTCAATCTATTGGGGACGTACCCGATTGCTCTGAGTATCAGCCTACCCGCACATGTCCTCGTTAGTCTTTCCTGCTGCGCCGTCTGTGGCGCTGCAGCCATTTCTTGCATGGTATTGTGCATGGCTAAGCTGATGAGTTTCTCATTCGCGCACAGTTGGGTATACATAGGGCGGCCTAGACTAATTTTCTGATAATGGTGTTGAGCTTGTTCAGCTCGGCCTGCGACCATTGGAGGAGATCTGCCACGTAGGTGAGGGGACAGAGAGCGAAGGCGTGTAGGAGCCATGGAGTGCTGTCCTCACTAAGGCCCCTGTGTCGGTTGGTGATTCTCTTCAGAAGCCTGATTACTTGGTCAGTTTTTTTGGAAATATGCTGAATGACAGTGAGATTGCTACCTCCCGCTTCTATGTAGAAACCTAAAACTTTATTTTTCCGACCTGCTTGAACGAGGATCCATCCTGACAGCGCAAGATAATCTTCGGTTCCTCACCAGGGACATAGCCCTTGGGTCTTTTACCCCTACCACAGTTTTAGATGCGGAGCATCTAATACTCGAGGCTTGTAGTGCGGCGCCGTCCGCAAGCTTCCTCCTCCTTGTTCCACCATCTGTGCACCCTTCCTCCTCTACACACCGCGTGCGCTTCTCCTCTTCACGAACATTCGCTAGCTGTATAATGTAGCGCGCATGCGCCGTCACGCTTCGAGAACATCGGCAGCTGACGCACGCGCATGCGCCGTCGCGCTTCGAGAACATCGGCAGCTGAAGCGCGCGCATGCGCCGTTGCGCTTCTCCCCCTTCTCGAACATTCGACAGCTGACAGTGCATGCGCCGTCGCGCTGTATATATACTCAAGGTCGGTGCTCGCTCGCTCAGTTGCCGCTCGTCGGTTGGTTTGTACGGCGCGCCGACGTCCGAGGTCGCAATGATCGACGTCCTCTTCGACCAGCGCCGGCCAAAGTGTTGGCGGAACCGCAACCAAGTCGTCGTCCGAAGACAAGGCAGCGCGGAGAAGAGCTCGCGACGCCGAACGTAAACGTCGGCGTCGAGCGGAAGATGCTGAACTTAGAGAACGTGAAGCCGCTGAGAGACGTCAGCGTCGAGCAGCAGCACCGGATTCGGCCTCTTTGAAACGTAAGCGTCGACAAGAGGACTCGGACTTTCGAAAACGGGAAGCCGAGTGCAAGCGTCGGCGACGAGAGGCCGATCCCGATGCTGCCCGCGAGCGCAAGCGCGCCGAGGTAGCGGCGTGGCGCGCCAAGCAGTATGCCACGCCCAACGCTCGCTTCAAGCGCGACTTCCTAGAACCACGTTAACCAATTTAGCCAGCGACCCAAGTAAGTCGCAATTTAACACCCCATTTCACAACCACGTTAACCAATTTAGCCATCGACCCAAGTAAGTCGCACTTTAACACCCCGTTAACCAATTATATGCTCCGCATCCTCCTCAGTGTTCCCCCGAGGGAAGCTGCGGTCAATTTTTTTTCATAAGGAAAAGTTCTGACTTCGCCGCCGAAAAATTTAGCCCCATTTCACCGAGAGTGCTTTCCACGATGTCTACAGTCTCCTGAATTCTAGTCTCCGTTTGGCCCATGTTTCCGTTGGTGCTCCATATGGTTATATCGGCGGCATATAACGCGTAGTGCATACCTTCTATCCGCTCCAAATCCCTTGCAACTCTGGTAATTGCTAAATTATCTAACGTGGTTGGTTGGGCGAGTTGGTACGTACGACATGATTTGCATAAAAAACAGTGCCAATAACGAAGAACAAGAAAAGAAGGAGACAGACAGCGGCACTGACTTACAATAAGATTTATTTGCTAGAACCGCAAATTATATACTTGGGCAGTATCTGACAAAAAAGAGAAAAAATACAAAACAAAGAAAGCAGAATTCACCTAACAACCGCGTAATCATCGTCATAACGAACCGTGAACAACACGTGTACCAACGTTCTGAAGAAAATCTATTTCTTTTTGTGATAGCGCAATAACATGGGTGAGAGCATAGCTCCTTGTAGGGTGCCTCTTGCCCAGCGCCGCCCACTTAGATTTTAGTTCTACTAGTGTGAGGCTGGCTTGTCTACATCTAAGAAACGAATTGATTATGCGGAAAAGCTTCTCGCCCAGACCCAGTGGGGATAGAACCTCGAGGACGGCTTTATGCTCTATGCGGTCAAAAGCTTTTTCGACGTCAAGACCTAGGAGCGCTCTCGTATGCGCTGGGCTAACCTGTATGAACTGGTGCTTGATCAGGAGCATGGCGTCCTGAGTCGACAGCCCGGGACGGAAACCGATCACGTTATATGGGAGTATGTCATGTTGTTCGACGTAGCGCGTGAATGTGTTGAGAATGACGTGTTCCATAGCTTTACCTAGACATGACGTGAGATCAGACGGAGGTTATCTAGGCCGAGTGTTTTACCTGGTTTGGGTATGAGAATAGTACTGGCTCGCTTCCATTCCTCCGGATATTTCTCTTTTTTCCATAAGTTGGTGAAATGATCCGTCAAGAAAGTGATAGAGTTATCGTCTAGATTGATTACAGTGTGTTAGTAATGCCGTCGGGTCCGGCTGCCGATCTGCTAAAAAGACCATTGAGGGCAACTCGCACTTCACCCTTAGTGAAATCACGGTCCATTTCCTCGCACGGCAGTCTAGAGTACTCTATGTGTTCATCGCTATCCCGCGGTTGTTTCAGCGAGAGATATTTTTCCGCAAGCTGCTGCATGGTTACCTCTTGAGTCCCGGACTGGCTCGCCTGATGTAGTAGTTCCGCAATGGCCGTTCGCTTGTTTAACTTAGTTTTATTCTCCTTCAATAGGTGTTTGAGGAGGTTCCAACTGCCCCCACGTTTGACTCTACCGTCTTCCTGGTAGCAAGCTTAGTCCCACTGCTTTGTGAGGGTTTGTGAGTGCTCCTCTATCTGTATATTCAGTAACGCTATCTTTTTTCTGAGCTTTCGGTTAAGTCTTTCTGTTTTCCATTTTTGCAGGATGAATTGCTTGGCCTCGATCAGATGTGCGAGCCTACTATCTATGGTTCCAACAACTCATACAACTTTTTTGATCAGCCCATAGTTGGGCACCACAAAAAGCACAATGAAAATGTAACTGGGTGTACTACGCCAGGTATTAAGCGTGAACGCTGTAGCAATGCACCAGCTGCTATTCACTGGTATTGAAAAGAACTCGTAGCAGAGTGCATAACCACGATTTAGTCTCATCTAATCATGAACAAAAAAGTTTTTTTCAGGCTTCTTTGAGAGTAAACATAAATGTTGGAACATTTGCAAATGTCTCTCAGATAGCCGAAATGGTGTACTTATATAATTGAATTATAGAGTTTAGAAGCGGGTGACATCACCATCAGCCTCGATAACCGCCCTCAATCTATCCAGAAGAGACGCATACAAGGTGTCGCATATCTGAGCGTTCGCCCTGGCTTCCTCCCAGCAGTTTTATATTGCTGACGAGAGGTTGTTCGAACACAAGCGCGGGATCACAACGCTGCCGTTACGTTTCCTCATGCGTTCTCAATGATGTTAATGTCTGGCGATTGTGGTGGCCATTCCAGCACGGCAACTCCACGCTCTTGCAGTAAAGAGGAAGTCAGCTTCGACGTGTGTACTGGGGAGCGGTCTTGTTGAAGGATGAAGTCTCTATCTGGAAACGCTTCCCTCAAAATAAATGGGAACGCCCCATAGTCTACAATGAAGCAGTATCTTGAGCCATGAAACAGCCATGCACCCTGACGAGAGCAACGAGGCTATTTTTTGTGATTTCCCCCAAGGCAGTCATTGAACTTTGGCCACTGGCGGTTACTCACTCTATGTATCGTGGCATATGTCTGCAGGCAATGAACAAGTGTACTTCATTGATTGATTGATCAATACATTGATACGTGGCTTAACGCCCCATAAGCACCATATGATTAAGAGAGACGCCGCAGTGGAGGGCTCCGGAATTTCGACCACCCAGGATTCTTTAACGTGCACTCAAATTTGAGCACATGGGCCTTCAACATTTCCGCCTCCATCGAAAATGCAGCCGCCGCAGCCGGGATTTGATCCCGCAACCTGCGGGTCAACAGTCACTAGGCCACCGCGGTGGGGGAAGTTTACTTATTAATGTACAAAGATGGCTTTATGATGTTGCGACATTTAAATGCGAAAGATAGCAGCGTGACGAGGTACTGACCGAGCCAATGATAAGCGATTTTCTTGTGTGACATTGTTGATATTAGACGCTGGGACCAAACACTCGTGGTAGCTACTGAACGTTTCTATTGTGTCATGGATATAACGAAAGAGACTCCGAGGGCAAATTTAGGTCCCTACAAAATTAGAGGCTTCGAGTTTTAGCAGACTAGGCCTGAGTTGCCATAGCCGCCACCCTGTTGGCCTGCGGGTAACCTACAGAGGTTTTCGGGCATGCTTCCCGAAATCTTTGAGTCACACGTGGATCAACTTTAAAACTGCAAGTCGCCTTCGTGGGTTGGATCATGCGTTGAATTTGAGTTACGAAGAATTTTCAATATATCCTTGCCTAATATACTTCATTTTTCATCATGCATACCAAAAAAAGGCAAATAGTTAAGTTTTAAATAAATCTGTTTAGCGTTCTAGATAGTAATGAAAGATAGAGGGGCTGTTCTCAGTGTGTAATAATCACTATTGAATTACCTCCCTGTTAGACATCACTCGCACCTGGCTAAAACTAACCGGAAAAATTTTTTTACATATTTAGCTGCTAACTTAGAATCAATGAAGTATTACCATGAACTGCACAGGTAACTAGCACTACTAAAAGCAGTGACAGAGATTCACTGAGACACTACTGCTTCTTGAAAGCTTAAGAGCCCTGCTTTACATACCACGTGTTAGTTTGGCGCCAAACTCGCGTTCTCCGATCCCACTTAGTCTGGAACATGGACTGGTCTGTGAATACCATGCAGCTTTATTGAGATGAAGACCATAGAGTGTGATCTGCAGCAAACTGGAGCCGCTTCGCCTTGTTCTCAACTCGCATGAGTAGCTTCTGTTCAGCTTCTATATAAGTCCAGATTCGTAAAGGCGGCGCTTCATGGTTGTCGTCGAAATGTGGTGGAATCCGAACTCAGCCTGTGCTTCTCGGACTGTAGTTTTCGGCTGTTCCGCGATGGCCGCCACAGTTGGCAGGTCTTCGTACCTTGTAGTCAACTGGCGTAGAGGCTGCTGAGGGGCGTCTCCAATGCGTCCTTCCTTCCTGTACGCTTTGAATGATCTGGTTGACAGTGGCAAGAGGATGGTTTCTCATCGCCGCGTTAGCACGTTGAGAATATTCTCACAGGCATAAATCTACGTTGCATTCTCTTTCATTCTCCGGCATGGTCCTACGATCGGGAGGAAATATTAGAATGAAGTACTACTGAACATTTGCAGCCTTTTTATCACGCGGCGATAAAAAAACAGAAAGCTTGACAGCGCTACGAATTGAAGGGTCAAATAAACTACTGAAGGGGGCTAACGTTTAGAGCGCAGAGAGAAATAAAAAGATAAGCGGGTATGTGTCACCAAGAGACAAAAAGTTATGAAGTTTTTTTTCTGCACCTGCTCACAGCAGTGAAAATTTGTCATCGGCGCTTGTTTGATGGACTGATTGCTCCGAAGGAGTTCCGCTGAAAACTTTATTACAACGTTCTTAATTTGTCTGCATGAATGGCATGAAGAAATACGGCTGCTGGCAAGCAGTGAATAGGATGGAATATTGGCGAATTAAATTGGGTATCACACGAGAGCAGTGCTATTGGTAACACCCTAATGTTATAATATTAGTTCTCTAAGACTAATGAACTAGCCACATTCTTTTGCTCACAGGTTAGTAACTAATCAAAATGTTCAAACATTGCAAGATGTTATGTCAGGCCTTACATGATATATTCGTCAAAAATTTCGCGGCGCTCAACTTTGCGCTGATCAAAAGCAGTCGTGGTAGATGCGTGATATCCTATTTGTTATATTGAATAGCTTAGTTGTAGCAGTGCCAGCATGCCTTCAAAGTATTCCTCATGTAGGAATCGAGATTTATTACTTGTACGATTGCTTGCGAAAAAGCCACTGTCTCTGCGCTTCCCGATAAGCGCACAAACTTGTCAATTTGCGTGCGCTCATAACAAGAGTGATGCTTGCTTCACCGCAAAGCAGGCACAATTTGGTCTAGCAGCCGCGCCGTAGCAGACGACACGGTGAAGGCCCCACCTACAGCTATATTTACGCTTTGTTTCCGAAGCACCTGGCACAGGCGCTCTGTGAAGCTCCGGCCACAAGGCGCGGTGTTGAGGGTAGAAGTGGACAGCTCTGTACATGGCCAGCATGTCGGCGATGGTCTTGTTTATGTGCTCGGTGAGGCCATTTGTCTCTGGGTGGTAAGCTGTCATACGGTGGTGACTTGTCTGGCTGAATGCCGAAATCATTGCATTCGCTCAGCAGTATATGCCGTAGCTCTCTCGGTGAGGAGCACCTCGGGGCACCGTGGCGCCGGACAATGTTTTCGAGGCAAATTTTCGCTACCTCAGGTGCACTACTTTTCAACAGGGCTTTCGTTTTGGCGTAAAGGGTAAGGTAGTCGGTAGCTGCGACGATACATTTGTTTCCGACAGCCGACGTCGAGAACAGTTCAAGTAAGTGAAACCGATTTGCTGGAACGGACAACGAGGTGGTTCGGTGGGCTGCAAAGTTCTGCTGGCCTTGTCGGTGGTCCTCCTACGTCGCTGGTGGTCCCAACATGTCTTGACGTAATGAGCGACGTTGCTGGTAAGACGTGACCAGTAGTATTTCTCTATTCTCGCAAGTGTACGGGAGAAACCAAGGGGACCAGCTGTCGGGGTTTTGTGCAGGCCGGCAAAATTTCCAAAGGTACGACGATAATTGCCAAAGGTACGACGATAAGGCAGCTGGCTCGGGCAGGAGAGAAGTTCTCTACATGTAGATATACAACGTTTCCGATGGAGGCAGAAATGTTGCAGAGCACTAGATCTTGTCGTTACAAATATTTGCACAGTAATTCATAGCGCAGGCACAATAACTTCTGATATTAGTGACCACTATCCCGTGTTTATGAACCATTTTTGCAAACCTCTCAATAAAAGGACGCGGCAAGAGCTGCATACCATACAGTCCATTACACCTCGAAGTCTTGAAGCTTTTACTCTCGATATATCTAACGAATTCTGGTCAACTGCATTTAAAGAGAAAAATATCGATAGCACATATGATCCCTTCATCCACATTCTTCGCTCCGCTGCGGTGGTCTAGTGGATAAGGTACTCGGCTGCTGACTCTTAGATCGCTGGTTCAAATCCCGGCTGTGGCGGCTGCATTTCCAATGGAGTCGGAAATGTTGTAGGCCCGTGTGGTCAGATTTGAGTGCACGTTAAAGAACCCCAGGTGGTCGAAATCTCCGGAGCCCTCCACTACGGCGGCTCTCATAATCATATGGTGGTTTTGGGACGTTAAACCCCACATATCAATCAATCCACATTTTTCAACGCATTTAGGCAAAACACTTTCCTTTCAAAACGTTCAAATCTACAAGAAAGCCAAGAAAACCCAGGGTCACTCACGAACATTTCACAACGATAATGCGTAAGCACATCTGTTATCACACTTTTTACGTATACGTGCTCAGCTGAAATTTTGCCAGAATTTTAAAAACTACAAAATAGAATAAACGCTGAACTTCAGCGTGCCAAGATAACGTACTATCAACGGAGTTTTGAACACACCAAGCGGCAACGGTCAAGTGCAACGTGGAAGCTAATTATTATTATACACTGTCGTGATAATAAAAATGCTTTGCGTAAGTCTCTAAACTTTCGGGGCAAAGATATAAATGGCGCAACACTTACAAATCATTTTAATGAATACTTCATAAATGCAGTTTTGTTGTGCAATGATTACGCGGGATTTGTCGTCGGTTGTAGTCACGTGAGCCAAAGTGCCTTTCTCGACCCAATAAACAAAAGGAAAGTATGTGAAATCTTCAAGCATCTGAATAATGCGTTATCGCTTGATGCTGATAACGAGCAAATCATACAAATAAGATACGTTTCAAATTCAGTTAGTGATGTACAAATATATATATATATATATATATATATATATATATATATATATATATATATATATATATATATATATATATATATATATAATCTGCTGCCCGCTCATAATAAGTTCACGTGCTACGTGACGCCAAACATGCGCATAGGAGAGTGTTTTCACACTGGTCGCTTGGCTTATAGATGGCGCTGACTGTCACTCCTACTTCTAAATTCACATATAAACCCAAAAAAGTGGACAGAGGGAAGGCCGCTGTGGTAGCTCAGTGATTAGAGCATCGAACGCGTTATTCGAAGGTCGTAGGTTCGATTCCTGCTCACGACTGGTTATTTTTTCATCCACTTTTCTTTCTTCTTATTTACATTCCATTGGTTATAATAACTTCCCCTGTACATTACTACGCATTACTGTCTGTTAGATCTCATTAATGTTGTGTTAAAACACGGAAAAACGAGCCCT
Source organism: Rhipicephalus annulatus (assembly GCA_013436015.1). Taxonomy (NCBI): domain Eukaryota; kingdom Metazoa; phylum Arthropoda; class Arachnida; order Ixodida; family Ixodidae; genus Rhipicephalus; species Rhipicephalus annulatus. The sequence continues at coordinate 695,643 of WOVY01002965.1, forward strand.
TAGGTATACACTTCTTTCCCTTATTTCATTAAACAAGGGTCTCGTACTGGCAGACTTGGTGTCATTAGGTTGTATACAAGGGACTATTAATCAGCTGCCCGCTCATAATAAGTTCACGTGCTACGTGACGCCAAACATGCGCATAAAAGAGTGTTTTCACACTCGTCGCTTGGCTTATAGATTGCGCTGACTGTCACTGCTACTTCTAAATTCACATATAAACCCAAAAATTGGATGGAGGGAAGGCCGCTGTGGTAGCTCAGTGGTTAGAGCATCGAACGCCGTTATTCGAAGGTCGTAGGTTCGATTCCTGCTCACGGCTGGTTATTTTTTCATCCACTTTTCTTTCTCTTTATTTACATTCCATTCGTTCTAATAACTTCCCCTGTACATTCCTTGGCATTACTGTCTGTTAGATCTCATTAATATTGTGTTAAAACACGGAAAAATGAGCCCTTAGGTATACACTTCTTTCCCTTATATATATATATATATATATATATATATATATATATATATATTTATATATATATATATATAACTTAGCTCTTGAACATGGTGTTTTTCCAGAAGCCATGAAAAAAGTTCGAGTATCAGTAATATCAGACGTGGGAAGGTTCGCTCCTTGTGAGGTGAATAAATGACCAACGCTGGCCAGGATGAAGGTGTTTCGTGCCCTCCACCGGGGTTCCGCTTTTTACTGCTGACTTTGCCGACTGGTGAAGGATTGGATCTTTGTTTTTTTTTTCACGGAGACCCTTCGAAGAGGCTCTATCAAATCGAAGATTTTCGAGAACCCCTTGAAGAAGCCGGCGTGCTCAAGGATGTCAGTGGTATAGGTGCGTTCCAGATAAGCCATGTCTGGCTTGTCAATTTCGCACGCGGCAGGCAAAGGACACTGTGGTTGGCAAAGGAGGCTTACGTGTGAAAGGTGGATAGTGTGCAATTATTGATCCTTGTAAGCATGAAATTACGCTGAAGATTCACTGCGTGCCTCTCCACATCCCAGGAGAGACTCTGCGAAAAGCTCTGAGTAAGTTTGGTGAAGTGAAGGACGTGCGTCTTGACGAGTGGCGTGTTCCTGTACTTGAGTTCGCAGAATCGACAGCGCAAGTTGTACGGATGGTCCTCAATGAAGGCGTGTCAGTCAAGGAACTACCACATCTGTTCAAGTTTTACAACGGTTCTGTACTTGTCGCTGTGCCTGGACGAGTGCCAGTTTGCCTGAGGTGCCGAAGGCGTGGGCTTATCAGACGTGATTGTCAGGCGCCACGCTGCACGGGATGTTGTACCTTTGGGCACTTCAGAAAGGACTGTGCTAGAAGGTATGCCAGCGTTATCGGCGCGTCTTCAGCTGTAGACGACAGCCACGAGAAGATTATGGACGCCGACGAGGCAGAGACTGCAGCACCAAATCCTGTGGCACCAATCTCTTTGTTGTTTTTGCACAGGTCTCCCGCGTTCGCTTTCGCTGAACCGATCAGCTTCGTTAGTTGAAGGGTCGGGGACCGGCTCCGCACTCTGCATCAGCCGTATATTATAGTCGCGCTACACACAACTGGTCGAAAATCGTTGCCTCGTATTAATTCTTCACACCTAAAGAGTGTTTTTGGATACTCGATGTCCACTAAAGCGATACAAAGAGGAAGAAAACGAAAAATCTCGCTCGATAATAAACTCAATCTCGGTGCGCGCATATGCGCGAACCGATTGCCATTTTAAACTCAAACGGAGAACTTTCGTGTTCTCCTGGAAAATAGACGCAGCGACACATATACGTATTGCTTGAATTGTCCTTCGAAAGAAAACACTCTCGTAATGCACAGCAATTAAGAACATACTCTGAATGAAGTAGACCACGCAGTCCGTTCAAATTGTCTTGAAATAGGGCACGTGCACCGTGCATAGTCCGGCGGCATATTGTCTTTTAAATTCACAACACAACATGGTCATTGTCCCAACACGGGAGTTCCACTCCATGCGCCCTCCAGGACCCGTATGACACACTCAAAGAGAGCGACGAACAAAGCGCTGTAGGTATATATTATTCTCAACGGATCGCACAAAGAAAAAAATATAATGAACTTCACAAATGCTACCCTATTTTTATCTACAAAATTATTCCTACACAACACAATAACTACACTTTGAAGCAGTTCTACCACTTAGAGGCAAGCTCGTATCTAAACAACAACACAACGAAAAATGCCTGGTACAACAAACAAGCCACTTTCACATCACGCTGGAACAATTAGTCTCTTCAACCAACTTAACATCTCGCATAACACTTAAATGTGCGATGCCAACTCCGGTACAGTCATTCAATTTACAAAAACTGCTTGAGCAGCTACACAACAACAACAACAACCTTGCCACTAAACAGTCACAATAACTGATTCCAATGATCCTCCAAGACGCGAAAGAGCATCAGCAGCCTTGTTCAGAGCACCCTAATTACGAGCACTTTTTCGTTCACATTCGCCTTCTAATAAATTGTGGACGCCTCCTGTTGCGACTGTTCCGCCTCTCACTGAAGAATGTGACTGATCGTGCACAGTCACTTATCGTTTGGAAGAGGCAATCTCTAATCACCATCTTCAATACGTCCGTGGCCAAACAAAACACTTTTCGGGGGTGCGGTACTGCCAAACGAGAAACCAACGTGAAGGCCTCTAAATTATTCAATGGCCACCCGTGCCTCTACGTTTCACGGCAGCGTGTTAGACATCCTCGAACCGCCGTTACTGATAAATACCTTGCTTTTCACTTAGAACCTTTCACAATGTCACCAACCGTCGATAACACGTCATACCTAAACAATAAAAAAAGAAAATGCAAAACTAGTTACTGAAATAACTTCTCTCCGTGGCGATCACATAAAAAAAACAGTTTCGAAGTTAAAACAAAAGGACCCCATAGAAAAATACCTTCAAAAACTCTGTAGGTAAGTCCTCTCAAGAGCTTACGTCTCAACTTCACCGCTGGGACGCACACGCGACGGGGTTAATCTGGTGACTTTCCTTTTTGAACGGGGAATACGCAAGACGTAGAGCCCCCTCGTTTTACCGCCGAACACCAATGCTAGCCGCTTTTTAACACGCTTTCTCGTTTTGTTTTCTGGGAAGTTACTGCCACAAGATTTGTTGTGCACCAACACTCCGTCTCGGTGCCACTGTGGCACCATCCACTGGCGTGACGGCTTCCCGTCTAAGCGTTCTCCATCAATTCCCTTTACGTGCGACCACTCTTTCACCTGGCGCCGCACACCAGCCAGAGGCTTATTTCGTTCGAGCTCTCCATCGAGAGGGTTTCGATCGAATCGACCAAACCGCTCACTATCCACATAAGTACATTCCGCAGCAGAATAGGTGACCGGTATTATGGGCAATCGCAGGGAACTGTGGCATATGAAGGCTTCTGGTTCGACGCTCAACGCAGGTTAGCAGCGGCACGTGCGCATTTTTGTACCTCTCTGCTGAAAAAAGCACCTCTCCGTGCAATACCAGAACTTTAAAGTTGTTTTTGTTTTGTTTTTGCTGACCGTAACTGTGACAATGACAAGCTACGAAAGCCGGTAATGGTAAAAGAAATTTTCTATCACACTAAAATGATCTGAAATGCTTTTATACTGTTTGGGGGTGCTGTCAGTTTGGCTAGCAGATCAGTCGATACAAAAAACAGTTTTCATTGTATAATACCTTACTGCAGATAAAAAAGTCACCATTATAAAGATCTCATAAGATGGGGATGACTGTAGCAGCAAGCTGAAAGTTCATTTCGGGATCACTGCTTCAGCTGACATCGTCAGTCGATCGGCATGAAGCGCAGCACTTATTTTTTTTCTATTTAAATTATTTATGAAATACTGCGGACAAAAAGTCCAAGCAGGGTGAAGAAAATGCACCAAAATAACCCAAAAAAAGGTTGCAAAATAATTTGCACAAAATGATTTTGTTTGTAAGATGAAAACAAAAACAACTTGGTCATAATACAATTACAAGGAAGCCACAGAAGAAAAGTATTTGCACAAATGGTCACGGATGTTCAGGGAATGGTTCTGTTAGTATAAACCAATCAGCTATAGTTTGTGGGAAGAAAGAGTAGCGAAAAGTGTCAGTCCTTGCGAAGATTGGCGTTAGGGAATGAGGATAGTGGTGCCGAGTGGGTCAGCGTAGCAAGGGGAAAACGTACGTTGTGGTGTCCATGGATAACCTGTGGTTTACGATGACGGAAAGAAACTCTAGACGACATTTTTTTTCACCGCGTTGATCGTAATTTATTACTACTTCCAGTTAGTAGTGCAGTGGAGAAGTTGACTGACCTAAATATACTATAAATAAACCATACTGCTTTCAATTGAATTATTTCTAGTTTTTTAATGTTCATTTTTGTGCGTTTTGAGTTATCTTTCTTTTTCCTAGCCTTGAGCGCGCTATAGGATGCATTTCTTAGTCGAAGCCAGATGCTTATTTCAACGCTGATCTTGATCAAGCTGTGCGGCACGGCGGTACATAAACAATATAGTCAGACATACACCACGCCGAATAATCGAAAACCTGCGCTTGTTTAACGCACTTCTTTCTTCTGATGTCATCCTGGTGCACAGTTTGACCAAGATAAACGCAGATGAACTCGTCCAGCACTTCGTTTAAACTTACTCTTGAGTGAAGCTTTCCCGTTTTTTGTCATACATATGGGTGCAACGGCCGGTGCTCATCTCGTCTTGAAGGTAGATTTTGCCCGCGTGTTCCCATATGCTTGCTAGGCGAGCCTGTGCGACAATTTATTTCTTAATATAATATTCGTAGCAAATTTATGCGTAACTTTTTTTAGTTTGCAATACACACGTACGCGTGATAAAATGGTTTTAGTGCCCTCCGGCTTTATCATTCCGTTCTCCGAAACTACCTGTCGCTGTGGCTTTATTCACAGCCGCGGCCCACCTCATTTTTCTTGCATTACACGACTCCCTTGTGGGAGTCAGCCCACTCGAACTGTGCGTGGTGTTTGATAAGCGCTCGCAGTGAAGCCGTTCGCACAGATAGGCGTGGCAAATATTTACCGAAATAGTTTGCAACGTCAAGCATGTGCTGCACACCTGAGTTGTCTTTAGGCACGAATGTTTGAAGCAAACTTTATACAAGTTTGGGAGTTAGTGATATGCCATCGCGAGTAATTATATCACCTAGAAAATACACTACACTGATGCTAAACCTGCATTTCTTTGCATTAATTTTGAGGCCCGGATTTTCAGGCACATTCACGACTGCTACTAGACTTTGGTAGTGTTCTTTTCCTGTTTTCCCCACACCGAAATATCGTCGATGTACACATGTAGACGAAGAAGGCCAACGAAGATCTCGGTCATTTGTCTTTGGAAAACTTCGAACACTGGCGATATGCCAAACGGCAACCACAAATAACGAAATCTTCCAAAGGGTACATATTTTTGAAATTTTCTAGTCCGGTGAAATCTGGTGGAAACCATAATCTACGTCTAAGCAGCTAAAATAGGCTGCACCGGCCGATTTTCCTTCCATGTCCTCGCGCCATGGAAGCTGATAGAGCTGCCTTTTTACATGCTCGTTTATATTTCTTCGGTCCATGCAAATACGATGCCTCCCATCCTTTTTTTAACTAAGACCAAGAGGCTTACCCAGTCAGTGGCGCCATCCTCTTTCTTGATGATGCCCGTGCGCTCTATTCTTTGAAGCTCGTTTCGTAGTGGCTCTCGCAGAGACAGGCGAACCTTCCAGGCAGATTGGACGACAAGCATTGGTGAGGGTCGCATGACCGCACCGTAGGGCTTCTACAGTCAGCCTAGCCCCTGGAAGGCGTGCTTGTAATCTTTACTTGCTTTGTAGTTTGAAGCACTGACACTGGCCACCATTCGTTGAACGAGTCCCGATGCTTCACTTGCCCCCAGTCACAGTAAGGCTGTCGGACATTCTTCACAACAAAAAATTTCACAGCGGTAGAAGAGTTACCGGGAGTGATTTTCAGATAGTGGTGCCTTTTCACGTGCTCGTTTATATTTCTTCTTTTGATGCAAATATGAACCCTGCCATCCTTTTGTAACCAAGGCCAATGGGCTTACCCAATCAGTGGCGCCATCCTTTTTCTTGATGATGCCTGCGCGCTCCATTCTTTGAAGCTTGTTTTGTAATGACTCTCGCAGACACAGGTGAACCTTCCAGGTAGGTTGGGCGGCAGGCGTTGGCGAGGGTTGCATGACCATGCTGTGGGGCTTCTTCAGGCAGCCTAGCCCCTGGAAGGCATGCTTGTAATCTTTACTTGCTTCGTAGTCTGAAGCACTGACACTGGCCACCATTTGTTGAACGAGTCCCGATGCTTCGCTTGCTTCCAGCCGCAGTAAGGCTGGTCGGTCATTCTTCACAACGAAAAATTTCACAGCGGTAGAAGAGTTACCGGCAGTGATTTCCAGTTGTGTCGTTTTGAAGTGAGTAGTCAAGCCACCTGTGCACACTCGAAGCACTGTCAGCAGGCATTAGCATTTGCGACCTTGGAATCATGCGGTATACTGAGACCGGTAGCAGATTGGCCTGAGAACCAGTGTCTACATTGAAGGCTACAATTCTTCCAGCAATTTCAGCTTGCACCTTCCAATCTTTGCTGCCTCTTTGTCAGTTCAAATTTTTAGAAGGTCGAAGTCGTCATCACTGCTTTCCTGGCTCGCTTGGCTAACTCGATACATCTATTGACAAGAAACTGAGAAGTGGTTTACCTTGCGAAATTCATTGCCTCTTTTCCCGTAGGCTGGACACTGTTTTGGCATGTGTCGTCAATCGCATCTTTCGCAGCGATGCTGTTTGCCACGCTCACCACTAATTTTGCCTGGATAAATTGGCGCGTGCCTTGAAGCAGCGTCGACGTAGTTCTCTGTGGCGTTCCAGATCTCTTTTCACTGTGACAATGATTACGCCATTTTGCAGTTTTTCGCTTTCAACAACGTTAAAGCTTTTTATCAAAGCATTTTTTTCACGCAGCTTCGAGCTTTTCATGCCAAAATAATTTGATGCCTGATCAAATAATCTCGCTGCTCTCCAAATTTGCATTGCGTGCCTTGCTTTATGAAATCGCAGACAAACCTCTAAAAAGGTTTTCCTTCTGCCTACTTCCTTGACCAAAACAGAGAGCGTTCGTGAACTTCGTTAGTCACATCTCTACAGCAGGTCTCGAATTTCCCAGCGAGCGTTGTGTAATTGTCATTGGTTTCTTTTTCTTTAAACTTGAACGGGTGAAACGTGTAGAGCGTTTCTTCACTGTCAACGTTTTGAACGAGCGCTGCTTCTACAGCTCCGCTTTTGATAATGCTCGTTCGTTGTGGTTGCCTGCAGGTATAGGTCAAACTTCTGTTTGAAGCGTCTCCGATTTTCCGAGAGGTTGACAGCCAGTTTCAGGGGGGGGGGCGGAGCTTTTAGAAGTACCATCGTTGTCATTGGTATTCCACTTCTGACATCATGTAACGTGTCGTGCGTCTCAAAAAGGACAGAGGTAACTACATGTTGACGCGAGCACGAAGAACATCTGCTTTATGGACATGTCCTAATACATACGAGGGGGTGGGGCCGTCTCAGTGATAACAGCATGAATCATGGTGTTGCAAAATAATAACGGAGGAACTAGGAGCGTGCCGCACTCTAGCAAAACAGAGGAAGCAGAGGGGAAATTGGGGCACGCGGGCATGGTCGGGGCATTTCGCCTCTAGAATTGGCAATAAACGGACGTCTCTCCTTCATGTTTAGGCAACGAACCATTTCGCTTCATTCTTGGTACCGCAAAACCCGGGACTGCTCTTTGAGAGACTTCATTTTACGTTACGGACATGGCGAACTCTGACGATCTTTGGAACAGGCGTGGCTCAATCAGACCAGGTCTCACCCGAGCCCTGGCAATTCTAATGAACTTGCTGCAGCAAGCAGATCCTGACGCTTCTCAGTGTACGATTGCATCGATTCCCTCAAGAACAAGCAGGCAGTACTATAGAAGCTCGACGACATATTCCTTGGGACTACATATGAAAAATCCTCATCCACGAAGTAGGAACAGAACAAGAATACAACGAGAAAATTCTCTACGCGGTGTCACGCGCCAGGTTCTGGCTTCAAGAACGTGAGAGGACGGCCAGAACGCAGGCTCAAGTAACTGAGTCCGTGCCTCGCTACCTCCAATCTCCCTACTTCGCCGACGCAGCAGGCCAGGTGAGAGAGCAAAGTCATCGTTCAGTTCCACTACCAAAACAACAGATACCGACTTGGCAGTCTTTTTGAGACCATTTATACGCTACCGTTCACAAAAATACTAAGCTGCCACGCATCGAAAAGTTTAAGCACCTCCTCAGCTACTTAATCGGGAGCGTGAAGCGAGCTGTCGAAGGCATTCGTCTAGCAGAGCGAAATTGCGGCCTTGCAAGCAAAACCCTCACGGAACGCTTTGGACGCCAAGGGTATCTGCTTGTCAACGAGCGTGTTCACCATCCCCTTCGCTAGGCCTCGTGAAAAGCTCGTCAGAAGTTTCAAAGCTTCGTCTGCTGCATGATAGTGTGCAGTTACACGTTAGTGCTTTGGAAGGCCTCGGAGTTGCGCCTGACCAGTACGCCGGGGTCTTGAACCGTGTGCTGATGCGATGTGTGCCAGATGATCTTGCCATTATGTACATGCAGAAAACCAAGGAATATAACTGCGCCTCCATCACCGCCGATACCCCTGAAGACCGAACGCGGCTAGCCAAGGAGTTACTAACGTTTTTCTGCGTTCAATTGGAAATCCAGGAGGAGGGCCAGCTAGAGTCTCTTCTTGCGTTACCCAGGACCCAGATATCTGAAGAAGAGTATGCCGTGGAACGCATACCATCATTGTCAGCACTAACCGAACCTACATTACCCGTTACACCGCCATGCCCAATTAGTCAAACCAACAATCATGCTATCGCTGTCTGCAACGCCAACCTATCAGCTGAGGAGAAGTGAGAAAGGCTGCAGTACGCCAATTGTTGCTTTCCTTGCGGAACACGCAATCAAATTGCCAGAGTGTGCTGAAAATCTATCTGCCTCAAGGGTGGTAGCTGCCAGCGGAGTCACCTGACCATTCTCTGCGAGTTATCCAAACCAGCTGGACATCCACGGCCAAAGATTAAGTCACCCGCGTGTCAAAAAACCTGGTCAGCTGTCACGCAAACCGTCGCGAGCACCCAAAACAGTCACATCGAACCTACTCTTGTATTATTGTAGACAGGCTGAATTAAGGCCGTGCTCGGAGACCAACGACTCCTTGTGCGAGTACTGTTCGATAGCGGCAGTCAGCGGTCATACATTCATGCAGACCTGTCAAAGATTTTTCAGTGCTTCACCGGGGGAAAAGAAGAGCTATCTCTCCTCACGTTTGGCGACTCAAGGTCATCAAGACGAATCTGCACAGAGCGTGTGAACGTGCGACTGTGCAACCAGTTTGACGACTTCAAGAAAACCGTGAAAGCATTAACGATTCAGAAAACATGCACCGTCACAAGCCCACCGCTCAACCCCAACATTTTGCACTGGCTTGACTAACGGCGGTACAACGCAGCTGACAGCCGTGAACCGAATGCATGGCAACTCAAACAGATAAGTGTCCTCATATTATCAGTCGCTTATTGCCAAGTTGCCAATGGGAAAATTCATTGCATCAGCATAGGTAAAACTGCGATTGAAACTAACTTTGGATGGATTGTGCAAGGCCCTATGAAGCCCGACTGCTGCTCCCCGTCTAGCACACTGTTTTTCATGAGTCACGGTACCGCTACGAACATAGACGTATTGTCGCTGCCACCTTTCAATGCTATCGGAATCGATGGAACGCCTTCTCAAACCTTTGAGAAACCATACCACTTCCAATCTGCATTTGAGCAGGGAAATAAGTTGCATCAACTTGATGATGTCGTGGCCAGCAGAAGGAACGTGGAACAATTTTAAATAAAAGGCCAGTGAGTCGACAGTCGTTGCGAGTGCAAGAGGTTAAGTCATAAGCAGGGAAATGGTGGTAAAGGCGACCTTGCGCGACTTGTTCAAGACTGGCTATGGTCGCGTCTTCGACGTTCATCACGTCGAGAACATCGCTGTGAAGTACGCCAGGATTACCATGTGTCTTAACATGGTCGGTCTGAAGTACGTGAAGGAATACGACCGCCGCAAATCAATGACCGCAACGCAATGCTTAGGCGCTGCTGGAAGCAATGAGAGTGGCGTGCAAAGAATTACGTGCTGTTCAGCAACTGCGAAAGCCCGCTCAAAAACATTTCGACCACAGACCACAGAAGGAATGCAAGGAGCGAAACAGTTTCTTCGAGGACGATGTATACGATAAGGGCAACTTTGCGCAGGCTATTCTTCGGACTACTTGCATAACTTCAACCCTACGCCATCCGGCGGAAAAGACACTTGTATAGTTCGGCTGGAGGAGCGCCATGAAGCCTCTAAGCCCGGCTCAACACTTCATTCACCGGCAAACTGTATAAATCGTGCCGCTAATGCAACTCAACTACGCATTACACCACGAAGATGTGGGAACAGCAATCCCGACAAGCTGAAGCGCTTCGCACCGTCCCATTGCTCAGGGCCGGATCGAGACATCTCGCTACGACACCATATCTCCGCCTTGGGGCTTTCGAAAGAACATGTATCGCAACGCAAGGTTCGTCACCTCGAACACCTTTCAGTCCACCAGCGGAAAACATGCCAGCAAGCCGCCCACCTAGTTTTGTCAGGCGATATTGCTACTGCACAAGTTTCACCTTCGACGCGTGTGATTCGTCTTTGGCCCTTTGGGAGGATGTTGCAGAATAGTAAGGGAGGAACTTAGAGCGTGCTCCTCTCTAGCAAAAGAGAGGAAGCAGAGGGGAAGTCGGGGCACATGCACGTGGTCGGGGCAGTTCGCCTGTAGAATTGGCAATTAGCGGACGTCTCTCCTTCACGTCTGGGCAACGAGTCATTTCGCTACAATGGTATCACCATCACAATCAGATAACAGCGTCAACAAGCTGTCATGACGATACCGACAGCGCATGCTCGATACAGGTTAGTTGCCTAGTCGTCCATTGCTTAAGAACTCAGCAGGAGCAGGCGAGCGAAGTGTGGCTGTAGTTGTAGGCTATAAGCTCGCGGCAGTAACAATATAGCACAAGGAGATCTATAGGAGTAAGGAAAAAGGGGATAGTGCGTTGGGGAAAAAGGATGAAGGAAAAAAAGTAACCGTATGTCTGCCAGCAACACTTCGACGAGCCAAGCAGCAGGCATTATTGGAATTTTAAGAAACATGTGGTGTGCAGTGCATGTGGCTTTCACAGGTCCCTAATGAAGCAACTATGCAGCTTGTGAAACTATGCGACGCATTCAGGTTGGTCCTCTGTAGAAACCAACGAAAGATAGGTCAAGTGCGTACAATCTGCCCACGTTAAATTTTTCACAATAGTAGATGCTCACGTCTGGAGATTTTATGTGTGTTACGTACTCTTGAATACAAAAACGGCAGAATTTCGGGGATGAAAATTTCTTGAACTCTGGGTGCCTCAGGATCAATCGGACATTTATGCCACAAAATAAAAGGTCAAATACACCCGGGTCTGTACAACCTCCTTCTGTCTCACATGGTAGAGAAGCAAACTAACATGATAATCGTCACCTTCCTTATACAGTGCTCTTTTTCAACGTCTTTGAGTGTCATGAAAACAAGTGCGCTTCGACAAATAAGAACACTCACGAATTACTGTCGAAATACAAAACAACGTGAAGGTGGCCACAAAATAAGCAAAAGTTTTTTTTATACGAGGGGCATTCCAGGTGAATGCTATACTGTTTTGGCTAATTGCCAAGTGCTAAATATTTGCTACTACCTTGCTAGCACACAAAAAAAAACGGCAACCTTTGCATCGAATGGCGCACCCGTGACAAGAGTATCTCCACGTCTCCGACTCAAAGAGCACCAACAAGAGCTGCGGAGATATTCATGACGCACGAGTCTCTTTCATGAGTCTACGGAACACGCAGACAGAAAAGGACCAGGCGAGCACGTGAGCCTATCTGCATACTTGAATTTTTGCTTACATACCAGCGCGCACAAGAACGCTATATATTTAACTTTAGTGGTGTACCATTGCTGTTGCAGCAGTACCGTCTCGCGAACCTTTTACTTATAACACGCAAGAGCGTCTCGTAATATGTTGCGAACATATTACGTGTTTCTGGAAGTTCCGTGCAGCATATACCGAGGGATAAAAATTATTTAGCTGCTCCGAATGATTTGCGTCTTTTTCATCAAGTGCATGAAAGGTGCACGTGCATGCTCTAGTGGCTGAGGTACTCGGCTACTGACCTGCACCTTAAGAAATCAAAGCCCGGTGGTGGCGTCGATGTAGGCGAAAATGCTGTGGGCCCGTGTGCTCAGATTTGCGTGCACGTTGAAAAACTTGAGCTGGTCGAAATTTTCAGCGCTCTCCACTACGGCATCTCTCATAGTCATATGGTGGTTTCTGTTTCTTATTCCGCATATAATAATCAAATGAAAGGTGCCCTCGACGGTTGCAGAAGACTCTTTGAGCAGTCGGGCGGTTGCAGAGCACTCTTAGAAGAATTTGATGTCGTCACTCGACCAAAAGGCAGATATGTAAGAGATTCTTGAGGAGCACCAAATCAGGATAGCGGCAGACGCACGCAATATTGCCCCTTCGATTCAACTTGCGATTGAATAGACAAACTTTGTTTACAGCAGTTAAGTGATGAAATGTACTCCTCCTCAAAATATCTTCGCTGCTATTGTCGGCAATTTAGAAACAGTTTTTTGACGAACGCTATTCTCGATGCGCTGGCACATAAGCTTGCTTGGGGTAAAACCTTTCAAAAATTTTCAGTGGCAAGTAAGCGTCCTCTCTGTCGTGTTTTGTTTTCTTAAGTCATTCCAGGATTCCTGATGCAAGATCAGCCTTGTTTGGTATGTTTTTGTGCAGTGAAATACACCAAGTAGTTTCGGGCAAAATAAAATGGCCACCAAGCAGAATGATCTCTGACGACAACAGCAACAGTAATCCTGCTAGTCTACAAAGTATTTCTGTGCTTGTGGAAAAATGTGATGTTCCTAACGATTCTACTTCGAGGCTATTCCGGCCAGAGAGCAATAATTTGAACCTCACATTTTGCACAGAAGCATTATCACAATGTAAGAGTACGCTTCTGATTTTCTTTTTTATTAGGATGAACACTCCGCATTCCTGGTGATTACCATCTTTTAGATAAGCCATAGTGCCGAATGGATACACAAAACAGTCCCCCATTTCATGTTTGAGCCATTATGGTGTCCCAATGGTGATATATAAGGTCGTGCAATGAGCAGCAGGGTAAAAAGCTCGCATATTTCATTATTCAGGCTTTTAAAATTCATAACGTCTGTGTAGAAACCCAGTGACACGCGGGTTGATTGATATTTGCAAGAGCGTTCTTGATTTCCGCTTTATTTACAGTCAGTTTTCTACCACCAATTCAGTCTGAAATGCTCAGCGCAAGTCCACGCTTTAGTGTTGGAGACAGTTCGCAATTCTTGTAGATTGTTCTGTTCATGTAACGCGCAAAACAGAAGTACTCAAAATGTTTCTCAGTTCGAGCGATGATCGGCTTTAAGGCTGGAATACTCGACAGCACATGCATAAGTGTTGGAGCGCTTTGAAGCTTTTCAGATGATTGGCGGCCGAAGCTGTCCTGGCCGCTATCAAGGCGAGTGTGTATCGCTGTATCAGCGCGAATGTGTACCGGCCACAAATCCGGCCTATTAAATAGTTGCGTCTTGGACTTACTGGCTGCTGTGTCGTGAAGGTTTCGTCCCAAGTCACAATGTTGAATGTTTGATTTGATTGGCATGTGGGGTTTAACGGTCCAAACCTATCATATCAATTTGAGAGACGCTGGAGTGAAGGGCTCCGGAAAGTTTCACCAACTGAATTTCTTTAAGGCGCACCTAAACATGAACACACTGGCGTACAGCATTCTCGCCTCCATCGAAAATGCAGCCACCCCAACCGGGATTTGATCCCGGAACTTGCAGGTCAGCAGCCGAGTACCTTGACCACAAGACCTTCTTGGCGGGGTGATAATGGTAAATGTGTTACAGTTCCTAAATGTAGGTCTTACTTTTGAAAGTTACCTCGATATAGCGCATGCAGCGTAAATCTAGCTTTAGGGCTGTGTTCATGCGCATAAACAATGCGTTTGCTTCTGATTCTTCTAATAGTCTTTGCTTATCGATATGCCATCGTCGTTTAGTTTCGAAACCGCAAAAAGAAGGCGCTGTTTGTTCCAGTTCAAGGCGCTGTTAGTTTCAATTGCAGGGCAATAAAATTGTAATTGTAGTCATAGCTGGCTTTCTCGTGTAGGCAGTGCTCACCACAGAATCTTATATTTGCCATCAGAAAGACAAGTACAAAATATATTACCTTTGTGAAGTGGGAAATATGGCAAATTATTATATTTTCAGGCTACATAAATTGCATGTGAGCTGGAGCTGCTGCATAGAGGATGCAGATGCAAGGTCTCAAAGTGGAGAGCGTCACTCTCGAGTGAATGGACAGTGTAGACACGATCATACTGAACCAAAGGACACACATTTATTAATTACTTTTACTCCGACGATATCGCCAGCTTAATTATTACACGTCAATTTTGATCAAAACGCTAAAACTACCTTACACAATATTTTACAACACTCTACAACATACCATAAGAGCACACACAAGGCGGCGTCAACAACGCTCGACTCAACACAACATGCCACGCCGCGGTGGTCTAGTGGCTAAGGTACTCGGCTGCTGACCCGCAGGTCACGGGTTTGCTGACCCGCAGGTCACGGGTTCGAATTCCGGCTGCAGCGGCTGCATTTCCGATGAAGGCGGAAATGTTGTAGGCCCATGTGCTTAGATTTGGGTGCACGTTAAAGAACCCCAGGTGGTCGAAATCTCCAGAGCCCTCCACTACGGCGTCTCTCATAATCATATGGTGGTTTTGGGACGTTAAACCCCACATATCAATCAATCAATCAACACAACAAGGGCCCACGGCGGACGTCCCGCGGTGCCGTCCACCGCGGAAGTGCCGCAACAGACCACAGCTCGCTCCAACTGCCACACGCCAAAGAGGACCGCTCACCTTTGATGTGCCGCCACCCAGACTTGACGCCAGGTGCCACTGTCGCCGCCACCGCACTAACCATGATGGTGATGGTGGTAATAAACGCTCGCGAGCAAAACACCACCTACCACTCGATAGTTCTGAACCCGGAATGCCGCCTATGCGCGAAACAAGTGCTCCAGGGGTTGCAAACGACTTTACAGTGGGTGTTAGCACCCCACAACGTTACACTTCAGCTGCAAATGTCATTTATTTTGTCCTATTATAAAAAAACGCGCTCTAACAACATATGGAAAGAATATTTTACACTAGGTAGCGTTATATAAATGAGAGCGGTCGTGTTCACTTCTCACATGGCACCATTGTACACTGATTTCGCGATAAAAAACAAGAACCCCCCAAACTTATTCCCCATGTAGCCGCCACCACAGTTCCATAGATCGGTGAAAGGGAGTGGCAGCCATTACCAAGTGAGCTGCTGTTCCCGTTGTTCTCTTTAAAAGCATTTCTCGTCGTCTTCTCGTGATGGTGTTCTATCTTTTAGAGTGTTTAGTTTTCTTGATTAAAATCACTTTGGGGCCTCTGCTGGCGCTCAACGCAATGCCATCTACAACAAGGCGTACAGTCGAACGGTTAAACGGTACACTAGCCTCTGCCCCATTATCTTTCTTCACCTCTTAAGTTAATGCCCAACGCAATTTTCCGCAGACCCAAAGCCAGATCCTACTCAGGATCTCCAAAGTAACTGTCGATTTCAGTGCCAAAGGGAACCAGCCAGCGGCTTCTTTAGCACTTCCCGTCGAACATACCATATCGGGTGTCCAGAATGCGATCCTCAGCAGCAACCGGTAGCAGGAGAGTGGGTTGCCTATTCGCGAATGGCCGAAAGCCTCAGTACGAACAGGCGAGCAAATCGCGACTTTGGTCGAAGGCTTTCAGTTTGACAATGTAGGAAAAAGAGATCTATCGCAGGAAGTAAAAAGAGGCTGGTATGGTAGGGAAGAAAAGGTGGTGGGGGAACAAGAAGCTGCATGTCTTCCAGGAGGAGTTCAACGAGCAGAGCAGCAAGCATTATTGGAATTAAAAAAAAAAAACATGCAGTGCGCAGTGCGCAGTTTATTATGGCCCCCACAGGTCCATAATAAAGCAAATATGCAGCTTGTGAAACTATGCGACGCATGCAGGTTGGTCCTCGGTAGACACCAAGGAAAGATAGGCTAAGTGCGTGCATTCTGCATACGCTTACTTTTTCGCAAGAGCAGGGGCTCACGTCTCGAGTTTTTATGTGCGTTGCATATCCGTTTTATTCAAAGACAGCCGATATAGAGGGAAGAAGTAAGAAAGTATGAAAAATGCTTGAACTCTGGGTGCAGAGGATGAATCAGACATTTATGTTGTAAAAGGTGCAAATACACACGGGCCTGTACCCCCCACCCCTGTCTCAATTGGTACAGTAACAAACCAACTTGATAATCATGACCTTCCTTATACAGTGCTCTTTCTTCCACGTTTTTGATTGTCATGATGGCATTTGCGCTTCGACAAATGAGGACGCTCATTTATTACTGTCTTATTGCAAATTAAAACAAAGTACGCCGTAAAAATAAGCAAAAATTTGTTCTTTACGATGGGAACCGCAAGTAATTGTCAAACATTTTTGTCGAATCGCTAATTTCTTATTATTTGGAAACACCTTGCTAGCAATAAAAATGGACAGCGTTTGCATCGAATTTCTTCTCCGTAATAAGATTCACTTCACATCTCGGTCTTGAAGTGCACCAACAAAGCTCCAGAAATATGTAATACACACGAGTCTCATTGATGAGACTCGTGTGCTACGCAATGCGCCGACAGAAAAGGTCAGTGCGGGCTTGCGAGCGTATTCGCATACGAGAAGTTTTCCATAGATATCAGCGCGCACAAATACGCTATATAATTAACCTTAGAGTTGTACCATTGCGGTTGCAGAGGTACCATCAAGCGAACCTTTTCCTTATAATGTGCAAGAGCGTCTTAAATTTACTGGATTGGTGCAGATATGTTACGAGTTTCTGGAAGTTCCGTCTAGTGTATACGGAGAAGAGAAGTGCTCGAGCTCTTCTACTTTCCGTTTCCAGTGCAGCTAATGCACTCCAGCTGGTATAAATCATCCGAAGCTCTAGACTACACCGCCTAACGTAACGAGGTCGCTTCAGGGTGTTAAACCCCACAAGACAGCAAAACCGAACAAAGTAGACCTGCCAATAATTGCTGTACAAGGTGTGTCAGGAAATGTGTCCAAAACATTAAAAAAATACAGTAAGGAGGCATCTGTGTCCTCCCTGTGGAGTTCTTTTTACTGTGGCAGAAGCCATATTTAGATATGTAGAAACATTACTAACAGTAGCAATTATAGAACAATGCAACAATTAGCCCTAACTATTGGAAATAGTTGGTAGAATCAAATAGGCACAATGAAATTATTCCTAAGATAGTCCATAGCAACTCAGAATTTTCGGGCAAACGGCCACTGCTGTGGGACGTTGAAATCTGGTCAAGTGAGCTGGCGAAAATGAAACTGACGCATAAAGCAACGTACCTACTTTGAAAATGCCCTCAATGAAGCAGTTATGGTTTTAAATTGTGTGAATATTAGTAGCTTCAACTTATTTATTTGCTTTCGTAAATTATACTTGTACACATCTAAAGATACCTTCTACTGAAGCAAAGAAAACAGCACAGGTAACACACAGACGCCTCCTTTCTGTAATTTTAAAATTAGGTTGGCACCATTCTCGAAAAAATCGTGTAAATAAAACCCGGGCCAAATATGGTCCTGCATGAAGCCCGTGCCCGACCCAAGGCTGAAGCTCATGGGCCTGAGCCCGGCTTGAACCCGATTCAACAAGGGCTTACCCTATCAAGGCCCAGCCCACGGCCCTGAAATCCTTCAACTCTAATGTCACCTATATTTTCAGACACCTTTACAATTGCCGTTCTCTTTTTTCTGAGAAATATTTTATGATGCTTTATTGTGCAATCTAGCCATTACCTTTATGCCCTATATGAATAAGGTTGCGTCATCAGGTGTACCATTTTACTTTGGCTATCATAACGTAGGCCTGAAAGCAGAAAACTACATACAAATGAGGCATATATTACGCAGTCCATGGGCCACTGTTCTTCATGCGTGTCTTAATACTGTGCCAGTATTTCAAATCCACTCAATATACTAGCTAGTTACTCTTATTGTTAAGTTGAGCATCGTAAATATCTCTACGCAAAGAAGGGAGAAGTTCATTTACACTGACATAAGTCATTTAGCTTGAGTTTTGAAGAAACAATGGCCTTGGCAACAGGCAAGAGCGAATCGAGTCTCTTCTTTTCAGTGGTCACTTGATGCCGAGGAACACGAACGTTTTGTGGCAGTGGTCGTACTCTTGCTTTTCTTTTTTAATTTAGAGGTGAACCAAATTTAAATGTTGTGAACGTCGTGGTTTGAGCAACTTCAGAAAACTGCAATTCGTAAGTAAGGCTAAACAGCTGTCTTCGGTTTCCTCAAATCATGTTAATACTACGATAATAACATACGATGTGCAGTTAGACTAGAACGAACCTTCTGCCAATTATCCTTACCGCATGCTGAGCAAGAAGCGCTTTAATCAAACTGGCAATAACCAACAACAATAGTTAAGAGTATTAGAGTGACGTGTTTTTGGGCAAGTACATAGTCTTCTCTGAGGGAAACAGAAAAAAAATGCAAAAATGTAAATAGCATTTTCATTCGGTAAAGTGTTATAGACCCTTATACATGCATACAGTACACCTAAATATAAATATGACAAAGAAAACTATTCTCTCAGCCGTCTGATAATATTATTTTGATGTATTTGGGTTTAGAACAAAAACATTCAATGCGCATTTACACTAGAGTAGCGTGACACCATCACTGACACGAGGCAGACGCAGACAGTTGGCCGACGAGTCACCCACTGACGATGTCAGTACACCATTCGGTCACACTATAGGCTACCGCCGATTCCCTAAATACAACATTGTTTTCAATGTATCCCTTTTTTAACTCAACAGTGCTTCGTTACTCGGTCCACTAAGCTTTAGTGACTTATTTAGGTGACGGAAATGAAAACAAGCTTTGTTTGAATCCCCGCGAGTGTCGACCTTCCAAGTGCTCGGACTGAGATCGCATGCAGCTGTGTCTTAACCGACAAAGCTATCGCAGCAGATGCAACACACGCTACAAATGTACCTTGTATTTTTCGCTCATTCTCTCTCACGCTGTTTTTTCTGTTGGCGGGCCGTGGGGGTGCCGTCGCGTGTGAGTCATGACGAGAAGTGATGCGGCCTAGACTTACTAGCTCCGGTAGAGAACAATACTTTGACGACGCAGTCAAATCATGACGTCAGGGAGAGCCCTCGGGGGCACAATATCGGAGGTCAACGTTAAATCGTCTAGATAGCAGCAAACACAGTCACCGTGCTAGCATTGAGGCATCGCCCTAGCCGCAGTCATGTCTACGTTCTTTGCTTTCGTGTTAGCTAGTCATAGCTGACTGTTGGAGTAGTGCCGATTCCACTTCAACCTATGGTGTTTCACCCACGACTAACAAGACTGTGAGAGCAGTGGCTGAAGCCGTAAGCTGATGAAGTAAGTGGCGCAGAAAGGCAACGGTGTTGACGGACCTTGGTGGAACAAGAGAAAGACCTGCGAGACGTAGAACGCCTGTGCACTCTCAGATCAAGGTACTAACCTTTGCCTCCGATTTTCATGACACGCAGTGTGGTAGAATGTGCATGAGCAAGAGCGTTGGTGAAGCCACTGCTCGCCAGCACACTTTATGTCGTTCTTTGTTTATTTTCTCACGCTTTATAAAAGTAAATAATATGATCTAGTGTTTATTGCCTACTTCATTATGTCATCTTTGCACGTTATTTATAATAGGCTAAGTTCAGGTCTACGCTAACAACGTCCGCTGCCACAACGGTTATATCACAATTATGGGCGTTCATCTTCGCGACGGAGACGTGCCACGAGGGCTCAACGTGAGTACATTCACACCAAACGGCTCTATAGCTGAAAGAAAGCATTAAGGAGTGTACAAACACTAATCATTAAAACACAATAAGCGCTGCTTCCATGAATACGTTTTTCTATTTTCTAATACACCGAATCCCATGACCGAGAGTTAAGGAATTCTTCAATATGGTCAGTTGTTTGGCTAGTTGTTTGGACATCTTGCTTCGGGGAGCACAGATTTGGTTAGGAAAAGAGCACGTAACAAAAAGCTTGGCTCACTCGCATTGAAATTATTAAAAAAAGCTTCACGCCAAAACCCAATGCGTAGGTGTATCGACAACAGTCACGGCCCCAAAAACATTTTTTCAAAACACACGCAAAACTAATAACAATCTATGAGTTTTAAAGGGGAGCACATTTACTCATTTAGCTGCACCAAATGTTTTGTGCCTTTTTCATCAAGTGCAGGGAAAGGTGCACTTGTCCCTCCTCCTCCTCCCGCGGAGGTCTAGTGGTTGAAGTACTCGGCTGCTGATCTGCAGGTCACGAAATCAAAGCCAAGCTGCAGCGTCTGCATTTTCGATGTAGGCGAAAATGCTGTGTGCCAGTGTGCTCATATTTGCGTGCACGTTGAAGAACTTCAGATGCTCGAAATTTTCAGAGCCCTTCACTACGGCATTCCTCATAGTCCTATGATAGTTTTAAGACCTTAAACTGCATATATCAATCAAACGAAAGGTGCCCTTGATGCTTATAGAAGACTTTTTGAGGAAGCTGATGGTTGAATAGCACTCTTAGAAAACTGATGTCGTCACTTGAGAAAAAGGCAGATATGAAAGAGGTTATTGAGGCGTACCTCATCAAGATTGTGACAGATGCGTTCATTTGTGCCCCTTTGATAGAACTGATGATTGAAGAGACAGCCTTTGTTCACAATCGTTCAGTAATTGTGCTAGTCTAGAAAGTGTTTTTATGCTTGTGGAAGAAACTGACATGTGAAACGATTCTACCTCGAGGCTGTTGCCGCCAGAAAACAATATTTTGAACCAAACTTATTGTGCAGAGCATCATCACATTATGAGACTATGCTTCTCATTTTCTTCCGTTTAAGGATGAGCACTCCGCATTCCTCAAGATTACAGTCTTTTCGATAAGCCATATTGCCGAATTGATACGTCTAACAATCCCTTATTTGAGGTTGGAGTATTGATAGTGTCTCGATGGTAATATGAGGCCGCGCCATGAGCAATAGGGTAAAAAGCTCGTCTGTTTCAATTTTCAGGATCTTGTAATTCATAACGAGTGGGTTGAAACCCAGTGACGTGCGGGTATTGATATTTGCACGAACGTTATTGATTTTCGCTTTCTTTACTTTGAATTTTCAGCCACCAATTTTGTCTGGAATGCTCAGCGCAAGCAGTGCCTTATTGTTGGAGAAAGTTCGCAATTCTAGTAGATCGTTTTACTCATAATAGCCTCAAGACAGAAACACTTCATAATAATTTAGAGCTTGCGCGACGACCGGCAATAAGACTGAATTTTTTCGCGGCAGAAGCATAGGTGTAAGAGCTCTTCGCAGCTTGTAAGTTGACCGATGACCGACGTTGTTCTCGCCGCTATCAGTGGGAGTGTGTATCACTGCATTCAAACCTTCTATTTAATGACCACAAGTTCAGCCTTATAAATAAATGCGTCTTCAACACACTGGCTGCTGTGTTCGTTTAAGGTCCAAACCCAATTCACAAGGTTGAATGTTTGAATTGATTGATATGTGTGGTTTAACGCCCCCCACCATATAATTATGGAAGACGCTGTAGTGGAGCACTCCGGAAATTTGGACCACCCGGGGTTCCTTAAGGTGCACCCAATTATGGGCACACAGGCATAAAGATATTCGCCTGTATCGAAAAAGCAGCCGCCCTCGCAGGGATTTGATCCCTCCACTTTGGCTCTGCAGCCGAGTACCTTGGAAACTAGACTATCTCGGTGGGGTGGTAATGTTGAATCTGTTCCTGATCATAGGTGTAGTTATTGCCGTTGAAAGTTACCTTATTTTAGTGCAGCTTAAACCTCGGTGAGGAGTGTGTTTTTGCGCATAAGCAATGCGTTGGCTTGTGAGTCTTCCAGCATTAGAGAAATAGTCTGGACTTGGCGATATTCCACTGTCTTTTAGTTTCGAAACTGCTAAAACAAGTGAATGTAGGAACAGCAAATCCTAGAAGTAGTTACTTTGTAACTACGGAAGCAAAAAAAAAACAAGGACAGAAAAGAGCACTGTTTTTTTTTTCGAGTTATGTCCTACCAACTTGCCCAAGTTTCCACGTTTCATAGCAGAAACAAGGCGCTTCCTATGTTCATAAATTCATAATTATGGGTCTTGGTCTATTTTTCCTTGGTTAAGACACAAATCCAGCTCAACTGCCAAAAAAAAGATCGGCGCCGATCCTGAACAGCGATCAAGCCACTGGCAGAGGCAACTGCAGCCCGATTACAGGCCCTTTCACACAAAAGACATTAAACCCCAGATCTCTGCAACCATAGCAGCAAGAATGGGCACCCTCGGTAAACCTACCCCAATCTTTTTGGCTAGCCAAAGCAGCTACCAACCTTCCGGCGATTTTCAATTGAGGACCTGGAAAGATGGCTTGAAGAATGCGATCAAGCTGCTTCACTGGCTGGACCACCGAAGTTCAGCTCAGACATATGTACTTTGCTTGTGACGAAACAGCTCACTCATACTTCGCTCAAGAATCAAGGGCGAACCCTGACAACCTGGGAAATATTTCGCGCCAGGTTTCTCGCCACATTACTGAGCGTCACCCGCATTCACGAGCATCGGTCGTGGCACTTCTCGAAACCCACATCCAGGTCTCAAACGAAACCGCTGTACTATTTCAAAGAAACTAAATTTTTCGCCATGCAAATTTAGCCATGCCAGAGGGCATGAAAGCTCGTTTACTCATGCGAGGAAGAAGCAAACTACTCTTCGATGGGCTAACATGGAGTCCACCCTCAATATTCAAAGAATTCGTCTTGGAAGCAACCATTGAGAAGACGCTAAAATTTCGCTTCCGAGAGTACAATCGTCAGCTTACTCCAGGCAGTACAGCTTCTCAAGCTCTTGGCTCCGAAGACTTGTGCAAAAACATCCAAGACATCATTAAAACAGAGCTCCAGAAGCAGCCTTGGGCATGGCCAGAGTATTGCCACGTCAATTGCCAAAGTATTCTCCAGGAGGTCCACCAGTCACAGGGCGTTCGTCAGCTAGCATAGCAGCAGCCGCAAGCTATCAGCCTCGCTGCAATGTTCCACCGTGACGCTCCCTCGAGGTGCGCACGCGAACACCGTGCACCACCACAGTTTCACTGCCACCATCAAAGTTTTACGATCCGCCCACAAGCCAGCGCTACGACCCGATGAAACCCTACGTTTTGGGCTTCTCTGACCAACGCCGGCTCTGCTACTACTGCACAAAAGCTGTTCACACCAACCACCGCTGCCAGTGCCGCAAGTCGGGGAAGCGTAGTTTTGCCATATATGCGCCACGTCCACAGTAGGGTGAAAGACCATGCGACGACTCGGACTGCCTCGCCAGAGGGCAGAGTACACCGTGTGATTTTTTTTTTCGTTCTCCATCAAGGGGCCACTACATGTCACCGCACGGCTGGCAGCACACAGGCCCGAACTGGCGCTGTTCGCCTGGCCAGAGTAAAAAAAACTGAGGATGAGGACACCAATATATGGAGTGGTGGTCGCTGTACCACGAAAGGCCGAAGATTCTCCGCCGATGTCAGACGCTGCGATGAAACCTGCAAAGCAGGACGTGAAGCAGACAGTATTGCAACGAAACTTTGTGGCGAGAGGAAGACCGAACGACACAGTACGCAAGCAACGGAACAAAGTGACAAACTCGCGACCCGATGCTGAAAGCCAACTGCAATGCATGACGACGAACTGACGACCCACACGTTCTAACCACTGGTGATAGCGTTACAGCTTTTATGAACGTAGGAAGCGACTATTCCGTCATCAGTGGGTCGTTCGCCACGAAGTTTAGGAAAGTCAAGGATGCCTGGGAAGGCCCCGAAATCCTACTAGCTTGAGTCCACCTAGCAACGTCAGAGGCAATCTTCACGCCGAAAGATTGAATTACCAACCCGATATTTCCCGCAAGCTTTGTAGTACTACACCGGTGTTAGAGACATGTGATCCTTAGTATGCACTTATTCAACCTGCATAATGATGTCAATCATTTGAGAAAGAAGTCATTAGTACGCTATTCACATAAACATTTTCCTTTTAGCAGCACTGCACATGGGTGATGAGGATTCTTGCGGCGCTGCGTGTGACGCAACAAATGTAGGGGTGAATGACGGGAGCGCAGCCACAAATATGTCTCAGGGGGGGGGGGGTTCAGTCATACATTATGTATGCTTTTGCGTGCATTTGCATTTGTGCGTGCGTATATACGCAAGCAAAATCGAGAAATTTCGGAGTGCAGAGATGTTTAAACTTCAAGTGCTCCGGCTCCACCACTGGTGGACGCAGCGATACATTCTATGTTAGCAGAGCTAGAGGAAAGAAAAAGTATTGACTACTTTGGCATGTGCACACTGCGAGTCAGCGTTGAAGGTGCGCATATATCTCAACCACGTAGTAAGATAAGAGAGGAACGCCGACTCCGCTCGTTTGAAAGGGCCACATCTTGCGACGCCACTTCATGTTTCGCGGTTCATCTGCCAGGTTGCGCTACGAATGGAGTAAAGTGGGTGTATACGGCTGTACGGCTGTTTCGGGGGTCAGTCACCAGGTATTTATTTAGTTTGTGCGTGTGTGTGTATGTTTGATTTTTTTTGTTTTGTTGTTGTTTTTTCTTTTGCCACTCCGTGGGAGAGTGCACGTTTTTTTTGGAGTAGAGCTTAGACATTCTCTTTTTTGTAGGGCAGCGCTCGAGTTTTGTAATTCTTGAGTGAAACAAGTCATAGGGACAATTGGTGTCGGAAAGACATGGTTAAAAAGACTGTAAAGCGCTCAGGATGTGGGGTAGGTTTGAAAGTTGACCCAAGTGTAGAAGCCGAAAGAGAAGAGGTTGACGCGAAGTGTAGACAATGTGAGGTCGAGGGAAAAATGGTGAAAATGATGGTTACCCAGAGTGACCTGCTGATGAGAATCACCAAGCTCGAGACTGCGTTGGTGACAGGGCAAGAGAAAATGAAGGCAATGGGAGAAAGGCTGAAATCCGCCGAGGAAGCACTAGCCAAGGTGAACTGAGGAGTGGCCTACTGAGAGAACAGTAGGAAACCGGCAACTAGAACGGCGGAGAAAAAAGAGCAAGCCAGTTTGGAAAAAACAGGTTCAGCCGGTTCAATTGTCGCAAGGCCCAGCTTCAGCGAAGTAGCAGTGGGGCTGGGAGGGGACAAAGCAGCCGGCGTCAGAGGTGCAAGTAGCCCCCAGGTGCAGGACGCTCCAGCTGAAAAGTCACAGCATGTGATAATTGCCGGGTACTCGAGTTTAAGTCGATGCACACAAGCCATCAAAGAAAAGGTAAGAGGTGACAAGATGGCTGCAGTAAGGGGCGTTCCCAGGACGCAAGCTGGATGCAGTCATGAGGCAAGCGAGCGCAAAACTCAAAACTACAGCTGATAGACGAAACCTCGTGGTAATTTCAGGCGGTTTGAACGATGCGCTAAATGAATATACAGCAGGACTAGCAACCACACTGACGGAAGGCGTCGATGACAAGCGCGCCACTTCTCCTCAGGCACAGGTAGTGATATGCACGATACCGGAGGTACCGGTGCGCGATAGCAACCTGCAAACAGTGGTTGTCAACGCAAACCAAGAGATATGGCGGATGAATCGAGAGAAAGGCGTTGAGGTGGTGGAATAAACAGAAAGGTGCATTGGTGGAGTGGTTTTCAACGAGACAGAATTTCCTTCGATGGGCGGCTAGGCCATGAGGTGGCTTAGCGGCTTGCAGGACGCGCAGTAGCTTTTTGGGAGGGCAAGCGGGCCCTTCGGGGTGCAGGATAGCTAGTAAAGAGGAAAACAACCAGGGAGACTCTTTGACAGGTGGTATGGACCGATACGATTACAAAGTGGCACCAGTATTTAAGATAGGTAGAGTCCGGGGCAGAAATAGACGTAGCCACGAGCGCTGAGCCAATTCAGACATAAGGTATATTAACATGCAGGGTGGTAGGAACAGGCTGAAGTGGGAAAAGATAGAAGAACAGCTAAGGCAGGAGAGGCCGATGGTATACGGTTTTGTAGAAATACATCTCAGGGACATGGAACAACCTCCTAACAATGCGGACTACGCGTGGGAATATTGTAATAGAACAGAAGGCAGCAGAAAGGGGGTGGTATTGGGGCACTCATTCATGTAAGTACAGACTGGGAAACGGTCCAGCAGGAGTGCAGGGAACATTTATGGCTAAAAGGGAAAGTGGCAGGGCAACTGACACTCCTTGGTTTCGTGTACTTGTGGACGGGAGCAAAGAGAGAAAAACCAGGCAATGGTAGAGTGTATATCAAAGGACAATCAGGAGTTAGGAGGAGAGTGCGAGATAATTTATACAAGAATCAATAAATGCGCTTATAGAAGATATAGATGGGTACGACCCGACAGGCAAAAGGATCATGAATATAGGTGAAAGGCTTGATTTGATCATTTGCAACAGTACCGAGAAGTGTGAAGGGCAAATAACATGGGAGGTAAGAAGGCTGCAGTTGACGATAGATTGCGCACTGATGTCACATTGGACGTATGATAAGCTCCAGGGAATGCACATAGATGAAGGTGGCTACAGAAGTCTAGGTAGTGACCACAAACGTATCAAGCTAAGTTTTAGAAGAGCAGTGAAAGTGGGAAGGAGACAAGATGAGCAACTACAAGAAAAAAATATTCAAAAAGGCAAATTTAAATAGACACTAAACAAATTGAGAAAGTAATCACTGAGGATAATAAAACAGTGTGGACATATACGAAATAATTAGACCGTTTGAGCTGGAGCATGCTAAGGCACGTGACAAGTCACCCTGGAAAAGAAGACACAAACCCAAAAGTTGGTGGGATGAGGAAGTTAAGAGAGCCATAGCAAAACATCAGGAGGCCTCTAGGGAACACAGACATGCTGAGCAGCGGAGTGAACCGACAGATGATGTTGAAAGAAAATGGGAAATCTTTCTAAGCTGTAGAAGGAATGCATTCCTTCTGATCAATGGAAAGATTAGAAGAAAGTATGCTCTGTGGCTGGCAGAAGTACATAAAAATCTAGAAAGGCAGCTGCGAAATTTAGGAACCGTCTAAACTCCCTAAGAAAATAGACGAGCCTAGACAAGAGGTTTATAACTAGAGGTCAAGATGCTAGGCTAGAAGGAGACGAAGCTATTAAATATATAAAAACAAGAGTGACAGAGAACTTTCAACAAATGCTTTATGCACATCAATAGACAAGGATGAATCAAGTGGCGCAATGGCCTCATTTTCACAACAAGAGTGAAAAAGGGCTGAAGAAAGGGTTCCTAATGTACATTAACAGGCCCAGATGGCATTCCACTTATGCTGATAAAGACATTAGGTCCGAAGTCTAAGCAGGCTGTGAGAGAGGCAGTGAGCAAAGTAAGAACCGATGAAGAAGTTCCCGATGGATGGAAACTTAGCAGGATGAGCATGATTTATAAATGAAAGGGGGACAAAGCTGACATGAACAACTACTGTCCTATAACAATGCCATCAGTGGTCTACAGGATGGCGATGCAGATTATAAAGGAAAACTGCAGGCATTAATAGAAGATGAGGGGGTGCTGGGGGAACTCCAGATTGGGTTTCGGAAGCACAGGAGGTTGGAAGACAATCTGTTCTCACTGAGGCAGTGCATCGAAATAGCAGAAAAGGATCACAGGCCCCTGTGGTTAGCATTTTTGGATATCAAGGGAGCGTACAATACCGTGGTTCAAGAGGAATTGTGGGGAATACTGGACAGACTGCGCGTGGAAGATGTAGTCACTAATGTTTTTAAGGATATCTATGAAGGTGACAAGCTAATTATAAAGTCCGAAAAACAACTTTCCAAGCCTGCAGAGGTAAAACTGGGGCTTAGACAGGGGCGTCCCCTGTCACCCTTATTATTCATGATGTAACTACAAGGATTACAGGCCAAAATAGAGGGAAGTGGGCTGCGCTTCAACCTCTCTTTCGTCAAACAATGAAAACCCATTGAACAGGAACTACTAGTATTGATGTACGCATATGATATAGTGCTAATGGCGGACAACGAGGAAGATTTGCAGAGATTGGTGGACGTCTGTGGTAATGAGGGATATAAGTTAGAGTTCAGATTCAGTAAGGGAAAATCAGCAGTCATTACTTTAGTGACAATGAGGGTAGTGAGCTTAGAATACAGGAGGTCACGCTACAGATAACAGATAAACACAAATATCTGGGCGTATAGATAAGCAATGGGGCCGACTACCTGATGAAAAACGCAATATACGTGACGTATAAAGGTAACAGGAATGCAGCGTTGATGAAAAACAGGGCACTGTGGAATTACAATATGTATGATGTTGTGAGAGGAATATAGAAAGGGGTCATGGTTCCTGGTCTGACGTTCAGCAATGTGGTCTTGTGCATGAGATCAGAAGTTCAAGCAAGATTAGAAATTAAGCAACGTGGAATATGTAGGCTTGCCTTAGGAGCTCACGGGAATACACCAAATCAGGGAGTACAAGGTGATATCGGATGGACATCATTTGAGGGCAGGGAAGCTAGCAGCAAGATAAAGTTTGAGAAGGGATTGAGAGAAATGAAGGAGAAGCGTTGGGCTAAGAAGGTATTCAGCTACTTGTACATGAAGAATGTCGATACAAAGTGGCGGAAGCGAACCAGAAAATTGACTACTAAATACTTGGAAAACAGCAGAGGGACAAACCAAAAGGATTATCGGTTAAGAAGAAGGTGAAGCAAGCTGATACCGATATGTGGTGAATTGGCATGATTAAGAAGCCTGCACTAGAGATCTATCAAACTTTTAAGCAGGGAACTGCCAAGGAAAGGATCTATGATAATACTCGGGGTAGTTCTCTACTGTTTGAAGCCAGGACGGGAGTATTGCGAACCAAGACATATCGGGCCAATTAAGAAGGGATAGACACGGTATGCAGTGCGTGTGCAGAGGAAGAAGAAACTGCCGAACAATTGATAATGTTCTGTAAAGGGCTTCACCCTATAGTTCAGGATGATGGTGCAGAGTTTTTCAAGCACTGGGGTTTAGGGACAGTGAGGGCGAAATAGACTTTAAGCAGGTAGAGTTAACTAGAAGGAGGTTATCTGATTGGTGGCTAAAGTCAAGGCACGAGTGAAAATAAACCCTTCACTTCAAAGTACGAATACTCAACCTCACTATTTAAGGGAAAAATCTAGTTTGTTGTTCATTAAGTATTACGGCTTGGTGGCGCTAGCCACAGCCCGATCTAAAGGGTACAGCCATATCCATCCATCCATCCATCCATCCATCCATCCATCCATCCATCCATCCATCCATCCATCCATCCATCCATCCATCCATCCATCCATCCATCCATCCATCCATCCATCCATCCATCCATCCATTCATCCATCATCCATCCATCATCCATCCATCCATCCATCCATCCATCCATCCATCCATCCATCCATCCATCCATCCATCCATCCATCCATCCATCCATCCATCCATCCATCCATCCATCCATCCATCCATCCATCCATACATCCACCCATCCATCCATCGCAGGAAATTGCTAGGAAAGGATCTATGATAATACTCGGGGTATTTCTCACTGTTTGAGGCCATAACGGGGGTATTGCGAACGAAGACATATCCGGCCAAATACGAAGGGGTAGACACGGTATGCAGTGCGTGCGGAAAGAAAGAAGAAACTGCCGAACACTTGATATTGTTCTGTAAAGGGCTTCGCCCTATAGTTCAGGATGATGGCGCAGAGTTTTTCAAAGCACGGGGGTTTAGGGACAGTGAGGGCAAAAGAGACTTTAAGCGTGTAGAATAAACTAGAAAGAGGTTATCTGTTGGTGGCTAAAGTCAAGGCACGAGTGAAAATTAAACCCTTCACTGCAAAGCACGAATCCTCAACCTCACTATTTAAAGAAAAAAAATCTAGTTTTTTGTTCATTGAGTATTACGGGTTGGTGACGCTAGCCACCGCCTTATCTAAAAGGTACAGCCATATCCATCCATCCATCCATCCATCCATCCATCCATCCATCCATCCATCCATCCATCCATCCATCCATCCATCCATCCGTCCATCCATCCATTCATCCATCCATGCATCCATGCATCCATCCATCCATCCGTCCGTCCATCCATCCATCCATCCATCCATCCATCCATCCATCCATCCATCCATCCATCCATCCATCCATCCATCCATCCATCCATCCATCCATCCATCCATCCATCCATCCATCCATCCATCCATCCATCCATCCATCCATCCATCCATCCATCCATCCATCCATCCATCCATCCATCCATCCATCCATCCATCCATCCATCCATCTATCGCAGGAAATTGCCAATTAAAGGATCTATGATAATACTCGGGGTAGTTCTCACTGTTTGAGGCCAGAACGGGAGTATTGCGAACGAAGACTTATCGGGCCAAATACGACGGGGTAGTCACGGTATGCAGTGCGTGCGGAGAGAAAGAAGAAACTGCCGAACACTTGATAATGTTCTGTAAAGGGCTTCCCCCTATAGTTCAGGATGAAGGCACAGATTTTTTCAAAGCACGGGGGTTTAGGGACAGTGAAGGCAAAGAGACTTTAAGCGTGTAACATAAACTAGAAAGAGGTTATCTGTTGGTGGCTAAAGTCAAGGCACGAGTGAAAATTAAACCCTTCACTGCAATGTACGAATCCTCATCCTCACTATTTAAGAAAAAAAAAACCTAGTTTGTTGTTCATTAAGTATTACGGCTTGGTGGCGCTAGCCACCGCTCGATCTAAAGGGTACAGCCATATCCATCCATCCATCCATCCATCCATCCATCCATCCATCCATCCATCCATCCATCCATCCATCCATCCATCCATCCATCCATCCATCCATCCATCCATCCATCCATCCATCCATCCATCCATCCATCCATCCATCCATCCATCCATCCATCCATCCATCCATCCATCGCAGGAAATCGGCAAGAAAAAAATCTATGATAATACTCGGGGTAGTTCTCACTGTTTGAGGCCAGAACGGGGGTATTGCGAACGAAGACATATCGGGCCAAATACGAAGGGATAGACACGGTATGCAGTGCGTGCGGAGAGAAAGAAGAAACTGCCGAACACTTGATAATGTTCTGTAAAGCGCTTCACCCTATAGTTCAGAATGATGGCACAGAGTTTTTCAAAGCATGGGGGTTTAGGGACAGTGAGGGCAAAAGAGACTTTAAGCGTGTAGAAATAACTAGAAAGAGGTTATCTGTTGGTGGCTAAAGTCAAGGCACGAGTGAAGTTTAAAGCCTTCACTGCAAAGTACGAATCCTTAACCTCACTATTTAAGGAAAAAAAATCTATTGTGTTGTTCATTAAGTATACGGCTTGGTGGCGCTAGCCACCGCCCGATCTAAAGGGTACAGCCATATCCATTCATCCATCCATGCAGTGGCGGAGGAGAGGTAGCTGCCCTCGAGCAGAGCCTCGGGTGAGAGCGCCAGCCGTTGTTGCCAACGGTACAGGCGCGCGCTTAGCAACGTTGATAGGTCTGCTCGCCTCTCCGTTTTTACGTCTGCTCCGCGCATGCCCTACGACTGCTACGAATTCTTTCGTGTAAAGAGCATGACCAGTGCAGCTTGCGAATCAATGTTATGAGCAGAAATAACCAAATGTATCGTTTTACTTCTTTTATTCGAAAGAGTACAAATGACTGAAATCTTTAACATGGACCACAGAAAATTATACAATGCATCTACAACGTATGGAAACATATATATATATATATATATATATATATATATATATATATATATATATATATATATATATATGTATATATATATATATATATCTCGAACTATTACATGAAGTAACATTGCAAAAACATGGTGCGTGAAGTAGTTTAACAAAAAGATTATGTGCATTAACGAACATGAGGACCACCGGAAAGAGCTCTAGAAATTCGACTTTCTGGTGTTTTTTCATGTGCAGAGACAAAGCAAAGTTCCCTGTCCTCTATCGTGTTTTCTCTATCTGAATTTCACCGCTGTGGCCGTTGCCGAACTTGATTATTTTGGGTCACTAGCCGCCGATCTTCATAGGCGCTGTGCGATAACGATGGCATATCTACAGTGTCTCTACAGCCACCATAGCCCTCCACAAAACAAAAACAAATGAAATTTATATTCAGAATGATGTAAGACAGGGAACTATACATATAACGTATATGCAATGTTGTTCAACGCATTTGCACAGGAAGGTTTCAGAGTGTTGGTTTAAGAAAAATTCAGAAAACTATAGTTATGTTCAGTAGCCGTGGCAGAAAACAGTGGTAAGTGATGTCGATGCAGACACTATAAAAAGAGAAGAAATACACCTATTTACGAATGGTTATGATGGCAGACGAGAATCGTGAGAATGAAGGGACTATCTACGTGTGGCGATGTATCGAGCGAACTCCGCTGCAATATTGGCAAAATTCGGGCTAGTCGGTGATCCAGTTGGGACATCCCAAGTTACATCTCAAGCAAGAACTCCGCTGCAATCTTATGTCACCTCAAATCTTGCGAATTTTTGATATGCTCAACCCAAATAATAAAGAGAAAGGGAAGTTTATTGTGATGGAAAAGCTGACAGAGTGCCAAATAAAACAAGGACACTAGCGGTGTCAGCTTTGGCACTGTGCTTGGGCAGTGCAAACGTGATTTTTACAAGTTAGTCGTCGATTATGCCACAGATACACCTGCTTAAGCACGCGCGAAACTACATAGGGGGGATGAACTCCGATCGCTACCCCCCTGCACCTAAAAACGTTCCAACTGGGGTGCTCGTGCAGTACAAGTACGGCACGTTCCCTCTCGCCATCACCTACGCGCCTGTGCAGCGAAACACGAATCCCTGCATTGCTTCTCTTCGCCTATAGTGTGAAGCAACGTTCTACCATTTTCAAAGAAATAAGCCTTGCAAGACACCATCTCAATGTTAGCGACAGCTGCGCTGTCACCGCAAATACCTCTATGGCGGACGCAAATGACTCTTCAACCGTGCTAGAGCACGGCCGCTCGATCCCTCCCTTCGACCGAAGGCGGAGATCGACCAGCCGTGGCAAGAGTTTCCTGGAAGCTTCTAGTGCACTGTAGTCTGTGAGTCGTCGCATTTCGCTCCGGCTGCTGCCGGGTCTCGCCGACCGACGCTGGTCGCGCGCGGCGTTTTCCAAGTGTAGCGTCGCTGCGCCCAGAGCGCGCGGGCGTGAACGTTACGTCGGAGTATATGGGCCCATCATGATGCGCTCGCCGTCGTTCCACTACGTTCACAATACCAAGTTTCATATTATGAGGCATGAATGCACGACGTAGGTATGTGACTGGTGCATACATGATAATCATGAAGTGTGTTTCATGTAACAACATCACCACATGCCACGTGCTCATGATGCACTCGCGACCATTTAGCTAGTTCCACGTATACCAAAATTGGTATAGCATGTCATGAATAGACGACGAAGGCAAGTGACACATCTGAAAATGATAATCTTGAGATGCGTGTCAAGTAAAACATGACTACATGCTACGCTCATAGCGTGCTCGCGGCCGTTTCACTAGCTCCACATATACCAAATTTGATATCAGATGACGTGAATAAATGACGACAATAAATGACACGTCCAAACATGATAATATAGCCATGGAAGTCATGTACGACACAATTTACCTTCGCCTTGTAACGTTGTGCTGATTTTAAAATTACATATCAACCTTCCTCATTCGTGTTTTGCATATCATCTATTCACACTGTGAGATCTGCCATTTTTTTTGCCTTTCGAAGGATGGGTCTGAGAGCAATTCATGTGCCGTTTTCTATTTGCCGTAGCCAATCAGCGACGGAGGATCGCCATAGGTGACCCGCGTCACCTGCTTTACGCTCTCCGCGTCGTTTGCATCTGGTATGGCACACTTTAAGCTGTTTGCTTCTAGATCCCCGATTTTCACGCTGTAATGAATTAATGCGTGCTTCTTACAGTAAAGAAAAGGGCTCCTAATTTCTGTTTGCCAATTAGCGACACGATGCAGTCTCTTGTAGAAGATGAGAGAAGGGGGTTGAGATAAAGAAGAAAGAGCACTCGCCGCACAGGAGCGAAAGAAATAGAGAATACAGGGGAAAGATGGGCGACATGGTCAACATGGTCGAAGGGTTCTAAGGGCGGGCCACCACTCAGAGAGAGCTATACGGCGTCAGAAGATCGCGTACGGTGGACCGGTCGGCGAGAGCTACGCTGGCGTCAGAGTTCGCGAGCAACACATGTGTTTAGCTCGGAGTACAGCAAGCGAACTCCTTCACGCTTTAAATGTGGATATCATACGTGTTGCTTTCAGCCTTGGTTCCGGCACTTAACAGGACGTTTTAGCAACCCGAGTGTTCACGAAAGCACAGCCGAAAACCAAGTGTCCCAAAACTGGCACCCGGAAAAGCGGCGTCAGCTGTTTTACGTTAGAAACATCTGACAAATGTGTAAAATATGCCCTCCGAGATTCTAGAGGGTTTCTAAGCCTACAACATTGACTATTTTAGTACGGCTCTCAAAAACGCTGCCGAATCGATTCGAGTATTGTGTTGTCGAAGCTTAAGGACATGATTTCAATAGAAATGAAATCGTCCGTTCGGAGCTTACAAAATACGGGGCGCACGGCGGCCGCTTGATATATTCGAGGTGGTCGACAACTCCATTCAGAAGAGCAGCCATGTTTGTCAGCGGCTGAAAGGCTTTGCCGGCGAACCTTGCTGTGCACTTCAAACATCTCTGCTGCGGACGGCGCCGGCCTATGGTCTACGGCACTGCGCCGTTCTAGCACACTGGCTGCTACTGTAAGCCGTCCTCAAGAGGCCACTTGACGAAAGTATGCGATAAGGAACGATAAGAAGAGCGATTACAGGGTAGGATTTTTTAGAGTAACTTTTCTGGACTAAGAAAACTCCTCGGTATGCTTGGATGCAACTTAATGCAGGAATCGGTCGTCGGTCTCTGCGACATTTAGGGGCCATTCATGCCCTTTGTGTTGTGAAACACTCGGCGCAAGTTTACGCTGACGTGTTTTGAAGAGGGCTTAGGAACGTTCAAGGGTGCGGCGGCTTCCCTACATGTACATTCAGATGCTCCATGGCGGTTCTGCAAGCCACTCCCACTGCCTTATGACTTGCTAGAGGGAGTCGTGCAAAAAATTCATCGATTACTAAGAGATTTTATCATTATTTTAGTGATGACAGCACAATGGGCTACCCTGATTGTTCTACTGATCGAGCAAGATGGGTGAATTGGAATCTTTGGGGATTTAGGTGCCATCATTATTGCAGGCCCAGGTACTTGAAGTTCTTCATACCAGCCACTCCGGTATTGAGAAAAGCAAGATGATCGCTAGAAGCCACGTGTGGTTGCCAGACATAGACAATGACATTGCAAATAACGTGAAGAGTTGCGCTATTTGCAAGGTTCAACATTGTGCTGCCCAGCCAAACGTTGCTCGCCAGTGCACTATACACCAAGGAATTTTCGACAGTGACGCTAGTCTAGGCTTCACATTGACTTCGGGGCACCATTTCTAGGACGCACATTATTGATTATAATAGACGCATACTCCACGTGAATTGAAGTATTTCGTTTGCTTACTACATCTGCAGTCGCGACCATTTCCACGTTGAGAATGACATTTAAACAACATCGCCTTCCCGACATAATAGTTTCAGACAATGGTCTGCTTTTACCAGTGCACAGCACCTTGAATATCTGACGTGAAATGTAATTCGGCGTATGTCAGTACAATCTTATCACCCTGCGTCACAGTGCCGCGGAGCGAGTGGTACAGACCACAACAAACTAAAAATAATGGGTCTGCAAACTTTCAACCATAGATGTATCAATTCTTATTCCACTACAAAACTACCCTTCATAAAATAATGGGTCGCGCACTATGCGAACTCTAGACAGGCCCAAGATTTAGGACATCTTTGCATGTCTTGCGCCCAAGACTTGAAACATCGGTACTTCTGAGGCAACTCAAGCAGAACTGCACCCCGACAGAGGATGATGACAGGCTCCGTTATTGCAAACCAGGAAACAACTTTTACGCGTGAAACATTCGTCAGGCGCCACCTTGGGTGTGGACCAATAATGTGGACGTTATTACATCGCCAGCTGATGTCAGTATTGAGGACCAATCTATATGGGTATATAAACCCGACCTATATGAGCATAAAGACTTGCCCATAGCCAAGAGAGCACCACCTGTGGCTACTGGCATGGACGTGGTGGATAGCGTAAGTTCTACGACTATACCTCAACAGGAGCAGTCTGATTTCTTTGCATCAAGTGTTCTTTGCATGCCGGAGAAAGAGGCTCATGGGACATCAGGAAGTTCTTCTGAGAGTTTCGCAGATGGCGACATAACTGCAAGAGACAGGAGTGCGAATGACACACCAGTGCCCAGTGCTGCGACGCAACGAAATATCGAGAAAACCAGTGCTTACCTACTGTCCTCCCCCAATTTTTAAGAAAAGAGTGTCACAATTGTTAATAGCTAAAAGGCAGGTGCGTCTCGCGGCACTGTTTTTGTGTGCAATGTTTTTTGTGTCTCGGATTTGGCGGAATGGGACGTTCAAATAATAAACTCTCAGTTTGTTCAGGACTCTTGTAGTGCCATGTCGTTCTTGGCTATCCAAGTGTTGTTGGCACCTAATTACTGCGAGTCTGGCGGCTTGCTTACTTTTATCAGCGACACTTGTGATCGCATACCAGCTTTCGCCGTAAAAAAAACCACCAGTCCTTGTTTAAATACCTTCGAAAGAACAGTGGCATTGGCCTCAATCTAATCCACAAAGTCCTTGAGTTTTGAGAGCGCTAAATAGTCATTGAAGTCATCGGCTCTTAAGGTTGCCTAGAAGTCGTTACCATCCTGGTCACCTTGTGGTGGTGTGTCCACCACAGGGGTACCAAACAGCCAGCCGGCGTTGGAGTGTGTTTGCCTGAACCAATCAATGACGAAAATACAAATTTTTGAAGCCTTAGTTTCCATTGAGTGAGATGACCTGAAGAGTTTTTTAAGTTGGCTGGCCAGTACAAGGCATGGGGGTCGCTCACAGCATGAAAAGGCCTGCCATAAAAGAAGGGGCGGAGCTTGGACACAGCCCAGATGATGGCAAAGCTCTCCTACTTAGTTGTGGAATAGTTGTCAAAAGCGACCGGCCAGCGTAACTTACGACGCTGTCTTTGTCATTAGTTTTCTGAGCCAGGGTGGCGCTGAACTCAACACTGCTTGCGTCGGTGTGGGTTTCTTGTCGACGTGTTCATGGAAACGCGCGTGTAGGAGTTGTATCCAGCAATCTTTCAGTCCTGAAATGCTTGAACTCTCATCGTTTTCCAGCCGTATTCGTCGCCAGTATTCGTTAGCTGCGTTAATGACCTGGTAGTCCGTAAAAAGTTCTTGAAGCATCTGCATTAAGACCAGAAGCCCAGAAATTGGCACATAACCTTCTTGCCAGCAGCTGGCGGGAAGCCGGCGATGGCAGCTGTTTTATGCAGATATACGCGCATTTTGGTTTTACAGCGGAAGCTTTTATAAGATAACAACTCGGTTCACGCGCAGTTCTCAGCCGCCGCCACCACCGGTGTCCGTAATCACATCGCGAAAAAAAAAGAATACCACCGATGACACAGTGGGGCTCGAACCCGGAGCCCAGTATACTACCACTGAGTTACGCCAGTGCTTGTAACTTGTTGTCAAACTTGCCTTGGGCAGGCTTCCCCTAGCACCAATGACACAGTGGTGCTCGAACCCGGGTCGGCTGGGTGCCAGCCACAGTATTCTACCACTGAGCTGCACCGGTTTTTTTCTAACATGGTATTTATTACAAATGCCGCGAATGTGTATACTTAGCGTACAAAATACATAAGGTCAAGTCGATTGATTGACTTGATTGATTTATATGTGGGGTTTAACGTCCCAAAACCACCATATGATTATGAGAGACGCCGTAGTGGAGGGCTCCGGATATTTCGACCACCTGGGGTTCCTTAACGCGCACCCAAATCTGAGCACACGGACCTACAACATTTCCGACTCCATCGGAAATGCAGCCGCTGCCGCCGGGATTTGGTCCCGCGACCTGCGGGTCAGCAGCCGAGTACCTTAGCCACTACTAGACCACAGCAGTGGGGCAGGGGTCAAGTCGACAAATGTACAATAGTTACAAAGTAAATCTCGTATAACACAATTCTACAGGGGTATTCGAGTAGCGCACTTCATGAGCTCAGTATACCTGTCCGGCTGAAATTGCAGTTGGTCGTAAAGGTCCCTTAAACGCACAGTCATTTGCACAAAGTGGCTTCGCGAAGACACCAATGGTTCCACATGTCTGTCCAACATGCAAGTTTTCCACGAAATATGCATGGCTATAACAACAGCATGTCAACTGGCATTTAGTAGCATTATGTTGGTACAATATAACGAATGCTATGAGGATTTAAGTGCAGATGTTTTGTAAGCCCTATGCTGGACGTCCCAGAAAAGTATGGCGTCCTTACAACTTATAAAGCAATGTTAAATTGTTTCTGAAACTTCACAGAGGCGTCAGTTAATTGAGGATACAAATATGCCTTTGGGGTTTAACCAGGTTTTTACCGGTATTGTTTCAGTATGCACTTTCTAAAGAAATATCTTGGTTATTGGTAAAATAGGCATTTTGGTAACACGTAATAGCACGCCATGACCAGAAAATTCAATTTATAGTGAGCCGTTAGGTGCAACTGGAAAGAGCGAATCCAACACAGCATAATATAGGTCTTTTCTTGAGCCAGAGAACAAGTACACTTTAGAGGATCTGGCTGTCAGGAAACGCACTGATTTGAATACTTCACGCATGAACCCTTGCACATAGTGAGGTGATGCAACATTAGTAGATACCACTAAGTTTGGTAAAACATCTGCTAAATTCACTAGCAAAATTGTTCGAAGCACTGGATGACCACAGTCACGAAAATAGAAAAAGCGCCACACCAGTTGTCTAGCAACAAGGTGTGCCAACCCAAGACCACCTAGTCTAAAAACATTCTCTCGCCTCATCACTGCAGAGGTTGATTACCGAATAAAGGTAGCAAATATACGGTGGAACTTCTCTTTGTAAACCCTCGAGCAACAAATTATTTGCAGAACATAGAATATTTTTGTTGCCAAAAACAGGTTGCATGCTTCAGCACTGCCAAAGATAGAGATGTTATGAGGAATAAACGTCTGGATATAGCGCTTTAGTGTGGGTACACGCTCTTTCCAACAATTTGCACTTGATAAATATGCATCTAATGAAAAGCCTGGGTATTTTGATGGAACATAAAACCATTCTATACCCTGAAAAATGGTTGGTGTCCGTGGGCCAAACCACAGTCCTACGCTTTTAGCAAAGTTCAATCGTACCCCTGAAAGTTTTCCAAGTTCTCCGACTGTTGACACCACCATTTCATATGATCTGTGCAAAAGAACGCAAGGACATCTGCATACGCCAATACCTTTAACTCATTCCCAGAGCACAGAAATCACGGACGATAGATCGAGTTACACTTAAGCGGAGTGGCTCCAAGTAAAGAGCAAAATGCAATGGCGACACCGGACAGCCCTCTTTCGCAGACGAGTTAAGAATCGCGGGTTTTCAAAAGATGGCCATTAAGGATTAAACAGGTGCCATGGCAAATCATACAACACAAAATTACATTGTATCAGCCGCCCTTCTTGTTCAACACTATATGCTATAGATGTACACGGGAAACTCTTCCTAAGAAAATGAAGGTAGCCAGCTGAAAGGCTCAAGGCATGCGACACATATACATAAAATACAGAGAGCTAAGGCCATAACGCCCTCTCTGTATCCACTTCCCTTTCTATCATCGTTTGTTGAACGGCGACGAAATCGAGATGTCGGCTGAAGAGCAACCGGTGGAGCTGCACCTGTTTCTGCTTGGATCGTAGTCTACACACGTTGGCCGTTGAAAAGTGACTCTCTGGGGCAGCGCCATGTTGTCTGTATCCTTTTCAGCGTTGCATTTGCTGGTCTGGTGGAGAAGGGGCGTGTGAGTGCACCCCGTCAACAGTACCCGGCCTCTTTGATCTAGAGCGTCTGCACTTTCCTGCAGGCTGTGATGACTTGCGACGACGTGACTGACGAGGACATGCAGTTGAGTGCTATCGTGGTCATCCCGCTAATTTTGGGTTAACCAAAATTAGTATTCAAGGGTCAGTTGATTTGACGAATATGACTTGCAGATGATGATGTGAATAACGCCCATATCCCGTCGCGTATGTCGTCAAACCCTCACCGCCGGATCTGTGGCGCATACCCGTGGGTATGTATGTAGCGAAGGTGATTGATAGCTTATATTGACCCAGGAACGGCCACTGAAAGGGGCAGTGAAACAATTAAAAAAACGAGATTATGGTGTCATTTACGTATACGTATTTCATGCGGCGAACTCAAAAATTAGGTCGAAAATTTGCATAAACTAAAAAAAATAACTTTATTTTGCCAAAAAGAAGCAGCAGGCGCCACGGCCACCACCGTGAGTCTTGCCGCCGCTGTGATTGGTCGAAGCTCCATGACGTCACTATCAGGAAAGAGAGGACAGTTGACTGCGCTCGCCGGCAGGCAATGCCGTGTTTATGCGTTGAGGCGCTGCGCCGTGCTCCCTTCCGGGCTACAGAAATTAGGCGCCTTTTTTTTCTAACCACTATCACCACCACCGCTGTCTGTTGAAATCGGACAGTTGCTGTAAGTTTGGCGAACTGTGAAAGCAGGACAGAGTTCGCTGTACACGCGTACATGTTCGAGCCAGTCGCAACTTTAAGGGCGCCGACTGAAGCGGTACAGAAAAGCGAGTACCTACCAGCCACGCTCAGCCGCGTGGGAAACATAGACTGGCACGTATGAGATCCATGCCAGTGCGAAATTGCACTGTAATAAACTGTCACAAATGGTACCCTTATCAGTGGATATCAAATAAGCAGCAGCAGCAGCACTCGCTTTTAGCCTATTCGCACGGTCTGCGCTAGTCGAGGGGAGCATGCAGAAACATCAGCTGTTCGTGGATTTCACAGCTCAGATATCAGCGTTGATAATGCAATCAGTACCCTACTTCGCAGCGGGCAAGGCGCACGTGATGAGTCAGTATGCTACCCCGAGAAAAAAACATCACAGCATATTCATGGAGTGGATGATGATGAGTGGGGCGAAGCATCCGTCAGCCCGTCTGTGCTTCCGTCCACCCGTTCGTTTATGCTTCCGTCCGTCCGCGCGACCGTCCGTGCGTCCATCTATGCGTCAGTCCATCCGTCTATTCATGCGTCCATCTATCCATATGTCTGTCCGTGCGTCCGTACATACGCACGCGCGTCTATCCATCCATTCGTCCGTCCGCTAGTCTGTCTGCCCGTCCGTTCGTGCGTCCATATGTATGTATGGGTATGTATGTATGAGAGCGGGTATGTGCCACCTGTGGCTACGTACTACTACATACATACAAAGCATGGACAGACGTACGCCTTTAGGAGAAACACGTGGCGCAAGGTTTACCAAGAGAAAAAAAGACGAGACAGAAAGAGCGCCATTCTTTCTGTCTGGCGCTCTTTCTGTCTCGTCTTTTTTTCTCTTGGTAAACCTTGCGCCACGTATTTCAGCCTAATATGTACCAACTAGCCCAAAATAACATACTATTAAGCCTTTAGGAGCTTCGCCCCTAAAAAAATAAAAGAGCCAGACGACTGCTGCTTTGTCTCAGTGGTGATATGTGCTTTGAGCTGCGTTGAAAATTGTGCAAGAATAGTTTGGCTCATATATTGCGATTCTGATTTTTATAATACCGTCACTTTTTCTAAATTCCACCCAGTACTACATTGACGATGTATTAAAATGCAAACGGTGTATTAGCTGCGCTAGAACCAAGTGACTGCCGTGTAGAA
The DNA here is from genome assembly GCA_013436015.1 of Rhipicephalus annulatus. NCBI lineage: Eukaryota > Metazoa > Arthropoda > Arachnida > Ixodida > Ixodidae > Rhipicephalus > Rhipicephalus annulatus. The sequence goes on from WOVY01002965.1 coordinate 738,032, forward strand.
TAGCTGATTTCGAATATGCGCACACACATCTTTGCACACGTGTTTTCGCTATAGGTGCCCATGCACACACTGCATGCAAATGGGGAAAGGGAAAGAGGAGGAGCTTTGCTGCTGTGTGAAAATTCAGCAGATTCGCGACCGTCACAGCGCGCTTTATCTTGTATTTTTTGAAGTACTTTTTTTACCTACAGCGGCCCATTTTGCACCCATCTTCTGATCCCGAGAAAACGTGTGAGAAGCGACCTCATCGCGACCTTAAATGCAGTGGCAACCACATGACGCCCAGTAACTCGGCAGCGCGAGTCCCCTCAACTTTGCAAAAATACAACTAATCGATGGCGAAAATCTCTATTCAGGAAAACAGTGCAATGATGAGAAATCCCCACGAACTGGCAGAACTGATGCTTCACCAGGCTGCAGATCTCAGCAGAAACAATTACGGACCGCAAAATAAAAAAGCGGAGCTACTAAGGTTTGCAGGTGGCCCGGCTTATAGTTGCCTGTTCGGCGGCGGCTCAACCCTGAAGGTTACGTCACCTCCTCACGTGTCTCTCTCTCTCGTGCTCCGCCTTTGCGCGCGCGCCTGTGGGGGGGGGGGCGTTTTTTTGTTCCAAGTTTGCTCGCTCATAGCGCCGTTGTTTATTCAAACCTCGCCAAAAACCTACGTTGACACGTTGTAAGGCGTCGCAAATAGCGAATTGGCAAGAAATTTGTGAATTAGAAACCTCTTCAGTGTTCCTTTCATGTGTGTGCGTTAAGAAAAAGCTAACATCGGCAGTGCACCCGAAAAATAGAAAGAATACTTGTTGCTGCCCCAGCAGAAACTGGGCCCCAGTATTTCAAGTGGCAATTAAATATTCTATCACAAAGTGATGCCGGGTCTCAGAAACACTTTTCCAATAGACCTTGATTGATTGATACGTCGGGTTTAACGTTCTTAAACCACCATATGATTAAGAGAAACGCCATAGTGGAGGGCTCCGGAAATTTAGACCACCTGGGGTTCTTTAACGTGCGCCCAAATCTGAGCACACGGGCCTACAAAATTTCCGCCTTTATCGGAAATGCAGCCGCCGCAGCCCGGATTTGATCCCGCGACCAGCGGGTCAGCAGCCGAGTACCTTAGCCACTAGACCATCGCGGCCTAATATTCGTGAAACGTCAATTGCGATGATATTGCTGTCTACACAATTTTATAAATGTTACATATGTTTTCTTATGATACAGTGGTCAAGTCGGGTTAACGTGAAATATAGTTAGGTGCCATCTGCTCAAGTGGATTTATGTAGCAGTACCCAGGGCTACTATCTCCTCGAGCATGGATATAAACAATTTTATTTCAAGTCTGGTGACGTTTACAAGGTCTCCCCTGAGGGCAATTCGAGGCCTTGATTCTTTGCCGCCTCTCCAGCACACTGGACTGCCCACTCTAGTGTCAAGAAGTTGGGGCTCCGCAGGGCGGCTCCTCACTTTCTCGCAAGAGCATTCGGAGCTATTGCCATTTGAGCTTCTTTCATAGAACACTCTCACAACATGTGTGAAAGTATATCTCGAATTGCCTGACAAAACTTGCAAGTAGCACTCGGGTATTGAGCGGAGAAAATGTTCCGAAATCGCACCGGTATGAGGAAGCTTTCTGTCTGCAGCTAGCGCCTGACGACTACCCGGCATCGTTTCAGCTTGGGTTGAGATAGGGACTTCAAGCGCCGTCGCTTCAATTCAGCTTACCGCTTCTGGTGTTTATATTATTCATTTTGCTGTTGGCGTCGTTACGTAACTGTTAACAACTGCTTAAATAAAACATAAGCGGTTGTTTAACGTACGGCTTTGTGCACATTTGTGCATAACTTTATTGCCACCATGTGATGTTTCGCTAAAAAATATTGCAACAGAGTGAGCAACCGTCCGTATGCTTCGCATAACGTCGACTCCCAAGGTGCGTGGGGTCTGCCGAATTAATAGTGGAAACATTGCAATGATGAGTTTCTCACAATTGCGCGTTTTGTAGAAATATAAAGATGAAGCCAACAATCCAACTGCCCAGAAAGCTGCGATACCACTCATTTCAGATGCGCAAAAGTATTTTAGCCTCGGGCAAGTAGAGGCCTCACAGTGTTAGCATTTTCCAGAAAAATCTGCGTCTAGAGTTATATTTGCTTTCCCGCGCAAGCCACGTGACACTGGTCGGTCGGGGTTCCCTTTGACGACCCGACAGACATATTTATGAACGGGAACTCATTCGAGATTGTCCGAATGTCACTTTTACTACACCACTTATTATCATGACGTGTAATTGCGTTTATGACTCACACTGTATTTTTCAACGCAGGAACTGACGATCAAGGGTGAAGTGGTCTTGCGACGCGATGTCGACCATTACGTACAATCCAAACCATGCATGGCCCATTCCTGTTTTGGCGAAGTTTACAGAAATCCGCGAGAAAATTGGCTTTCACCTAATATACAAGGTGAGTGCAAAAACGTGTTTCGATTAGAGTTTCTTGATATTGTCAGGACGACATTTCGAGCTATAGTGATGAATTTGTGAATTTGGTGACAGCAATATTTAAAAAAAAGAGACTCAGAAGCTTTGCTTTCGGCCAAGCCATCGTGTGGTCGCGTTTGTCGTCTGCTTAGATCAGAGCATGCGACGGACAGTTCGCCTTCGCAACGCAGTCACTCCCAGGTCAAGTGGTCGCCGCGTCACACAAAATACATGTGAGTGCCAATCGTAAGCTGTGCCTGTCGGCCTAGCCATCGTCTGCTCACGTTTGTTGTCTGCTTCGATCAGGGCATGCGACAGAAAGTTCGCCTTCGCAACCCAATTCTTTCCACGTAAAGTGGTCGCCGCATCGCACAAAATACATGTCAGTGCCAATCCTAAGCTGTGCCTGTCGGCCAAGCCATCGCCTGCTCGCGTTTGTTGTCTGCTTTGATCAGAGAATGCGATGGAAAAATCGCCTTCGCAAAGCAATCATTCCCAGGTCAAGTGGTCGCCGCGTCGCACAAAATACATGTCAGTGCCAATCCTAAGCTGTGACTGTCGGCCAAGCCATCGTGTGCTCGCGTTTGTCGTCTGCTTAGATCAGAGCATGCGACGGAAAGTTAGCCTTCGAAACGCAGTTATTGCAAGGTCAAGTGGTCGCCGCGTCGCACAAAATACATATCAGTGCCAATCCTAAGCTGTGCCGGTAGGCCTAGCCATCGTCAGCTCGCGCTTGTCGCCTGCTTCGAGCAGATCATGCGACAGAAAGCTCGCCTTCGCAACGCAATGATAACCAGGTTAAGTGGTCGCCCCATCGCACAAAATACATGTCAGTGCCAATCCTAAGATTTGCCTGTTGGTCAAGCCATCGTCTGCTCGCGTTTGTTTGTCATCTGCTTAGATCATAGCATGCGACGGAAAGTTTGCCTTCGCAACGCACTTATTCCCAGGTCAAGTGGTCGCCGTGTCGCACAAAGTACATGTCAGTGCCAATCCTAAGCTGTGCCTATCGGCCAAGCCGTTGTCTGCTCACGTTTGTCGTCTGATTCAATCAGAGCATGCGACGGGAGGTTTGCCTTTGCAACGCAATTATTCCCAGGTCAAGTGGTCCCCGCATCGCACAAAATACATGTCAGTGCCAATCCTAAGCTGTGACTGTCGGCCAAGCCATCGTCTGCTCACGTTTGTCGTCTGCTTAGATCAGAGAATGCGACGGAAAAATAGCCTTCGCAACGCAATTATTCCCAGGTCAAGTGGTCGCCGCGTCGCACAAATAACATGTCAGTGCCAATCCTTAGCTCTGACTGTAGGACTAGCCATCATCTGCTCGCGCTTGTTGCCTGCTTCGATCAGAGCAAGCGACGGAAAGTTCGCCTTCGCTACGCAATTATTGCCAGGTCAAGTGGTCGCCGCATCGCACAAATTACATGGCAGTGCCAATCCTAAGCTGTGCCTGTCGGCCAAGCCATCCTCTGCTCGCGTTTGTTTGTCATCTGCTTAGATGAGTGCTTGCGGCGGAAAGTTCGCCTTCGAAACGCAATTGATCCCAGGTCAAGCGGTCACCGCTTCGCACAAAATACGTGTCAGTGCCAATCCTAAGCTGTGCCTGTCGGCCAAGTCATCGTCTGCTGGCGTTTGTCGTCTGCTTCGATCAGAGCAAGCGACGGAAAGTTCGCTTTCGAAACGCAGTAATTCCAGGTCAAGTTGTCGCCGCATCGCACATAATACATGTTAGTGCCACTCCTAAGCTGTGACTGTCGGCCAAGCCATCGTCTGCTCACGTTTGTCGCCTGCTACGATCAGAGCAAGCGACGGAAAGTTCGCCTTCGCAACGCCGTAATCCCACGCCAAGTTATCGCCGAATTGCAGAATATACATATCAATGCCAATCCTAAGCTGTGCCTGTCGGCCAAGCCATCGTGTGCTCGCTTTTGTCGTCTGCTTAGATCAGAGCATGCGACGGAAAAATCGCCTTCGCAACGCAATTATTCCCCGGTCAAGTGGTCGCTGCGTCACACAAAATACGTGTCAGTGCCAATCCTAAGCTGTGCCTGTCGGCCAAGCCATCGTCTGCTCGCGTTTGTCATCTGCTTAGATGAGAGCATACGACAGAAAGTTCGCCTTCGCAACGCAATTATTGCCAGGTCAAGTGGTCGCCGCATCGCACAAAATACATGTCAGTGCCAATCCTAAGCTCTGCCTGTCGGCCAAGCCATCCTCTGCCCGCGATTGTTTGTCATCTGCTTAGATCAGAGCATGCGGCGGAAAGTTCACCTTCGCAACGCAATTGATCCCAGGTCAAGTGGTCGCCGCATCGCACAAAATACGTGTCAGTGCCAATCCTAAGCTGTGCCTGTCGGCCAAGCCATCGTCTGCTCGCATTTGTCGTCTGCTTAGATAAGAGCATGCGACGAATAGTTCGCCTTCGCAATGCAACTATATCCAGGTCAAGTGGTCGCCGCGTCGCACAAAATACATGTCACTGCCAATCCCTAGCTGTGCCTGTCGGCCAAGTCATCGTCTGCTGGCGTTTGTCGTCTGCTTCGATCAGAGCAAGCGACAGAAAGGTCGCTTTCGCAACGCAGTAATCCCAGGTCAAGTTGTCACGGCATCGCACATAATACATGTCAGTGCCACTCCTAAGCTGTGACTGTCGGCCAAGCCATCGTCTGCTCACGTTTGTCGCCTGCTTCGATCAGAGCAAGCGACGGAATGTTCGCCTTCGCAACGCAGTAATCCCAGGTCAAGTTATCTCCGCATTGCAAAATATACATATCAGTGCCAATCCTAAGCTATGAAGGTCGGCCAAGCCATCGTGTGCTTGCGTTTGTCGTCTGCTGAGATCAGAGCATGCGACGGAAAAATCGCCTTCGCAACGCAATTATTCCCAGGTCAAGTGGTCGCTGCGTCGCACAAGATACGTGTCAGTGCCAATCCTAAGCTGTGCCTGTCGGCCAAGCCATCGTCTGCTCGCGTTTGTCGTTGGCTTAGATGAGAGCATGCGACAGAAAATTCGCCTTCGCAATGCAATTATTCCCAGGTCAAGTGGTCGCCGCGTCGCACAAAATACATGTCAGTGCCAATCCTAAGCTAATCCTGTCGGCCAAGCCATCGTCTGCTCGCGTTTGTCGTCTGCTTAGATCAGAGCATGCGACGGAAGGTTCGCCTTCGCAATGCAAATATTCCCAGGTCAAGTGGTCGCTGCGTCGCACAAAATACATGTCAGTGCCAATCCGAAGCTGTGCCTTTCGGCGAAGCCATAGTCTGCTCGCGTTTGTTGTCTTTTTCGATCAGAGCATGCGACGGAAAGTTCGCCTTCGCTACGTAATTATTCCCAGGTCAAGTGGTCGCCGCATCGCACACAATACACGTCAGTGCCAATCCTAAGCTGTGACAGTCGGCCAAGCTAACGTCTGCTCGCGTTTGTCGTCTGCTTATATCAGAGCATGCGACGTAAAGTTCGCCTTCGCAACGCAATTATTCCCAGGTCAAGTGGTCGCCACGTCACACAAAATACGTTAAGTGCCAATCCTAAGATGTGCCTGTCGGCCAAGCCATCGTCTGCTCGCGTTTGTCGTCTGCTTAGATCAGAGCATGCGACGGAAAGTTCGCCTTCGCAACGCAATTATTCCCAGGTCAAGTGGTCGCTACGTCGCACAAAATACATGTCAGTGCCAATCCGAAGCTGTGCCTGTCGGCCAAGCCATCGTGTGCTCGCTTTTGTCGTCTGCTTAGATCAGAGCATGTGACGAACAGGTCGCCTTCGCAACGCAATCACTCCCAGGTCAAGTGGTCGCCGCGTCACACAAAATACATGTGAGTGCCAATCATAAGCTGTGCCTGTCGGCCAAGCCATCGTCTGCTCACGTTTGTTGTCTGCTTCGATCAGGGCATGGGACGGAAAGTTTGCGTTCGCAACACAATTATTCCCAGGAAAAGTGGTCGCCGCATCGCACAAAATACATGTCAGTGCCAATCCTAAGCTGTGCCTGTCGGCCAAGCCATGGCCTGTTCGCGTTTGTTGTCTGCTTTGATCAGAGCATGTGACGAACAGGTCGCCTTCGCAACGCAATCACTCCCAGGTCAAGTGGTCGCCGCGTCACACAAAATACATGTGAGTGCCAATCATAAGCTGTGCCTGTCGGTCAAGCCATCGTCTGCTCACGTTTGTTGTCTGCTTCGATCAGGGCATGGGACGGAAAGTTTGCGTTCGCAACACAATTATTCCCAGGACAAGTGGTCGCCGCGTCGCAAAAAATACATGTCTGTGCCAATCCTAAGCTGTACCTGTCGGCCAAGCCGTTGTCTGCTCAAGTTTGTCGTCTGCTTCGATCAGAGCATGCGACGGAAAGTTCGCCTTCGCACGCAATATTCCCAGGTGAAGTGGTCGCCACAGTGCACAAAATACATGTAAGTGCCATTCCTAAGCTGTCCCTGTAGGCTTAGCCATCGTCTGCTCACGTTTGTCGTCTGCTTCGATCAGAGCATGCGAAGGAAAGTTCGCCTTCGCAACGCAATAATTCCCAAGTCAAGTGGTCGCCGCGTCGCACAAAATACATGTCTGTGCCAATCCTAAGCTGTGCCTGTCGGCCAAGCCGTTGTCTGCTCACGTTTGTCGTCTGCTTCGATCAGAGCATGCGACGGAAAGTTCGCCTTCGCAACGCAATATTCCCAGGTGAAGTGGTCGCCGCAGTGCACAAAATACATGTAAGTGCCATTCCTAAGCTGTCCCTGTAGGCTTAGCCATCGTCTGCTCGCGTTTGTCGCCTGCTTCGATCAGAGCATGTGACGGAAAGTTCGCCTTTGCAACGCAATTATTGCCAGGTCAAGTGGTCGCCGCATCGCACAAAATACATGTCAGTGCCAATCCTTAGCTCTGCCTGTCGGCCAAGCCATCCTCTGCCCGCGTTTGTTTGTCATCTGCTTAGATCAGAGCATGCGACCGAAAGTTGGCCTTCGCAACGCAGTCACTCCCAGGTAAAGTGGTCGCCGCGTCACACAAAATACATGTGAGTGCCAATCGTAAGCTGTGCCTGTCGGCCAAGCCATTGTCTGCTCACGTTTGTCGTGTGCTTCAATCAGAGCATGCGAAGGAAAGTTCGCCTTCGCAACGCAATAATTCCCAAGCCAAGTGGTCGCCGCGTCGCACAAAATACATGTCAGTGCCAATCCTAAGCTGTGCCTGTCGGCCAAGCCGTTGTCTGCTCACGTTTGTCGTCTGCTTCGATCAGAGCATGCGACGGGAGGTTTGCCTTTGCAACGCAATTATTCCCAGGTCAAGTGGTCCCCGCATCGCACAAAATACATGTCAGTGCCAATCCTAAGCTTTGACTGTCGGCCAAGCCATCGTCTGCTCACGTTTATCGTCTGCTTAGATCAGAGCATGCGACGGAAAAATCGCCTTCGCAACGCAATTATTCCCAGGTCAAGTGGTCGCCGCGTCGCACAAATAACATGTCAGTGCCAATCCTAAGCTCTGACTGTAGGACTAGCCATCGTCTGCTCGCGCTTGTTGCCTGCTTCGATCAGAGCAAGCGACGGAAAGTTCGCCTTCGCTACGCAATTATTGCCAGGTCAAGTGGTCGCCGCATCGCACAAATTACATGGCAGTGCCAATCCTAAGCTCTGCCTGTCGGCCAAGCCATCCTCTGCACGCGTTTGTTTGTCATCTGCTTAGATGAGAGCATGCGGCGGAAAGTTCGCCTTCGCAACGCAATTGATCCCAGGTCAAGTAGTCACCGCTTCGCACAAAATACGTGTCAGTGCCAATCCTAAGCTGTGCCTGTCGGCCAAGTCATCGTCTGCTGGCGTTTGTCGACTGCTTCGATCAGAGCAAGCGACGGAAAGTTCGCTTTCGAAACGCAGTAATCCCAGGTCAATTTGTCGCCGCATCGCACATAATACATGTTAGCGCCACTCCTAAGCTGTGCCTGTCGGCCAAGCCGTTGTCTGCTCACGTTTGTCGTCTGCTTCGATCAGAGCATGTGACGGGAGGTTTGCCTTTGCAACGCAATTATTCCCAGGTCAAGTGGTCCCCGCATCGCACAAAATACATGTGAGTGCCAATCGTAAGCTGTGCCTGTCGGCCAAGCCATTGTCTGCTCACGTTTGTCGTGTGCTTCAATCAGAGCATGCGACAGAAAGTTCGCCTTCGCAATGCAATTATTCCCAGGTCAAGTGGTCGCCGCGTCGCACAAAATACATGTCAGTGCCAATCCTAAGCTAATCCTGTCGGCCAAGCCATCGTCTGCTCGCGTTTGTCGTCTGCTTAGATCAGAGCATGCGACGGAAAGTTCGCCTTCGCAACGCAAATATTCCCAGGTCAAGTGGTCGCTGCGTCGCACAAAATACATGTCAGTGCCAATCCGAAGCTGTGTCTTTCGGCAAATTCATCGTCTGCTCGCGTTTGTCGTCTGCTTTGATCAGAGCATACGCGGGAAAGTTCGCCCTCGCAACTCAATTATTCCCAAGTCAAGTGGTCGCCGCATCGCACAAACTACATGCCAGTGCCAATCCTAACCTGTGCCTATCGGCCAAGCCATAGTCTGCTCGCGTTTGTTGTCTTTTTTGATCAGAGCATGCGACGGAAAGTTCGCCTTCGCAACGTAATTATTCCCAGGTCAAGTGGTTGCCGCATCGCACATAATACACGTCAGTGCCAATCCTAAGCTGTGTCAGTCGGCCAAGCTAACGTCTGCTCGCGTTTGTCGTCTGCTTATATCAGAGCATGCGACGAAAAGTTCACCTTCGCAACGCAATTATTCCCAGGTCAAGTGGTCGCCACGTCACACAAAATACATGTAAGTGCCAATCCTAACATGTGCCTGTCGGCCAAGCCATCGTCTGCTCGCGTTTGTCGTCTGCTTAGATCAGAGCATGCGACGGAAAGTTCGCCTTCGCAACGCAAGTATTCCCAGGTCAAGTGGTCGCTACGTCGCACAAAATACATGTCAGTGCCAATCCGAAGCTGTGCCTGTCGGCCAAGCCATCGTGTGCTCGTTTTTGTCGTCTGCTTAGATCAGAGCATGCGACGGAAAATTCACCTTCGCAACGCAATTGATCCCAGGTCAAGTGGTCGCCGCATCGCACAAAATACGTGTCAGTGCCAATCCTAAGCTGTGCCTGTCGGGCAAGCCACGTCTGCTCGCATTTGTCGTCTGCTTAGATAAGAGCATGCGACGGATAGTTCGCCTTCGCAATGCAACTATATCCAGGTCAAGTGGTCGCCGAGTCGCACAAAATACATGTCACTGCCAATCCCTAGCTGTGCCTGTTGGCCAAGTCATCGTCTGCTGGCGTTTGTCGTCTGCTTCGATCAGAGCAAGTGACGGAAAGGTCGCTTTCGCAACGCAGTAATCCCAGGTCAAGTTGTCACGGCATCGCACATAATACATGTCAGTGCCACTCCTAAGCTGTGACTGTCGGCCAAGCCATCGTCTGCTCACGTTTGTCGTCTGCTTTGATCAGAGAATGCGATGGAAAAATCGCCTTCGCAAAGCAACCATTGCCAGGTCAAGTGGTCGCCGCGTCGCACAAAATACATGTCAGTGCCAATCTCAAGCTGTGCCTGACGGCCAAGCCATCGTCTGCTCACGTTTGTCGTCTGCTTCGATCAGAGCATGCGAAGGAAAGTTCGCCTTCGCAACGCAATAATTCCCAAGTCAAGTGGTCGCCGCGTCGCACAAAATACATGTCTGTGCCAATCCTAAGCTGTGCCTGTCGTCCAAGCCGTTGTCTGCTCACGTTTGTCGTCTGCTTCGATCAGAGCATGCGACGGAAAGTTCGCCTTCGCAACGCAATATTCCCAGGTGAAGTGGTCGCCGCAGTGCACAAAATACATGTAAGTGCCATTCCTAAGCGGTCCCTGTAGGCTTAGCCATCGTCTGCTCGCGTTTGTTGCCTGCTTCGATCAGAGCATGTGATGGAAAGTTCGCCTTCGCAACGCAATTATTGCCAGGTCAAGTGGTCGCCGCATCGCACAAAATACATGTCAGTGCCAATCCTAAGCTCTGCCTGTCGGCCAAGCCATCCTCTGCCCGCGCTTGTTTGTCATCTGCTTAGATCAGAGCATGCGGCGGAAAGTTTACCTTCGACACGCAATTATTCCTAGGTCAAGTGGTCGCCGCGTCGCACAAAACACATGTCAGTGCCAATCCTAAGCTGTGGCTGTCGGCCAAGCCATGGCCTGCTCGCGTTTGTTGTCTGCTTTGATCAGAGAATGCGATGGAAAAATCGCCTTCGCAAAGCAACCATTCCCAGGTCAAGTGGTCGCCGCTTCGCACAAAATACATGTCAGTGCCAATCCTAAGCTGTGCCTGTCGGCCAAGCCATCGTCTGCTCGCGTTTGTCGTCTGCTTAGATCAGAGCATGCGACGGAAAGTTCGCCTTCGCAACGCAATTATTGCCAGGTCAAGTGGTCACCGCGTCGCACAAAATACATGTCAGTGCAAACGCTTAGCTGTGCAGTGCCAATCCTAAGCTGTGCCTGTTCGCCAAGCCATCGTCTGCTCGCGTTTGTTGTCTGCTTAGATCAGAGCATGCGACGGAAAGTTCGCCTTCGCAACGCAATTATTCCCAGGTCAAGTGGTCACCGCATCGCACGAAATACATGTCAGTGCCAATCCTGAGCTGTGCCTGTCGGCCAAGCCATCGCCTGCTCGCGTTTGTTGTCTGCTTAAATCAGAGCATGCGATGGAAAAATCGCCTTCGCAACGGAAATATTGCCAGATCAAGTTGTCGCCGCGTCGCACAAAATACATGTCAGTGCAAATCCTAAGCTGTGGCTGTCGACCAAGCCATCATCTGCTCACGTTTGTCATCTGCTTAGATCAGAGCATGCGACGGAAAGTTCGTGTTCGCAACGCAATTATTCCTAGGTCAAGTGGTCGCCGCGTCGCACAAAACACATGTCAGTGCCAATCCCAAGCTGTGCCTGTCGGCTAAGCCAAGGTCTGCTCGTGTTTGTCGTCTGCTTAGATAAGAGCATGCGACGGAAAGTTCGCCTTCGCAACGCAATTATTCCCCGGTCAAGTGGTAGCCGCATTGCAAAAAATACATGTCAGTGCCAATCCCTAAGCTGTGCCTGTCGGCTAAGCCATCGTCTGCTCACGTTTGTCGCCTGCTTCGATCAGAGCAAGCGACGGAATGTTCGCCTTCGCAACGCAGTAATCCCAGGTCAAGTTATCTCCGCATTGCAAAATATACATATCAGTGCCAATCGTAAGCTGTGCCTGTCGGGCAAGCTATCGACTGCTCGCGTTTGTCGTCTGCTTAGATCAGAGCATGCGACGGAAAGTTCGCCTTCGCAACGCATATATTCCCAGGTCAAGTAGTCGACGCGTCGCACAAAATACATGTCAGTGCCAATCCTAAGCTGTGACTGTCGGCCAAGCCATCGTCTGCTCGCGTTTTTCGTCTGCTTAGATCAGAGCATGCGACGGAAAGTTCGCCTTCGCAACGCAATTATTCCCAGGACAAGTGGTCTTCGCGTCGCACAAAATACATGTCTGTGCCAATCCTAAGCTGTGCCTGTCGGCCAAGCCGTTGTCTGCTCACGTTTGTCGTCTGCTTCGATCAGAGCATGCGACGGAAAGTTCGCCTTCGCAACGCAATTATTGCCAGGTCAAGTGGTCACCGCATCGCACAAAATACATGTCAGTGCAAACGCTTAGTTGTGCAGTGCCAATCCTAAGCTGTGCCTGTTCGCCAAGCCATCGTCTGCTCGCGTTTGTTGTCTGCTTAGATCAAAGCATGCGACGGAAAGTTCGCCTTCGCAACGCAATTATTCCCAGGTCAAGTGGTCACCGCATCGCACGAAATACATGTCAGTGCCAATCCTGAGCTGTGCCTGTCGGCCAAGCCATCGCCTGCTCGCGTTTGGTCGTCTGCTTAAATCAGAGCCTGCGATG
>WOVY01002966.1:0-148312 GCA_013436015.1 Rhipicephalus annulatus
AGCGAGGGATGAAGCGCGCGATGCCACCACGACACGGCCAGGAGAGAAACTTTCGAGTTGGGGGAGAAGGAGAGAGAGAGAGTGGCTGGAACACACCGGGCCAAGTTGGACGATTCGATAGAGACACCGCCGCGCGCGTGGCGGCGACACTGCGCCGCGTTGTTTATGCGGTGCGACGGAAGGCGCCCGCCGCCGAGCTGAGTTTGCTAGTTGCTGCGAGCGCATCGTGCATCTTTATTATTCCTCTTTTCCAAATAGCGTCGTTTACGGCCCCTGTGTTCGGCGCTCGCAAGTACACACGGTCTCCCATTCATCCCACGAACTCCGAATCTCGGAAGCGCTCGAAGGAACGATCTTGCGGAAATAACGAGCCGCACAAACAGGACGCTTTTTTTTTTTTAAAGCAGCGAAGCTGTCGTAGCTCGCCGTAGTTCATGCAAGTACCTTAGCCACTAGACCACCGTGGCGGGGCTAGAGTACTCTATAATGGGAGAGCATGAATGCCTGACACTTCATTAGGCCCTGTTGACAAACTTAAGGGGGGGGGGGTTTGAAACAGGGGGTAACGATTTAGGGCACTCGGTACTCTACTATGGGAGAGCTGAAAGCCGTCCAGAGGACTGTTCAGAACCGAACGAACAGTGTTGCCAAACAGCTGCTAGCAGCTGTTCGGCCGAAAAACACTAGCTGCCTTCGGAACCAGATAATTGCAATCAATTCTACCACCATAGTTGCCTTGGTAAGATGTCTCACACACGTTCCCATAAAATCTTGTCAGCACGTTAAAATTAATTAGTCTTTTAGTTTATTCACGATGATTTTCATTCTTATCGCCTTTCTTTTAACCTATTATCTCCGTAAAGCGCAAACCTGGGTCCTTTTCTTATAATCAGTGCAGCAAAACGCTACCACACAGCATATGCATTTCATCGGGTGACGCGACGCGACGCGTAGATGTCGAGGCACTTTTTTTTTTTTTAAGAAGGCTTTCTCTCCGCTATAATACGAAGTAGTGTGTCCAAATTGAATGCATTTTTTCTTGAACACGGTCGAGAAGGGAACGATGAAATAAAACATGAAAACGACGTTCAAGATGGGATGGTCGGCTAGGCATGAGCCCTGCTGTTCGGAGGTGGCGAAAACAGTTTAGGAACGGTTTAAGTGGCGTGAAGTCAGCTCATGCGCCCTGGAAACAAGCGCGTTCATTGCCAGATTAAGGTACAACTAGCAGTACTCGTTACTTCGGCAAGGCTGTCGCTGGCATGCTTTGTCATGATAAGTGACTGTGCTTCGAATTTTGTAATTTAGGCCAATATCTTGCTAATATAACAAGTTAACCTCAGTGAGCTGGTAATGTTTTGAACTCGAACAATAACTTTGTCAGAAACACCCAAAGCGTTTATTTCACGCAAAAGAAGGTTGAACGGACATTCAACCGTGTCTGGGCACATATCAACGCATTCTCTTCTTATCTAGACACTTGACTGGTGCTTTTGTTTTGTTCTTTTTTTTCATTACAACCACAGAGTGTTCAGAAAAAGGTGTGAAGTAGCTTCTCAATCAATCCTTATGACGCCGAAATTCTGGCATTACCCGATATATAAAATGAAACCCGAAGAGAAATAAAGACAAAGAGAAACAAGTTTCTTTCAATGCTTTAGCGTAAAAGTCGTATAAATGACATTTAGGCCGTGTACACTAAGTCTATAATTTTCAGACGTATAGAACGAGGTAAGTGCATGGTTCGGTAGTTTTCTGGCCGTCAAGAAGCTATATTTAAACTTTGCATTTCCCTCTTTTTTAAATCACGCCCTTCTTCGTCTACCCACATGCGAAATGATACCGTTATACGAAGAGCCACTGAATCTAATAAAACTCCTCCAGCAAGTCTAGTATTCAGAAAGTGCCACTGAATTATTTGCACATGAGTACCGCGAAGGTCATTTCTGAGACGCGCTCTTTGCGCGCCCTTGTTGAACCTGTACTGGCGCTTCTTCTGGTGTTGTCGACTGGTCAGCGGTGCTACAGCGATGCGCCCGACATTATCACACTGTGGGATTGTATTTCAGTGTACTGAAATACTAACGTTACATTGGATCACTATTTGCCCTTAACACTGCAGCTGTAGTCAACATTCCTGGCAAGCCGACGATATTCGCGCAGCTATTAAACTTACCCCAAAACGTCGATCCCCGGCGTAAAGACATAGCTCGCTACTCATCGACCGCTTCGCATGACATCGACTCACAGGTCGGTAGTATCTGTCAAAATTTTTTACGGCTATGAGTGTACAAAGTGTCAGATATATGGAGCTGGTTGCGCTGGCACCAGTGTTTAGAAGCCGTGCCGGGGCCCGAAAAATTTCAAATTCTACAACCCATCGCAGAAGGCGAGAAAGGCAACCATGGTTTTTCGGCTTCGAACACCGGGAGGGATCTACCAGCCTTTGCGATCTACTGAACTTAATTACTCGCGTGGCCGCTGCTATTCGCGCTATTGCACTCTCATGAAGGGGCGCCCTCATCGGGGCCAAAGTTTTATTTCAAAATAGTCTCTAAATAACCAAAGACTGCCTTCTTGTATATTAATACACCTAAATAAAACCAATTTATGTTTATAACAAGTAGCCTTGCGTTGCTATGTGCCACGTAATCATTCGTTTGTAATATTTTTACAGTGATAGCTGTATACGGCCAGGCGAAACACTAAACGACTCTATGGGCTTCTCCGTTGACTGCACCTAAGCGCGCGCGCGCATTGGGAGCGCCATCAGCGCTGCCGTTCATTTCTTCGTAAGCATGCTGTCGATACCTCACGTAGTAGTTACAGCCGCGTGACTGTTAAAGAGAGAAAACGAAGAAAAACAGAATGGAGAAATCCTGGTAAATTACAAGGCTCGTTCGGCGAACGCTTGTTTCGTGGAGGCAGGGTTGGTAAGAGTCAAGGTCTAAGATACCAACACTTTATATAAGTGGGGACACTTCTCGGCTTTCTTAAGGGACGCGATCGACCATTTCAACTATGGTATCGTTCATCCCAGTTTGTTCCCTGACCCACTCTGCTCTCGTCTTGCCTCTTGAGGTTACACCTACCATTTTCCATACCATCGCTCGCCGCATCGTCCTCAATTTAAGCTGAACCCTCATTGTAAGCCTCCTGGTTTCTACTCCGTAAGCAAGCACCGCCAAGATGCAGCTGTTATATTCATTTTATTAATTTCATATATTAAGTAAATATAACAGCTGCATCTATAATAAATATTGAATGTAAAATAAATATAACAGTTGCATGCTTTCCTCTTGAGGGTTAGTGGCTGATTACCATTCATGATTTGAACATGCTCTCCGAATGTGATCCACCCCGTCCTTATTCTTCTAGTCATTTTACTCTCACGGTTCGACGTGGCTTTAGCAAAGCCTAAAGATAAACCACTACTACTGGCATGACCTTCCATTATCACTACTCAAACACGACCCCCCAGAAGTTCTGGCAGGCCATTTCACCAAGAGATGGCGCACTCATATTTCGCAATGCTATAGTAATGAAGCTCCTCCTCAGTGACAAGCAGTCCGCTGTTGCCTTTAATTAATTATTTTTTTCATCATATTTACCACAGAACACCACACACTAAACCAATTCTGACCCTTAAGGGTGTAAATGAGCTTGTCGCCAGACGAACACCCCTTTGCTCCCTATTGGGTGTTCAAAAAAGGGTGCTGAGAAAGGGTGCAGAGCTCAGCACCCTTAAGAAAAGGGTGCAGAGCCAAAATTTTGAAGGGTGTAATGAGTGCACCCTTTAAAAAAAGGTGCTGTGATGTCATAACACCCTTTCAAATGGGTGCTGGAAGGGTGCTCCACATCGACGTACCAGTGGGCCAAATCTAGGATTGACGCTGGAGATGGCTAAAATGCAGATTGCTGTATACTCTGTAGACCATGCTGAGTGACAGCCCACATACAGTTTGTTAGTACTTGAACACATGTACTAAGTCGTCCATTCCACCCGGAACACGTGCACCATGCACGCGGCCCGGCCCTCCACAGAGGTGCCTTCCGCAGGCGCTTATGAAACTAGCACTGAAAACACAGTGACAGCTTCTAGGTGGGTGCTTTGCATCATCGTCTTTTAAAACACAGTGTCTCTGCAGTGAAGCTACTGGTAAGTTGGCTCCAGTGTTTTTGCTTCTCTATGTGTAGGCAAATAGAGAATCCAGCACTGTTATCGAGAAGTGCTGCAATTGTGCCTTACCCTGTCCCAGGTGCTGTTCCCTTTTTGTTTTTGGCTGCTCTGGATAGAACAAGAAGCTACACTTCTAAAGAACAGTGTCGAATTTTAGATAAGCTGGTACTGTTGCAAGAGCAAGTTAGCTTCACACAAAGGACGTGTGAGTTGGCGAAGCCGTGTTCCTCCAGCAGTCAACAAAAGTGGAGGCCCACTTACAGCTGTCTGTACGTTTGTGTACTAGTTACCAGAAGTTGCCCTCTAGAAGTGCTCGCAGAGTGCCGATGCATGGTGCAATGTTCAAACGTGGAAGTAGACAATATGTAAATATATACCTTAAAGCAAGCTATATTGAATAAATATGTGTGTTTCAATAATCATGAAATTGATCCCAGAGTGCGTATATGGCCTTTGCTACCCATTTTTGGTCCAGAATGAATGTAATCTATTCAAGGCCCCTTGCTGCACACATGCATGCACAATTTATGGATGCTTGGTCACCATACAGACATGCATGCCTGCAAATTAAAATTCACAAATTTCGAATACTGGTGATTATTTCAAATGCCATATACTCACTTTGAAAGACACACAGATAATATGCACTAAATACAGAACTTTACCACATTGCGCTCTTTTAAATTATTTGTAGCAGACGTGAGCTTTTATGCATGTGAGAATGCAAGATATTAGGCCCCAACAAAATTTATGACAAATAAATTAACATGATGCCAATAGTCACTATTTTATTGTACATAGCATACAACCGAAAAATATTGACAATAGTAAACATGAGCTATGACCTTCTGCATTGATTGTAATGGTGAGATCTTTGTGAGTGAGGATCAATCTTCTGTTTTTTCAAATCTTTTTTCTTACGAGTAGACATCTTTTTTGTGACGAGACTTCTTTTTTAACTTTTAACATTCTGACTTTCCTCCTTGCATAGTAGGTAACAAATAAATTATTTAGAACAACAAAATATAAGTTAGAGGCACCAGCAGTCCAAAGGTGCTTATTGAGGATGTTGCCAGTGCCCACAAAATTGAAAAAGAAAATAGATAGGAAAGTAGGTGTGTGGTAAAACATGTGGGCTTATATAACATGCTTTGGTCATCATGCTAAAAGCCTTGACTACAAACTTGCTCGAGGCTTATTTACAGCTCTCCCTTATATATGTGTGCGTGTGTTTCTAAACTTGTGCATTACAAAATCACAAATATTGGCAAAGTAATGCAAGTGGTGTTGGATTAATATAATGTGATCATTCAAACACTTGCACAATCCATCTTCAGCTGCCCAGGAGACTTTGGTTCCTTTTACAAAAGTGTGGTCAGGGCGCTCCTTCTCTACAGCACATCCGCACCCGGAAGCCTAAAATAAAGACAGAAGTAATCACTAAGAGCTTATAAGACAGACTGTCCAAGATACAATATGCTTTGTCATGCTGGAGTGTTCTTAGTTCTATGTGAGTAGAAGTCAGCATCAAAATTCGCTTGTTTTCAACGGAAAACATGCTTGTTGGAGGTCCCCCAGGCAAAAAAACTGTGTAAACAACTTGACAGTACCTGGGGGCCTACAGAGGGTAGCACGTACAACAGATTTCACATACAAAAACAAACAAAAAGAAAGGAAATTTATACACAAGAAACATCTGAGCATTGATTCAGCATAATGCACACATGAAACATGAGTTAGGTTTGAGTAAAAAAGCTATTCATCAAGTAATTGCGCACATCCGATTTGAACAAACCGAATAAGGCACTGAAGTTAATTAGGGTTTTTAAATAATTGTAAAGTGCCAATAAGCAATATTCTAGTGTAGCTCTACAATAGTGTGTCACGTATGTAGTACTAGTATTTGCCTGTTAGGTATGCTGTAGTCATGAACATATTCAGTTTTCCTAGAACCTAAAACTAAGTATGTTGCAGTCCAACTGTTCATGTTCAATAAATAATTGTTTATGGTAGCATTTAGGTTACAAAATTGATGCTAAAAATTTGGCAGACCCCACATACTTTGGGAATCGATGTTATGCGAAACACGCATAACATGTATTTTAATTTTTTTATTGAGCGATCTTATGAAGTGGAGCTCAATATAAGTACAAATTCTCGCACACACATGCGTTAAACAGCCGCATATGTTTCATTTGTTATGGGGAGATGTCACACCTTTGACAACATTAGCAGTTGTTTGCTGTTTCGTAACGATGCCAACAGAAACATGGATATTAGCCACACTAGAAGTGGTAGGCTGGTATGAAGCACTGGTGTTCGCGCTGGCACTCGCGACGATGGTAGCCCTCAACACTGCTACACAAATACTTCACAGGATGGTGCCTGACTACAATTGACTTTGACTCGACCTCACGGCTGCATCATAGAAGTGCAGATGTAATAGTTATAAAATTTGATAGCCAGTACTGCAACGACAGTTGATGTTACACAAACATTCGAGACTATTTGGAAAGTATAACCGAGGCCGGGCATGGCTCTGTGGTAGAATACTTAATTACCAAGCAGAATACTAGGTTTCGGTTCCTGCTAGGACACTTGACTTTATTCTTTGCATTCATTTGGTCAATGCTGCCTATGTCAGCTTTTTAACATGATAGCGTTGAAGAGCTCGTGTCGCAGAAAACCCGCCGCTGGCGTCTGCCCCGTTGGTTGTGAGCTAAAAATCGTCTGTGCATCTGTGACCGAAAAATCAAGTTACCTAGTTTCCAGAAACTGAAAATTCCTACTTACGACGTAATGGAGGCGTGCTAATTGCTGCAAAACAAAACCCCCAAGTCGTACTACTAGACACTCAACACAGGGCTTAACACACGGAAGTCTATTGACATCAGCCAAAAATTAACGTTAGATGTACAGCGCTTTTCCTTTTCCCCATTTCATGAACTACACAATGCCATGATAATTGGACCCTGGTATTTTTGGTGGGCTATATCGCACAAAAAATACAAGGATTATGTCAAAAGAATGGCATCAAATTTTACCGGCATGTCATCGAAATAGAGACACAGGCTACTAGTCTTATTTATAATGCTAAGAGCATTTAAGGTAAAGGCATTGAAGATAGCTGGTGGCCTTTTTCACTATCTAGTTATCAATTTTTCACTATATAGGTATCAAAATTCTGCCATGTCAGTCATAGTTTACTGACATTGCAAGCTCAAGAAAAGTGTGGCTCTGAAGGCATCAACACAGTGTTTCGCCAGATCTTCCAAGAAGGCAGTCTTTAATATTGCTAATGTTTCCAATTTTTTTTGCTATAAATTTCGTGCTTTGCATCCAAATGAACCTCCATCCAACTTGTTTTTTTGCATTCGTGCTCTCACTAACTGCTTACCTTGTCTTGTCAAGTGTTCGTTGACATAAATAGGACTACTTGATCTAAAAGGAAAGGCCACTGTAGACAGACGTAAGTTTTTTATCTTATCCAGAACATTTCATTTGTAACATCGTTCATAATGCACTACTATTTTTTTTCAAACTAGACTTGTTTGTTCCTACTCTGTCTGCAGTGTCAATATCATCACGAGTAATGGTTTTTTCCATCATCGCCCAAAAATTTCGGACAGCGTCAAAAGAAAACCCTCATCGAGACGCCTTTGATGTCGGATAGTTCAACCTTGAATACAGTGTAAATTCTTCAATTTTCATCTGAAGTTACTTATTTTCACCTGGAAGTTTTTTGTGCCTGTTTCAAGGTGCGACAGGCTCTTCATGCAAAGTCTTTATTTCTAAAGAGAGCGCGTTGACACTGTCACCACCTTCGTTCCACACTTCTTGAAGGACCAAAGTTCAGTATGAATTTTGTGCTTGAAATCCTCTGTTTACCATGACAAACAATTCACAGGAAACATTAGTACTCTTGCTTGGCAGGAGTGCATGCAGTAATACTAACACAATTAAAGCAAGAAATAAGTGTCTCACCTGTGCAAAAATGATTTTGGCAAGCACTGTGAAGACCACACACACTGCTGCCAAACTGAGGAGAATATGGAGAGCACTTCATATAAGTAGGCAGCGTCCAGTAGCTTGGTGAGGCACAGCGCATAAGCAGGGTGAACAGAGCTGATGCTTGAAACAATGGTTCAGAGTTCGCTGGTGCTTGGGCTCCTTGACCTTGTCGGGAAATTTCCTTGAGCAGCCTCACTCAAATGAAATGACAGACCGTGCCGAAGAATTTCTGCACAAGTGCAAAAAAAATATTTTAGTGAGGGTTGTCTAGACTGCATGCGCTGCTTGCCAAATTGCAGTGAATGGCTAGAAACGCATGGCCAACATATATTTAGTGGCACGCAACTGAGAAATACAAAAAGGGCATGCTGCAGTATAAATACAACGAAAAACATGCTGCTGCAGAGCTTTTCATGTCGATGTCATACATGTGAATTTTCATTCACCTTTATAGCTCACTCATGCACGAAGATGAAGTTAGAACTTTTAGATGAAGACACCCCCTTTTAGTTGTATTGACTGCACGTAATTAAGAGATAAGCATGCGTGAGTAATGCTGTTGCCTGCAATCAATAAATTCTGTTCTTGAAGCTGACCAAATATATGCACGAGTGCATCCATAGAGGCACATTTGCATTTCTGTAGTTATGATACCCATGTGATGTGTTTCTTAAGTAAATGCCATGCGATATGCACCATATGAATATTTTATTTCGTAAAATTGCAATACCACTGCATATACATGTCCGTATGCGCATATGCATCCACTGCAGATAAAGCATAAAATTAAAGCAATACTGACACATGAATTTTTTACCAAGGTAGTGGAGGGCTCCAGAAATTTCGACCACCTGGGGTTCTTTAACGTGCACACAAATCTGAGAACACAGGCCTACAGCATTTTCACCTTTATCGAAAAAGCAGCCAGTCAGGCCGGAATATCATCCTGTGACCTTCGGGTTAGAAACCGAGTACCTTAGCGGCTAGACCACTGCGACAGGACTTCAATCTCCCGGTTCCCCCGTGTAGGGTGATAGACCGTCTTTGCTGGTCTGGCTAACCTCCCTCCTTTCCTTCTCTACCATTTATTCTCATGAGTTCAACGAATGAAGCTTCCTTCAAACGGCTAACATTCGGACGTTTATAATTTGCCTGAAATTGAGTTCACTAAATGAATATTGTGTGCTGCTTCATAGTGATCATTGATCTAAATTGTTCTGGTTGGCTAAAAAGGCACTACTCCTCACTTCTAATCAAACAGCACAAGCTGTCCAATGACCATAGGGGAGGAAAAATGGAAACGCTAAGACAAAACATCAATCTTGAACCCCATGCCATCACAATGAAGCAGGCAAGCTTCTGCAATATTGACCGGCAACCAGGATCTCAGACACTGCAGATAGCTACATAACGTAATGGTTTCCCAACATGACGTAAAGGCAGCAGAATCACATATTGCCTAACCTGCTTCATTATGATAACGATGAGGCCATAACGTTATTGGCCTCTGTATGCTAATAACAATTTACCTTGCATATCATGTGACATTAACATTCAATATGACGTCATGAATCTTGCATCCTACCATGCGGTCTAAGTACCAACAAGGTGGTTTTAGTGACGTTGGTGCAAGGCAATAAACAACAATCACTTGGTGAACATTATTTTTGATATTATTCAATTGGTCTGATGCGTACATCTTCAAAAAACGGCAGTTTAGATTTGTTCATTCTTAGATAAATACAATGTCTAAGTTTGCATGTCAGCAGCAACATATGCACGCATTTGGCACGCATACTGTGATGTATAACCTTATTGTGTTTTGAGCAATAAATTAGGCATTCATACACTGCACATATCACAGGTCACTTGTAAATCTGCAGCGAGGTCATAAAGAATTTATGATATCAGATAAAGCGTTACACTTGTATTCGAAAGTGTCATTGGAAGTTTTGGTAGAACTTAGTTTTAGAATGTTTGTAGACGTATAGGTATTCGGCAAAGTTTTAACTCCAAAGCGGGCTGCAGCGCCCACAATTCTTTTACAAACCAGAAGAATGCAATGATATGTGAGCAGGGGGGAACAAGCAGTACCACCAAAATTGCACTCGAACGAGTGAACTACTGCTGAACCTAGCGCTTGCACAGCTAAGGTACGGCTATTCGGCCACTCATAGAGAAAATGTATTGACCCAGGCGTAATTGCACGCTTTGAGAACCGCACCTACAGCACGCTGTGTCAAGTTTATGCACACCTAATTAAGCTGAATATCATGGTAATTTAATATTATACGTGTCCGGTGAATGCAAACACATTTGGTCACACAGGAAAACACATCTACCTTATAGTAGTCACACACATTTAATGATCATGTAGCTGTTGAAAAAAGGACGCGTAACATATAAAACTTCATATACTTCTTTGGCACAGAAAACGAACAAGGCCGCGTAAATACCAACGCGGACACCACGTTATTCTTCTCCATTCTTCTAAATTAAATACGCAAAGATCTAATTCAACACGAATCACCGGAATTCTCCAACGTACGCGACACACAGACGACGCTTACGGCTTCCATGTGCAGTCCCCGAACGGCGTCCGACGGCATTGCAAACATATAGTGATTCATAGCGTGAAGAGCATCGCCCGCCGACTCACAGCATCACAGCGCAGATTGCTTTAACCTCCTTCCCCACAGAAAAAATTCATCCGCGCGTAACGTCCCTGAGCTTAGACTTGAGCCTAATGAAATCAGACACGCCAGCAGGCTCGCTACGTTAATAAAAACTCACTTATCGTCTACCAGCAAGAAAAACCTTAGTTCACAACGTTATTATACTATAGCGCTTTCGGTGTTAACCGCGGAAGGAGCCGAGGACGCGAGCGGAAGCATAAAACAGCCTGGATCGGGCACGCCGCGGCCTGGCCGGAGAAGCAAAAAACAAAGCGTCGATAGCAGAAACATCCACCTACCTTTTTAGTTTGGCGAGCGCTCGACGGTACAAAGCAGCCGGTCCTCTCTTGAGTATAGTGCATCTTCGTAACAAGCAGCACCGACAGAACACGAAAGACAGCGCAAGCACACTTTACACAACATAAAAAATCGACTTTAAACGCTCGGCACACGGCCGTTGCGGCCTTCAGGAAGATACCGCCATTTCTGTCCTGCTGACGCCACCGATCCGCATTTGCGCACATAATTTTTTATATGATAAGTAAATAGATTATTTCTGCTTAAATTTTAAGTAAAAAATGGTAAAAGTAAAAGATACGCTAGTGTGTATTGCATAGAATATTTTTTACCTTTGAAAATGACAAAATCACATAACGCGTATTTGCGCGAAATTTGAAATGTGAAAGAGCGCGCGAAATTTGAAACGTTTGCTTGCTTGTGTATTTCTTATACCGATACCTTGTTAACATCTGTACATTGGTTGAGTGGTTAAGCTGGCTGTTAAAAACAGTGTTAAAGCGGTTGTATATTAGTACAAAGTACAGGCAGCAAGCAAAATTTGTCACAACAAAATAAGCGTATTAGTTGGCAAACAATATTTTAGCTGTCTTTAGTGAATTTTTTTAGGAATATGTTTTAGTCAAGGCTCATTTTAACTTGCTTTGAAGAATATTTCTATGAACAAAATCAAGAAAACGTTTCTTTAATGTTATAATATTACAACGTCAAAGTCCATAGCCGGCCATAAAAATTGGTAACACGTGTCAACTGATACATTGTAAGGTTAACAAATATTTGTACAACACAAAAACTATTTATCTACCACGGTCTTGTTGGTTTGTATTTCTTTGCATTAACAAATGTATGATTTATATATACTGTCATGGACGAAGCTTTGTTTTCAATGTTAGGCGCAAACGAGGCCGAGAGCTCTATATGTGTAAGTCACAATCCTGTTGTAGCTCTACAAGCTGCGTACTCCGCCATTGGCTAGTGAGCTTGTAGCGCATGGCTTGGTGAGCGCCGGCCGTGAGGCGACGAGAAAAAGGCAGCAAGAATGCAAGAACCAGTGCAGAACTTACGTTGAGCCGGGCACTATCGCTATTCAGATATCCGTTACTGCGGTGGGGCTATTAATGAGACCATGGTGTCTAACCAGTAGACATCTAAAAGCTGTTGGTTATGCTCTATGACCACGTTACTCACAAAGCTTTGTCGGTGACCGTGCACCCTAATGGGTGCTCATCAGCACCCATTAGTTGTTGCACCCTTTTTGCACCCTAGTTTCCACCCTTTTGATGTGTTCACCCTTTAGGTTCCGCTTGTAGGGTGCTGAGACGCAAATAGGGTGCTCAAAGGGTGTGCTTAGGGTGTCGGCACCCTTTTGACACCCTTAAGGGTCAGAATCGGTTTACTGTGCATTCAACCTTTCCGCAAGTCACTAAGCTCAATTACCAGTATATGAAGTCCATTGACGTAAAAGAGGATGTTCTCGCAGGTATCATTAATAACCTCAACTTATCCAGTTCATACGGCCCTGATAATATCAACTATAAATTTTTCAATAATACCGTAAAGATATGTAGTAAACTGTTTTGTCATATTTTCGCCATTCCTTATGATCAGGCCTACTCCACTCAGACTGGAAAACACCAAAACTGGTATCAGTATACAAAAGTGGCAAAAAAAAATCCTTCGGAAAACTATCGTCCGATTTCATTCACATGCATTTTGTTTTTGGCAAACTGCTTGTAAATATCATTGCTTCTCATGTCTATCACAATCTGGTGTTTAATTATTTTCTTTATTTGCTAACCACCATGCCTTTAAGAAGCACTTGCTTTGTCACACCCAGTTACTAGAATTTACTGCAGACCTCGGAGCAAGAATACTTCAGGTGAGGGAACGCTGCGAAGGGGGCGCGGGGAGGGTCCAATGATGTTCTCGATTGCCGCATGCCGATAGATGGCTCGCTGGACAGAAGACCGTGGCGGGCTGCTGGCGAATTCCTCAACGCACACCCGGCACGTGGGCGACGGTTTCCAAATCTGAGAAAACCGGGTTATCGCGCGATAACAACCACGCGACACGCATAAAGTGACGCCGCGAAAGAGGTGGTGATAAGGGAGGAGTTGACAGTGCGGCGAGGGTGTTGCGGCGATGATAAATGAGCGCGGCTACTTTCTCACGTACGGGGCTTTCCTACACCGAGAGGGAGGAGGGGAGAAGGGGGCAAAGTTTGTAGAGCCATCTCTCGGGCTCCTTGCGAAGCAGAACAATATCGGGCACCGGATAGTTCCGGCGTTTGCTCACCTAAAGTATTCTTGCACCGTGCTGCAGACATACATTTTAACATAAATTGTAGTCTTCAAAGAGATTCGATTTCCCTCCACTTCTCCAGAGCCTTCGACCGCGTAGCCCACTGCCGCCTACTTTCAAAACTGCCAGTTCTAATATTAGGCATATTGACGCTCTCTTCGATCCGCAACTTTCTAACAAACCATCAGCAGTTCACAATCGTTAACAATGATACGCCATCGCTTGCATATGTCCACTCGGGTGTAACACAGGGTAATGTGTTAGTACCGTTGCTCTTGCTACTTTATATCAACGATCTACCTAATAACATTTCATCCTACATGCGTGCATTCGCAGATGACTGTATATTATATCCACCAATTATATACGACCCAACGATCATCTTTTTTTTGCAACGTGAACACGAAATCATTACGAATGTGTCTGAATGCCTGGCAAACTAGAGTAAACTCATCCAAATGTAAAATAATAATGTTTTCACGTAAAACTTCAAATAACAACTTCTCGTATTACATAAAAACAGCCTTAGTGTCTTAGACTTTATCATACAAATATCTGTGTAAATTTTACACCAAGCCTTTCCTGGACCTCTCATATCACAACCATATGCGCTAACGCTTCCAAATCTCTTGGGTACATTCACCGAAACGTACATAAATGCCCATCTAGCGTTCGTAAACTTGCATTTGTACTTCCGCAGCTTCAATTTGCGTCTCCCACAAGGTGTCCATATTATGAATACTTGATTCTGATGCTAGAGGCTAGGCGAAATCGAGCTTGTCAATGTATTTCGCGCTATTATAACTACATGTTGAGCATTTCCCTTCAAACTTCAAGTAGCCGACGTGACGCAGCACTCTTGTTCCACAGATATGTCGATCAATGATTTTGATTGATATGTAGGGTTTAACGTCCCAAAACCACTATATGATTATGAGAGACGCCGTAGTGGAGGGCTCCGGAAATTTAGACCACCTGGGGTTCTTTAACGTGCACCCAAATCTGAGCACACGGGCCTACAACATTTCCGCCTCCATCGGAAATGCAGCCGCCGCAGCCGGGATTCGAACCCGCGCCCTGCGGGTCAGCAGCCGAGTACCTTAGCCACTAAACCACCGCGGCGGGGCAGATATGTTGATCAATTGAAGCCATCAAAATTGCTATCGGTACGCGCGCATCCCGCATATCCCGGCTTCTTTACGACGACTTCAGTTATAATCACATTTAGAGGACCACTGACGCATTATAACTCATCAGGCTTACCACGACCTGTTCTATTATGTAATTCACTTCCTAGCAACACTGTTACACAAACGAACAAAGACAAATTTAGGGAACTCCTAACTCTACAGTTCTCATCATAACAAACATTAACATTCATCATGTTTACATTCTATTTTGTAACGCGTGATGCGAACTTTTTTCTTTTTTTCTCCCTCTTGTGTCAAGCTCTGCGCTACCACGAACATGTCTTTTTTTTTTCCTTAGAGGGTGTTTCTGACTATCGTTGTTGGATTTCTCCTAATTTTAGCACTCCTTCGCGAACAGTCTTCTGTAGTTTAGGCTTTGATGTTTTCTGTGTACTCATGCCATTTTCCTTTATATTGAAGTGATTTTTTTTTGAACGCACCGTACACTGTAAGCAAAAACTATCCGAGTTTGGGGTTTTTGCGGCTCACGACCTCTGAAAACTCTCTTGCGTTTAAAATTACTACCTCGTGTAGGAGTAAAAGATGGTACATGACATAGTTTTACCACCACCTCTCAGGCAAGTAGTAAAAGGATGTCAAAATCCAGTTTTACCACTTAGGGAGTTTTCTATCACGTGATTTTTAACCTGCGTTTCAGAGTTTATTACCACGTGACTGCAAGGTGCAGCTGCTTCGGTGGCTTTTGCCCCATACCCTCATTGTGACGCTCTCCTCAAGGTACGCGAGGACCACAGTTTTTTTTTTTTTTTTTTTGGCATCGCCGTGCCTCGGGACTGACCTCGAGTCAACGCACTTTCACTGGAACTGGGGGCAGCATAAGCACAACAAACGAGAACAGCTTTCTGTGAACGAAAAAGAAAAAAAAAAGACGGGGGGGGGGATCTCAAAAGAAGAAAAAAAAGAAAGAAAACCTGCTCAGGAAATTTGTCCTGCATATTTTCGCAAATTGTTGGCTTTTGCTCGGCGTTGGCCTTGGAGACAGACGGTGCAAGAAGCTCGGTATGTGTGTGTCTGGCTGGGCTGATGGATCTCACGTGTTTCCTACATCGTCAAACAACCGTGCGCTTCCGAGCGCCTCTGAACCTGCACGTCGCGGATATCTCGCTTCCGAGCCGAATCGCGAATATCTGCCAGTGGTAACAAAATCAATCTGGTGTCATCGTCTGTGCTTGCCTACTGCAGAAGCAATAACCAAAATGCTTCACTCTGTCGTCGGCACCGAGCCGCGGCCGCCAGTGACCAGTGGGAGTGTGTCGCCGGGGCAGGTGAAAGAAGCATCGCATATATTTTGTTCCACAGTAGGCGATATCTGCATGAGTAAAGTGCTGCCCGAATTGCCCACCTCATGCATCAAGTGCTCTCAAACATGTAGCGCAAAGCCTATACGAGGCAGACGGAACCAACAAGCGGCTGCCGGTGAGCACGAAGAAAACCCGGACGGTGGTCTTTCGTTGGAAGTATGCATACACCACCCCGACCCGTAAGATAGTGGTCACGTGTTCATTTGTGTCTGAAATCACGACGAAATTCGCACAGGATATGTGTTCTGTGATCGCCAGCTGTGTTTCATCGGATAGCCGTGCTCCTCGAAAAGGCCTAGTACGCCGTCGGTAAGAAGCTTGTGTGCAGGCGTGCATCGCTCCTCTACGCCCGTTGTGATGAATACGTGCTGCTACTGTGTTTGTGCACCGTCGCTCAATAAAAATCATTGAGCTACCATGGTTTGTGCGTACTTGGGTATATTTTATGGACTTGTGCATCAGCAGTGCTAACACGCGTGGGGCCATGAGCCCGGTGTGCCAAGTAACTATTGGATACTAAAAAAGGTGAGATTGGGTAGATTTACAATAAAAGGTCGGTGTGACATTTAGTGCCCTGCAGCCAACTTTAAGCTTACGCTTGCACCTTGAACCGTTCTTGTTTCTCGATGCAAAAAAGAGCTCTCCTACGGGTCCTACAGGGTCGGTCAAAAAGCCGTGCCTATATATACCGGATTGTCAAAGTGTAGTTGAGCAACGCGTGCAGTCTGTTCGAGTGGTGTTTTATTCTGCATTTGTTATGTGTGGGTGTCTGTCTGTATGTGAATCTATGTGTCACCAATTCTGCCGTTTAATAAATTCAGTCAATTCTGCTGTTTAATAAATTTGTCGGCTCTGGGCGAATGCGCCCGTCGATTTTTATTTTTTTACCACCGGAAATAACTCTCTGAAATCCCCTCAAAAACCTTGTGAAGGCAGTAAAAATTTACTCTCTCTATACTCGCTCAAAACCTCACTGGGGTAAATAATTACTACTCTCCCTACGTTCAAAAACTCAGTTAGCACGAGAGTAAATTTTTACCTCGAGAGTAGGTGGTAAAAAAAACCAGGAAAGGTAGTGCGCCAGAGGACAAATGATTTACCCAGTTTTCGAGGTTATTTCAGGTCATTTTCGTTTGTACCAATGCACCGTTCCTTTTGTAACAATTCACATTATTTGCTCGTTATTTTTTTAACATTCTTAGCATTTTTCTCACTTTATTATATTTCTTACATTGCATTGCCAGCACGTTAATATTGTATACTCTTTTCGCACTCATGTATTGGTTCCTTTTGTTGTTTTTCTCTTGTATTGTGATGCTTCCTTTACTCACTGCTTCTCATAAGGCCTGTACAGTACTTTTAAATGAATAAATAAAATAAATAATTAGCAAGCTACAAAACCACACAGAGTACATGATGTCAAGGAAGGAGTGATTGGTTTCACGTAATACTGAAATATACGCAGCAGAGTATACAGCAGAAGAGTGGCTACTTGGGCTGATTGGTAATGCATGTTTGAAAGAAATACACTTTCTTAGTGCGCAAGGAACGTTTTCCCATCTTCCTTCTAAAACGTATGTTTCCTTCCTAAAGCGTTCCCTGCGTACTAAGAAAGTGTATTTCTTTGAAAGAAGACTATACAATCATCGATATACAGCTACTACACGACAAATGTCCTGTTCCCTCAACGTAGTAGATGTCCACATTATCAGGGATCACTGTTCGTGCTGGTGTGTGCATATATACCTATTTTCAGGAATAATTTAAGATGTGATCGTATATTTCTGCAGCTAAATGTATGACACGCTCGCGCAGCGCGAGGTGGCACTGAATCGTTGATCCAAAATAACGAAGCAATCTGCATTTCGATATAACGTATACGTTGTATCGAAGTTATACCATCATCGAGTACATGCACTATGAGAAGAAAAGGAGGAAAGAATGTATAAGAGCAGGGTACACTGAAGAACCTCTCGTACGCCCCCCCTCCTCCCACTGGCGTTGCCCCTGTATAGAGATTTCCCGAAAGCGATTACAAACTATTACAAACTTCCAGCTTTCGAGCTCAAGATTCACTAAAAACGAATAAAAATTTGTAGTATATATATATATATATATATATATATATATATATATATATATATATATATATAAATTTACTATAACCATGGACAACGAAGTACATATTTTCGGTTCACTAGGAATTGTCAACTCACTTTTTGTCAAACTAAGCAGCTTTTCTTGCCCAGAAATGCGCATAGGAATTCACGGAGTCCTCTGGTAAAATTACAAGATGGCAACATTTTTTTATCCTTCTGAGAAATTATATGTTGAGACAAAGTACGGTGGTGCATGTATTTGTTGTGTGTAAGTGGCGGGAGCAGGGAGTCTGCGTGTGTGCGTGTTTACGTGTGCGTGTGAGGGTAAAAACTGGAGTTAGCGAAGAACACACGCGTTTACCGGAAGGGCTCCTGCCGTCGACAAGAGGGTCCCTTGCGGATTAGGGTGCATGGCTCAGTAACCCGGATATGTCACCTCGCGTTAGCGCGAAAGCGACGGGATGCTGAATGAAGCCAGGATTGGCGTCATCCAGTCGGTTTCGTGCGATCTGGTTATCGCGGACAGCTTCCGCCAGTTCTCCCTTTTCCGCCTCCACCAAAAACACTGTCCTGACAATAGCCGCTTCCTAGCAGTGCGCTTCTGACGCGCGGCGCAGCTTCGCTCGTTTATTCACGAAGCTATCGAAATAGAAGAGCCGTTACAGTATATTCTCAGCGGAAGGAGGAGGGGGGCAGGCCCAGCGTCATCAAGAAGCGTGGTCAGAAAACGCTGCCGATCGGTATTCCAGGCTCCCGAGAACACGCCAGCCAAATATTATAGTGCCAGCACGCGGTCTGGAATTCGCAATAAATTCTCAAAGTGAGGTAAAAATTTTTTTTGTTCTCTCGACAAATGACGCTACGAGCTCAAAAAAAAAGCAGATCCGAAGTACAGTGGGAATCGATGATATGCAAAGCACGAATGAGAAATGTTGATAGGTCACTTTGAAATTAGCACAACGTTACGAGGTGGCGACTAATGATGCCGTACATGACTTCCATGTCATGATTCTCATATTCGGATGTGTCGTTTACCTTCGTCATCTATTCATGTCACGTGATACCAAATTTACTATATAAAAATTTAGTATATATATGTGAAGCTAGCGAAACGGTCGCGAGCACGCCGTGAGCGTGGTATGTTGTCATGTTCTGACATGACACACGTGCCAGGATTATCATGTTCGCACCAGTCATATATTTCGTCGTGAATTGACTTCACGTAACTCCACATTTGGTATATGTGGAGCTAGAAAAACGGCCGCGGGTGCATCGTGAAGGGCCCAATATACTCCAATGTAGCGTTGGCGCACGCGCACGCTGGGCACAGCGACGCTATGTTAGCAAAACGCGAGCCTAATACTCTGACGCCAGGCGTGACCAGCGTCCGTCAGCGCGGCCCGACGGCAACCGGCACGAAATGCGACATGCTGCATTTCGCGCTGATGCGTTACCCAGACAACACTGCGTCTCCCTATTTCGTGACGGAGGGACGCCGGACGCGCTGAAACAGCCACGCGTCAATGCAACGCAGCGTGGCACGCGCCTGCGAATATATGGCAGGAGCGGCGCCTGGCGTGGCAACGCCGGCGAGACGCGACAAAATGAACGCCGGCGAGCACGTGCACCGCGTCACGTCGAAATGTATTGGCGCCTTGACTAAGGCATGTACTCATGTTCTCACACGACACGCATCTCATGATTATCACATTTGCACCAGTCACATACCTTCGTGATCCATTGGCGTCACGTAATACCAAGTTTGACATTTGTGAAGCTAGAAAAACAGCCGCAAGCGCATCATCAGAGTGGCATGCAGTCATGTTGTTACATGACACGCATGTCGTGATTATCATGTTTGGATGTGTCATTTACCTATGTCATTCGTTGGCGTCGCGTAATACCGAGTTTGGTACATCTGAAGCTATCAAAACGGCCGCGAGCGCATCATGAGCGTAGCATGTAGTCACGTTGTTACATGACACGCATCTCATGTTTATCATGTTTGCACCAGTATCATACCTTTGTCATCCATTTACGCCCCATAATACCAAATTTGGTACAAGGTAAGCTAGAGAAACGGCCTCCAGCGCCGTGGTCGTGGCAGTGTATCGGTTTCAACTGCTGCCATGATCGTTGTGCGCATGAACACTGCTGCCTGCAGCTTTGTACAACATGCACAACATCATAGCGCTCAGAGTCACCTGAGCTGTACGCTTTGGGATATAAATGAGGGTGTTTTCCCTTCAGTCTGTTATACATTATCTCGGAAACTGTTTAGGTGTGACGCCACAACGCCGGTTCCGGCGCTTCTCATCATGTCAGCGCTTGTGAAACGCCTAAATATAACCGCCAGGAGACTCTTTACGCTATGGATACGTGTGCCTGCCGTCTCGCGTCAATCTGTTGCTCTCAAGTATGCTTAGGAACTTCGGCAAGGGAGCTAGATCAGCGCAATACTAAACCGTGCGATGAATCTCACTGCTTCGCTATAATTGGTTAAAACTGCCAAATTTTCGATCACAATCAAAAGTGTGAAAGTATTCTTTGCATCTCGCTTTCTTTGCATGCGCATCGCATATATGTGGTGCACATTAGGTAAATTTTGTGGCGAGAGAAGAAGAAGAAGACATCGTTGATTTTCATGCAGACGCAAATTTATTTCGACGCCGCAATAAATTCTTTGTCACTATTTCAGAGCACTCCGAAATTGGCGCAAGTCACGGATTTCATTGGCAGAAGTCGCGTTCATCAAACTAGGCTACTTGGAATCGTTTATTCGACTAAATAACACACAGAGCGCACCATGCAGAAACCTCAAAAATCCTTGTGATGTCTCTTATAATAAAGCTGCTCTAGCGCATAATCTCTTCATGTGAAATCAGACTGGCCGCAAAAAGCCATCTATACGCACATTTCTGAAAACACGTTTTAATCTTGAACACTGTGCTCCTCATTCGACTTTTCTTGGTGGAATAAAGGAGAGGATAAGACGAGAGAGTCTGATGGAGACCACGCGGCAAGTGGCGCGCTCAACAGCGGACGGGTATTCTCTTCTCGGTGTAAGACGTCAACACAGATGTTGATGTGGTGGCAGGGTCAGTCGGATGCAGCGGCTTCTTAGTGAGCGAGTGTGGCTGCACGAGATGTGCTGTTCGCGACCTGCATGCCCCCCAAAAATTGCCGTCTTTGTCGCTGCCTTCGAAAAGCCCATCCTCTACACCGACGGCAATAGCACAGACGCTAGAGCATAACGTCGCAGCAGAGAGATGACAGATCGGACAAGAAGAATTACAGCAAAAAAGAGCGCCATCGGCCACTACGGCAGAGCCATTGTGAAGTTCTTCAACAGGAGCGGCAAGAACTGTACGCGCCATAAAGACGCCAACTTGAAAACGAGAAGCTCTGGCAGATCAGCCATGCCGATCAGCTCCGGAAGTCAACGAGGAACACCAACGCCTACACGAAATCGTCCCCACCGCCTTTTGGTGGGCAGAGTCACCACAATCTCGCAGGCAGGCTGGGAGATGGGATGAAAACCAATTCAGAGACTTCAAAAGACGTCTTCAGGTACCATGACGTGTCACCAGTGGCTACAAGACACTTGCAAGACATCACTGTGGTGTCTGGCGTCCGAAAAAGAACGTGTACCGAGGCCAAGGGTAGTCTACCGGAGAAGGCGGGCAGCCCCGGCTGTCACAGAACGAGCGCTAAAAAAAAAGAGCGCGCCGCCAAATCCTTGCAACAACGGGCGGTAGAAACGCCGCGAGGTAAAAAGAAAAAAAAAAGAAAGCAAACATCCAAGGCTCCCGGGCGCGCGCTCTCCCCGCAGAAGCACGGCTTCGCAGACGAACCTCCTCACCCCACAGCGGCGGCCGGGCAAGCGCTAGAAATTTCCAGAACGAAGGAGGCGTGGCTACGCCGAGCTGAGTCACCCGACGCGGAGGGCTGACAAACCGTCTCGCCTCTCTCCAGCCTTCGCTGCGTATCGCGCCGACGAAAGGACGAGAAATTTCTGGAAGGTGGCGCGGAAGGTATTTAATCGAGCGGCCGAGACGAGAAAGGAGGAGGTGACGGAAGTTAACGCCGGAGCGCGTAGGAATTCCGCCGTGGAGTCGGCGAAGGTTCTGCCCGTAGTGACAGAATAGGAGAAGACGGAAAGTTAGCGCCGGAGCGCGTAGAGATTCCGCCGTGTAGTCGGCGAAGTTTTGGTCCGTAGGGACGGCTCGAGCTACAGGCAAGAGCGTGGGTTTACCGCTATCGAGCGAAGACGCGGGCAACAGCTGCGTGTGTGAAGCCGACGGAATTCCGGCGAAGAAGTTTGAAGCTTGGAGAGTGGCCATTTGAGGACGCGAGGTTTCCTGGAAGAGAAACTTCGAGAGCTACGGAACGACAACAACGCTGGACTTTGAGTGAGTGATTCTCGGAAGAGTATCATTCAGACTTTTGTTCCAAGGACTTTGGACTGAATAGGTTTTCTATCTCTCTAGTCCTTAAGTGTCTTGGTTGTTCAATGCATGCGACTGCATTGTAGTGCGTATTGTTGTCTGTGTCCGTTGTTTTGAGTGTGGCTGATTGTATTGTGTAGTACGTTGATTGATTGGTTTGATTGGTGACATATTGTATGCAACTATTGTGGAGTGTGCATTCCTATGTATTGTTTTCGATCTGCCATTATTGAGAATATAATTTGTTTGTTTATCAACTCTCGGCTCTGACTTGTTCTTTGGGCCACGACCGGCGTCCGCTGGCGCACCAAAAAGGACCACTTCAAAATTGTCCACGCTTTCGTGGTGCGGTTCGGGGGGCCGATACTTCGGCTCTTGGAATTAGCCCGGCGATCGCCTCCCTAATAACGGGACAGGTGTGACAATTAATCTGGCGTCCGCGACATAGGACCTTTTGGTGCACAGTGTGTCCTAAGTAGTGAGAAAGAGCCTCCAGTTGTTGATAGTGCTATCGGAACGATTTTGTGTGTTGTTCATTGTTCTCGTTAACGAGTGCAGGAGAGTGTTCCGATAGACTGATTTAGGCAGATACTTTTTGCACGCGGCAAGGTTTTATTTGAGAGTTGCGAGACACCATGGATCTCGAAAAGTTAGTTGCTCTGGGTGAGAAGATGGGTCTTTCTGGCGCCGAACTACGGAAGTGGGTCACCCAGAGGGAAAAGGAAGAAAAAGCAGCTGAGTTGGAACGAGAGAGGTTGGCGGTCGAAAGAGCCAAAGCGGAAAAGGAAGCTGAGTTGGAGAGAGAGAGGTTGGCGGCAGAGAGGGCCAAGGAAGAAAAGGCAGCTGAGTTGGAGAGAGAAAGGCTGGCAGCTGAAAGGGCGAGAGAAGAAAGAGAGGCAAAAGAGCGACAGCTGAAGGAAGAAAGAGAGCAGCAATTGAAGTTGGAGCTGGAGAGAGAAAAGTTGGCAGCCGAAAGGGCGAGAGAAGAAAGAGAAGCGGAGATGGCTGAAAGGGAGCGGCAGCGGCAGCACGAGATGGAACTCGAGCGGCTCCGTTTGCAACAGCGAAGTGAAACTCCCGTCCAAGCTAGAGTTGAAAGCAGCGAACGGGAAGATCACGGCTTCCGCTTGAACCCAAGCAAGCTGCTCGTAGCGTTTGATGAAAGGAAGGACGACCTAGACGCGTACCTCCACAGATTTGAGACGATTGCGAGGAGCCAGAATTGGCCGGAACAGCAATGGGCAACTGCTTTGAGTACTTGCTTGAGTGGTGAAGCGCTCAGTGTGTACGGTAGGCTGACGCCGACTGATGCAGCCAACTACGCAAAGGTGAAAGCGGCTTTGTTGAAGCGATTTAGATTCACTGTGGAAGGATTCCGGGACAGATTTCGGACAGGAAAGCCAGCTGATGGTGAGACGGCTACGCAGTATGCCGCCCGACTTTGCCATTATTTCGACAGATGGATTGAACTTTCAGGGACAGCACAGGAGTACGATGAGCTTAGAGAGCTCCTGATTAGAGAACAGTTTCTTACTAGTTGCCACCCAAGCCTGTCGCTGTACTTGAAAGAGAGGAAGGCTGAGTCATTGGAAGGAATGCTTGAATTGGCTGATCAATTCTTGGAAGCACAAGGTGGAACTAATTTGGCCAAGGTCAAGAAAGAGTGTCCCGATGATTCGAAGAAATTGGCTCCCGAAGAAAAGAAGCGTGCACCAGAGAGCATTCCGCGATGTTTTCTGTGCAACCGAGTGGGTCATCGCGCGAAAAACTGTCGAACGATCTTTACGAGCCCTACGGTTGTAAAATGTTTTAGGTGTGGTCAGACCGGGCACAAAGCAGATGCTTGTCGGAACGGAGTGAGTCAAACTCACCAGGTATCCTGTGTGCAAGCAGCACCGAAATCTGATAATAATGCCGTTACCGACGGATTCGTAGAATTGAAAATGGGGAGGAAATTCCTATTGTTGGTGCTGTAATGTCAAAACAGCCAACCGGTGTTACGAAAGGAATGCCAGCGCTGCCTGGAAAAGTTGCGGGCAAAAAGATTACGGTGTTAAGAGATACCGGCAGCTCCACTGTTATCGTGCGGAGAAATCTGGTACGGGAAAGTGAGTTAACAGGCAAAATGAAACCGGTTTGCCTAATTGACCGTACAGCTCGGATGCTTCCCGAAGCAGAGATTGAGGTGGAAACCCCGTACTTCAGCGGGAAGGTTACTGCTTTATGCATGACGACCCCCCTGTATGACCTTGTCATCGGAAACATCGACGGGGCGCGAGGGCCGAATGATCCCGAATGTTTGGGAGAAAACCCGAAGATATAGCCCTCGCCAACACAGCGGCGGCGAGATACAGTGGAGGAGCATCCCGGGACGGATCTCACTAGAGCCCAAGGTGAAGCTGCGGCGCAAGAGACAGCGAAGGAGAAGACGATCGTGTCGAATAAGTTCACGGGCCGAGCAACCGGACTTACGTCGGCACGACCTCAACCGACTGACAGTGTAAAGGAGACGGAGTGGGCCAGCCGGGCAAAATGTAGAGGAATTATCAAGCGGGTAAATAAACAGACAGGACCCGTCGAATGTAATGACGCGTTAACGGTGTCGGAAGTGACAACGATGGCTGAGACGACGCCTCAGATATCGTCGTTGGAAAGGGCTCGCCGAAAAAGAACGTGGAAGCACAAGAAGAGATCGAGCGAGCACCGCAAAAAGGGGCGCAAGCGCTGTTCGAAGTACTCAAGATAGGTGCTGAGGTGGAATCAGAATGTGTTTGGCAGGGCTGAGTGACATATGTTGTGTTAATGTTCTTGTTATCCTGTGTCTCAAGTGGATGTCGAGCGAGTCAGTGTTCTGTGCGATGATGTGATGTAAAGTGTTGTATAATTGTTGTATCGACAGAACTTTGTACGTTTGTATTGTTTGGAATGTGTGATGAAGTGTTGTAGGCATGTACCTGTGGCTATATTTCATGTGTTGTGGAATTGAACTACAATGTAAGATTGTATTGCGTGATCTATTGTGAATGTGAAGTGTTATGAGCGACTGATGGTGTTACAGTCTGTGAGAGTGTGTGGTGACTTTTCGCGCTCGTTTGTGTGGTTTTGAATATTATGAGATAATATTCTTAAAGTGGGGGGCAGTGTCACAGAACGAGCGCTAAAAAAAAGAGCGCGCCGCCAAATCCTTGCGACAACGGGCGGTAGAAACGCCGCGAGGTAAAAAGAAAAAAAAAGAAAGCAAACATCCAAGGCTCCCGGGCGCGCGCTCTCCCCGCAGAAGCACGGCTTCGCAGACGAACCTCCTCACCCCACAGCGGCGGCCGGGCAAGCGCTAGAAATTTCCAGAACGAAGGAGGCGTGGCTACGCCGAGCTGAGTCACCCGACGCGGAGGGCTGACAAACCGTCTCGCCTCTCTCCAGCCTTCGCTGCGTATCGCGCCGACGAAAGGACGAGAAATTTCTGGAAGGTGGCGCGGAAGGTATTTAATCGAGCGGCCGAGACGAGAAAGGAGGAGGTGACGGAAGTTAACGCCGGAGCGCGTAGGAATTCCGCCGTGGAGTCGGCGAAGGTTCTGCCCGTAGTGACAGAATAGGAGAAGACGGAAAGCTAGCGCCGGAGCGCGTAGAGATTCCGCCGTGTAGTCGGCGAAGTTTTGGTCCGTAGGGACGGCTCGAGCTACAGGCAAGAGCGTGGGTTTACCGCTATCGAGCGAAGACGCGGGCAACAGCTGCGTGTGTGAAGCCGACGGAATTCCGGCGAAGAAGTTTAAAGCTTGGAGAGTGGCCATTTGAGGACGCGAGGTTTCCTGGAAGAGAAACTTCGAGAGCTACGGAACGACAACAACCCTGGACTTTGAGTGAGTGATTCTCGGAAGAGTATCATTCAGACTTTTGTTCCAAGGACTTTGGACTGAATAGGTTTTCTATCTCTCTAGTCCTTAAGTGTCTTGGTTGTTCAATGCATGCGACTGCATTGTAGTGCGTATTGTTGTCTGTGTCCGTTGTTTTGAGTGTGGCTGATTGTATTGTGTAGTACGTTGATTGATTGGTTTGATTGGTGACATATTGTATGCAACTATTGTGGAGTGTGCATTCCTATGTATTGTTTTCGATCTGCCATTATTGAGAATATAATTTGTTTGTTTATCAACTCTCGGCTCTGACTTGTTCTTTGGGCCACGACCGGCGTCCGCTGGCGCACCAAAAAGGACCACTTCAAAATTGTCCACGCTTTCGTGGTGCGGTTCGGGGGGCCGATACTTCGGCTCTTGGAATTAGCCCGGCGATCGCCTCCCTAATAACGGGACAGGTGTGACACCAGCACGTGTGCGGAGTACATCGACACAACGACAAGCATCAACGTGGCCGTGCTCTGGTGAGAAGTGCAAGAGTCGTTTGCCGACATCGAAGCCGAGAGCCCCGTCCCGTCATCATCATTGTCCACGGCTAACCTGTGTCTGTGCAGAGGACGTGGCATCGTTGAACACTCAGTCACTGCCGCCGTCGACCGGGCCTACGGTGCTGGAGTGCGGCCAGATGCAGGAAATGAAGATTGACAAGTCGTAGGGTGGGGATCACTGCAGTCATGAGTGCTCAGTCTGCAAGAATACCACATCCTCTGACCTCAGGACGTCAAGTGTGGCGGCTGCTCCCAGTAGCAGAGCTGAAGGAGCTGGAGGCGCGGCAGCTGAAGAATGGCTCGGTGCAGATGGACACGTCACTGATGTCCGATGTTCCGCCCGAGCAGCAGCAGCAAAAGAGCTCGGGCATCTGGGAGGCGCTGCGAAACTTGTCTTGTCTTGTCTTGTCTCCTAGAAGATTTTGGCTCATACCCACATGGGGGATTGGCCACACTGTACCTCATGATAGATAATTTTTATAACGCTCGCTAAAAAAATAAGAGAAATTAGATAGAAACAATAAATGTTCCTTTGAAAAAAAAACGTGATAAAATTGTAGAAGAATACGATAAAACAGAATATATAAAACGAATTAACAAGAATGAGGAAGGGGAAGAAAGAATTGGATATATCTGGCAGTACCACTAGCAGCGTATCCTTCCGGTTGCCTGAATGAATTTATGTAGCGCTGACAGAATAGCACTGTGGCCCACACCCAACTGACTGGCTCCAAACGATAATACGGTGGATGTATTGACTGGCAATCCGAGCATACCAATCGGTCTTTCAAGAATTATTCGGCGCAGTGAGGCGAAGCGGCGGCATGTGAGAAGAAAGTGATCTATTGTTTCCGGTTCATTGCAAACTACACATAGGTTAGTTAATGAAAATCCTGATTTGTTGAGATAAAAATTTAACAGAGGAACTCTACAGCGAAAGCTTGTGAGGGTCACCTCACATTGACGGGAAAGGCATTTTGCGGTGTTCCATGTGAATTGCAAGTGCCGAAATTCTTCAGATTGTAGAAGCGACGTTTCGTTCATTTTTAAGATTAACAGGCGTTTGAATCGTTCGGCAGTAATAAAAGGAAACTGTGGAGCTACTGGCACCACAGGGAAATTTAAAGATGCCGAAGCGAGCGAATCAGCAATTTCATTTAGTTCAATTCCAGCATGCCCGGGGACCCAAATAAACCGAACTTCTGATAGGCTATGCGGTACGAGAGACCAAAATATCCTAAGAAGAGGAGACTTCTTTGCGGACGTTAGATGCGTACATACAGACAAAGCATCCGAAATAATAATAGCTTTTGATTGCTGATAATTTAGTTTTCGAAGAGCCAATGTAATAGCCAGGAATTCTGCGAGATAGATTGGTGTGAAGTCAGGCAATCGGAGCGCAAAAGACCAATTAAGCTGATGAGAAAAAATACCTACTCCAGCCTTCTGAAGATTTTGCGTTGCGTCCGTCGAAATTACTACGTATTTAGGAAAATGACTTAGATGGTCTTGAAGGAGGCCCTCCAGAACATGCTTTGGAAGTAACTTGGCATTTTTTGGAAAAATATCATCGAAAATTAAGTCAACTGGCACCGAGCATTGGGTTTGGGGAGTTAAATGCCGGAGGGAAACGTGAAGATTTGATAACAGAGACTCGACGAAAATGACTTGGGGTCTTTGATAACGAGACCACGGGCGCTGAAAGAAAGAAACTGGATGTTTGATGAAAACTGTCTGAGAACAGAAGAGGGGTGCATCGTAAAGTTTTAAAAATGTTTGCACAGTAAGCTGTCGAAATCTAGCATCAAGTGGAATAATTCTAGCTTCCAAATCTTCAGCTCGCTCCGCGCCGTCTTCTTCTTCACCTCTTCTCATCGCTCATATCCTATGCAGGAGATCGACCGAGTGTTGGGTGAATTTTTTTTCAGTGTTTCTTCGTAATACTTCTCGTATAAGCTAGGAATATATTTAATACAACATCCTAATTAGGGAATATTAGTATTGAAATGTTTGAACAGAAACAGACGCCCGAGCGTATCTTCTTCCTCCTCTTTACTACAATAGCAATATATGCGGCCAAGAAGTCTGAAGAAGAAAATTTCAAGGGCTCATTTCTTTTGTTTGACACAACCTTCATGGAAACAAGCAGATAATGAAGCTGAGGACTTCATTGGGGACGTTGTAAAACATGCTGTTTTAATTGCATGGTGGAGATTGTGGTATAAATGTGCAACAAGTGAACGATAAGGCAGCTTGCCGCCGGAAAAAACCGAACCAAAACCTTATCGTCAGCTTGCATGTTCGGTCATTGCCGGCGACACATAGTCTTTTCGTCCACTTCACATTCATATTATTATTACCACTATACAGTGCAAATAATGTTCCCAACGCACTTATTGGCTTTATTATCAGCTGGTATTCATTAGGTCAATAAAACGGCGAACTTACAAACAGTTCTTACCCTCGGCGTATATTGTCATGTTGTTTATACGTACCTACTGATCAATATTTCTCTTACTTCAGTGAATCTTTCACGTCAAGCACATCGACTAAACTTTATGTGATCATTGAAGCCATTATTTACATACTGCCGCAACTACACAGACAATGGGTCGTTTTCAGGGGCTCAAAACTGACCTATATAGCGTGCGTAACGTTAACACTGCTCGTATCCAACATCCAGCGGCCTGAAACGTTAGTTACATGCATCATTATGTCACGGGAATTACGAGTACAGGGGAGAGACAGAGGCTTGTAAATTACGATATCCACAAGCGGCAATTACCACAGAATGACAGCATCTCGCGTGGTATGTAATCTTCATCTTTCTCTCTGCTTTACAAGGAACACCTTCAACGGCGTGCTTAAGCACTATGATTCGTAAGAGTATGTTCACAGCTTCCAACCGCGCTAGCGCGCTCCAATTGATTCATTAGGAGTGTTGCGTATACACAGGAATGAAAAGAGTCGGGCACATTCGCACTATATAGTGGTTCGAAGACGGGTACCAGCGGAACTGTTTTCCTTCCCCACCTCTTCGCATTCATCTCCATATTGCTTTCTCTTTCTATGAATATTTCTCTATCTCTGTATTTCCCGCTTTCTCGTTCTATATATTTCAGTCGCTCTTCATATGTCGCTCTCTTTTTCTCCGTATTTTAGTGCCTGCCCTCCGTTCTCCCTCTCTTTTCTACGCTGTTTCCGGCTATTCTCTTTTTACTTCTTTCCTCCTCACCCTGGCGCCTGTCCTCCTCTCTATC
Organism: Rhipicephalus annulatus; assembly: GCA_013436015.1. Lineage (NCBI taxonomy): Eukaryota > Metazoa > Arthropoda > Arachnida > Ixodida > Ixodidae > Rhipicephalus > Rhipicephalus annulatus. The sequence goes on from WOVY01002966.1 coordinate 30,183, forward strand.
TTCCGCTTACCACCCCCTTGCTGTACAGTATCATACCTGCCGCTGCTGTGCTCTGCTACAGCAGTTTGTCCCCGCACGGTGTGTACGCGGGATCGAGAAATTCGATTGATATGTGGGGTTTAACGTTCCAAAACCACCATATCATTATGAGAGACACCGTAGTGGAGGGCTCCAGAAATTTCGACCACCTGGGTTCTTTAACATGCACCAAAATCTCAGCACATGGGCCTACACCATTTCCGCCTCCATCGGAATTGCAGCCGCCGCAGCCGGGATACGAACCGGTGACCTGCAGGTCAGCAGCCGAGTACCTTGGCCACTAGACCACCGCGGCGGGGCATCGAAAGAAAAAATCGAATGGCGTGTACGCGAAAAACTTCTTCGCTGCGCGAATAAATTTGTCGCCCCTATAGAATTTCCTCTTTTTATTTCTCTCTTTTTTCATTCGTCGTCTCGCGCAAAAGAGGAATTGCATCGCGCTCCTGAGAAATCGGTGCTTGTGTTTTGGGAGCGAAGCAAAAGATGAAGGCGGCGACAATGAAGAAGGGGACCTGCCGCCTGGTTCTTGACCCATTCCCCTTTGGGGGTGAGCGCTATCTACACGAGGTCGTTGTTGTCGTAATAATAATAATAATAATAATAATAATAATAATAATAATAATAATAATAATAATAATAATAATATAATAATATAATAATTGTCATCATCAAGCGTAGCTTCCAGTGCTTTCGTCGGGACGAGAGAAGAGAGAAAGCAGTGACAGCTATATAGTTACAGCTATATAGTTATAGCTATATAGTTACAAATCTTTTTAACTCTGCTCGCACTTGACGGATTCTAAAATGTTTGTGTCGACGAATTGTTGGGGCAATAAGCTTTTTTAGTTAACCTATTTTATAGCTACTTAAAAGGTGTTGCATGGCCACTTTAATAAAGATATAAATAGAGAGAAATTGAAGGGGAAAATTTTTATTTGCGGGGAAGGATTCTCACCTGCGTGCACACCATCCGAAGGCAAGCCGCTATCTGAGCAGCCTTGTAAAGTGCGGCACAGCAAGAGTGTGGGAAAGAAAAGAGAAAGGGGTAGCATACATTAGCGTGATGGGAATAGTAAGAATTAGGGGGAGAAGAGAGGAAAGCATACCATAGAAAAAAGAGAGAAAGAGAAAGAACGAAAGGTATAAAGAAAAGGGTGCCAAGAAAAGAGAGAATGAAAGGGAGAGGAATAAATAGAGAGCGAGAAAAAAAGGAGTGAGAAATACAGAGAGAGAGAAAGGAATTGAAGATAGATAAAAAAAACATAACAGGAACTAAGAAGGTGAGGTTATCCGCGACTGGAAACGCCAACAGCTCCGCTGTTACCTCAGTCTTCTAGTCACTAGCGCGGAGCTGCGCTATTTCTTTCTTTTTTTTTTTCGAGAGTCTGCCTACGAAAAGCGCCCGAAGCAGAGACCCTGAAGGCTGTCTCCATCTACAACATAGCATCATAGAACGAGTCCGTAAACCACTTCTTCTTAGTGACTTCAGTAAAGGGCCGCAGCCTATATAAGACGGCTGTGCGTATGGTGCGTGTGCACACACACACACACACACACGCACACACACACACACACACACACACACACACGCACGCACGCACACACACACACACACACAACGCAATAACAAAGTCACATTGCAATGAAACACAGCCCAAACTCATGGACTATGTGGTTCCGTTGTTAGACTCCCCACCCCACACCGCCTTCTAATTTGCGGCATTGCGCAAGCTTATTCCTTCTCTACCCCCACTTTATTTCTGCGTTTTTTTTTTCGCAATGCTCGGGCTGTGTAAGATGTATAATATCGACTCCATTTAAGTCGGTTAAATATTTCGTACAAGATTTGGCACTGCGTAGAATAGTCAGAGTTTTGTTACAGTGCACGTATAAGGTTGTGTTGCGCTATTCAGGCAGAATTTCTGTATTATAACATATTAGGCCTTGCATTTCAACGCCGCTTACTTCGTCATCGCTTGCTCTGACACACCAACCTGCTTCGATATAGGATACAATGTTTTTGTACCACAACGGTGCTCAATATGTAGCCGCATGAGCAAGCTATATTGATTGCTTGCTTTTCAAGAATGAAATAGCGGAATAAGAGGTAAAGCAGAATATTGGAGTCATAACAATTCCAACGTTTCATGCAGTGACCCTTCACAAGCCAAAATTTATTATTTTTTTAATGATCCAGTTTCTACACGTACTCACTGACGTATGTATGTGTCGTGGCTCAGTCGATTTTTCAGCAACTACAATTGCGATAAAAGAGGCTTGCTTTTTTGAGTTTTTCTTGCCTCGCGCCCCAAGCAGCTTCCAGACGTGATTTTCGAAAGCGTCGGCCTGCAAAGAGCGAAACGATATTGCGCGTTAGCACGCGGCCCTCTTAGCATTCCTTCTTTGCCGTGATGAGAACAATGAACGAAAGTTTTTTATATGCGACACCATAGGCATATCTATCAGCCATGGGGGGGGCAAGAGGGCATGATCCCTCCCCCCCACTGAGAAAAGTTAGGGGGGGCGAGCCCCCCCCCCCCCCACTTTCGACAGTGGTCACTCTTAGCTGCACGCTGGGGAAACCAACAAGTAAGGCGAAGTTTTCCGTCACAACATTAATCCCTCAATTATGCTCTTACGGAAGAATGAAAATGTTAAGGGGCAGTGTCGCAACACAGCGAAATTTCGCCAACATTTCCATTGTGACGATTTTCTTTGTAGGCTCCTTGTGGTGCGGGTCCCCAATGCGACGCTTTCGCGTCTTGTGCTGTAGTATTACAGAGCAGGCAAGCGCTGAACAGGGGCCCCATATTATTACATCACTTGCTAATGCTTTTATTCTGCTTTGACTTGTCGATTCAGTTACAGATGGGATTGATCAAACTTTTTATAGACCGGTCAAAGCATTTGCTCCTTCCGGAAAATAAATTTTCTGAAAATAATATATCATCAACCTTGCACTGTTGACGCTGTTGCGAGCCGATCAGTGTGACGAGTCGTTGTTGATGTTTAAGTTTTTCCGTACAGAAACGCCGAAAATTGTTCCTGATTTAGTCTTTGATAAGCCTGATTAGCCTTGCTTATGGTAGCTTGGAGCCATAGCAGCATCTTGAAAAAACGCAACGAATAAAGCAGTGGACTCGACCTCAGTAGGAAGCTCCGCTTTTAAGCTTGCCCCACAACTTGACCCACTGGGCCAGGGAGAAGGTCAAAGACCGTGGTTTTTAGCACAATGGTGGCTTAGTTAAGAATTGGGGTAGTTGGCTTTCACTCAACTTGAATTGTCCTTTACAGCTCAGAATTCATCCGAGATATCAAAGAAGCACGCACGTGCAGCGCTGCTTACTAAGCTCTTTCTCTAAGCAGATATGAGCACACAGAGATGTATACGCTCACCAACTACTGAACACCGTTATGCTGCAAGGGGAAATTTTATATTAAACTCATAATCCAGCTAGCCTACTTGAATTACACTTAGAAGGAGATGCTATCCGACTAACAAGCAGGCGATTTTGTAGCAGACAGAAAATTTTAAATGCCGAAGAACGAATAGCACACAATATGCCGTATAGAAAATAGCTGATTTTTTTTATTTTTTACGTGGTCGTGCATAAGTGGTCATTACGCTATGTATCACTTTCACGTCATTAGTTGCCTCGTGTAACAAGCTAAAGACTGCTTACACCAATCATATACAGCTTAAGATCATTTCGAAAGGAAGCAACGAGGTATTCGCTGCCTCCTTGGATACTTGCGTGGATACTTGCGTAGATACTTGCATGGATACTTGCGCACAAGTATCCACAGTGCAAATGCAAAACTGAAGTATAGTACGTTAATATGGATTTCACAATGTTTTTGTCCATAAAATTACGGGAGGCGTAATCTTTGTCCCTACTTTGAGCCATAAGATCTGAAGCATTGCCTCCGAGATGCGGCGCACAGCAATTGATTTGTAGAGCAGACGACGGATGACAACTTGCCCTAAAGCGTGTTTTTCAGTCTAATGCGGCAGTCTTCGTGCCCCAAATGATAAAAATTTGTAATGAATCGTTTATGAACTCATTCAACATTCAATTCTTTTACCCAACGTGTTGCGAACACATGGCCGTCACAACAGCTCCATCTGTGTGTCAGTAATGGAGAGGCACCACATATTAGAAGTCTCAGTGCTCTACGTAAAAGAGTGAATTCAGATACTGTAGAATACCTTGTTCAAAACAGTTACTCCTATCTGCTAAAACAGCCTTTCTTCACCAAATGCGCTCACCTTTACTCACGTTTGAAGCTTATTGCCGCTTTTCCGTTCCCATTTCTAGATTTTCATCTTATCAGCGCATTATCGAAAAGCTCCTATTTGTACCATGAATATTGTCGCTAAAAACAAAATAATGCAACACGTTTTTCTATATTAGTGTATGATGGCCTTCGGTTGTCTATTTACGAGAGTAAGAAAAATCGAAGATGGTTTTTTTTTATTATTCAAATTTCAGTGGAGTACACTTTTGCCAGTATGAGAACTTTGAGGCAATATATAAAAATTTACATTTGCCCTACGGCAGCAATAATTTATGTACCTATTGAATACACTATATCCTTAAAACGTGTCAAGCTTGAAAACACTGCTTGCATTATTTTCAGAGGAAAAAAAAATGGGGAATACGTTACTTTTTTTCTTCAAACTGTCGCAAAACTAGACATCTTTAAAAGCTATTTTCTTAAGGTCTACAAACGTGAAACCGTATGAATCCATTCTTCATTAGACATGCATCTCAGGTAAAAAATATCTTCCTTGAAACAAAAATATTTGTCTTTTTATAGCATCTGCAATTTTCTAAAACGACAGGTGACGAAATTAGTGCCTCTGTGTTGGTGAAGTTTCATATTTTTTTTGTCGTAAGTTATGCCATTAATCATAAAACGAACCTGACTTTCGGGCTACCTGGTGAGAGGTGCAGGAAATATAAAATACTCAATGAAATCTAAAATGTCAACTTTTGGACCCGTGTCGATCTCTCGCGCAATCACCCACTCGCACAATTTGTCCACGGCCAACTAGATCCGCTTTTCAACCTCGAAACTCTTGTAGTCGGCGCCTAGTTTGTGCGGCGTCACCAGAAAAAAACATGGCATGCGGCACGCACTTCCTTCATGATTGCGATTGTTATTATTATTCTCATCATTGTTGTTGTTGTGACGACAACAAAGATCTCGTTTAGATAGCGCTCACCCCCAAAGGGGAATGGGCCAAGAACCAGGCGGCAGATCCTCTTCTTCATCGAATCGTTACCGCCTTCATCTTTTGCTTCGCGCCCCAAAACACAAGCGTCGATTTCACAGCAGTGGGATGCAATTGCCCTTTTACGCGAGACGACGAATGAAAAAAGAGAGAAATAAAAAGAAGAAAGTCTATAAGAGCAAAAATTTTCTTCGCCCAGCGAAGAAATTTTTCGCGTACACACCATTCAAATTTTTCGATCCCGTGTACACACCGTGCGGAGGGGAACTGCTGTAGCAGATCACAGCATAGGTAGGCATAATCCTGTAGAGCAAGGGGATGGTAAGCGGAAGATAGAGAGGAGAACAAACGTCCACATGAGGAGGAAAGAAAGAAAAAGAATGTAGCCTGAAACACCGTAAAAAAGAGAGAGAGAGAAAGAACGAAGGGCAGGAAGTAAAATACGGAGAGAAAGAGAGCAACGTATAAAGAGCGACTGGAATATATAGAACGAGAAAGCGGGAAATACTGAGATAGAGAAATAAACATGAACGGAGAAATATGGAGGTGAATGCGAAGAAGTGGGGAAGGATAACAGCTCCGCTGCTACCCGTCTTCGAACCACTAGTGCGAATGTGCCCGACTCTTTTCGTTAGTGTATACGCAACACTACAAATGAATCTACTGGAGCGCGATTGCGCGGTTGGAAGCTTTGAACGTACTATTATGAAGCGTTGTGCTTGAGTACGCCGTTAAAGATCCTCCTTGCAAAGCAGCGAGAAAGACGAAGATGACATGCCGCGCGAGGTGCTGTCATTCTGTGGTAATTGCCGCTTGTGGATACCGTAATATACAAGCATATGTGTCTCCCCTGTACTCATGTTCCCCGTGACAATGTGATGCATGTAACTACCGTTTCAGGCCGCTGGATGTTGGATACGAGCAGTGTTAACGTTACGCACGTTATATAGGTCAGTTTTGAGCCCCTGAAGACGACCCATTGTGTGTGTAGTTGCGGATGTATGCAAATAATGGCTTTAATGATCACATAAAGTTTAGTCGATGTGCTTGACGTAAAGCATTCACTGAAGTAAGAGAAATATTGATCAGTAGGTACGTATAAGCAACATGACAATATACGCCGAGGGCAGGAACTGTTGGTAAGTTCGCAGTTTTATTGACTAAATGAATACCACCTGATAATAAAGTCAATAAATGCGTAGAGAACATTATATGTACTGTATAGTGGTAATAATATTATGAATGTGAAGTGGACGAAAAGACAATTTGTCGCCGGCAATGACCGGACATGCAAGCTGACGATAAGGTTTAGGTTCGGTCCTTTCCAGCGGCAAGCTGCCTTATCGTTCACTTGTTGCACATTTATACCACAATCTCCACCATGCAATTAAAACAGCATGTTTTACAACGTCCCCAATGAAGTCCTTAGCTTCATTATCTGCTTGTTTTCATGAAGAATGTGTCAAACAAAAGAAATGAGCCCTTGAAATTTTCTTCTTCAGACTTCTTGGCCGCATATATTGCTATTGTAGTAAAGAGGAGGAAGAAGATACGCTCGGGCGTCAGTTTCTGTGCAAACATTTCAATACTAATATTCCCTAATTAGGATGTTGTATTAAATATATTCCTAACTTATACGAGAAGTATTGCGAAGAAACACTGAAAAAAAATTCACCCAACACTCGGACAATCTCCTGCATAGGATATGAGCGATGAGAAGAGGTGAAGAAGAAGAAGACAGCGCGGAGCGAGCTGAGAAAATTTCGCAGAGCCTCCCAGATGCGCGAGCTCTTTGCTGCTGCTGCTCGGGCGGAACATCGGACATCAGTGACGTGTCCATCTGCGCCAAGCCATTCTTCAGCTGCCACGCCTCCAGCTCCTTCAGCTCGGCACTGGGAGCAGCCGCCACACTTGACATCCTGAGGTGAGACAATGTGGTATTTTTGCTGACCGACCACTTGCCAATCTTGATTTCCTGCTTCTGGCCACACTCCAGCACCGCAGGCCCAGTCGATGGCGGAAACGACTGAGTGTTCAAAGATGCCACGTCCTCTGCAGAGACACAGGTTAGCCGTGGACAATGATGATGACGCGACGGGGCTCTCGGCTTCGATGACGGCAAACGACTCTTGGACTTCTCGCCAGAGCACGGCCACGTTGATGCTTATCGTTGTCTCGATGTGCTCCGCACTTTTGCCGGGGCTGCCCGCCTTCTCCGGTAGACTACTCTTGGCCTCGGTACACGTTCTTTTTCGGACGCCAGGCACCACAGTGATGTCATGCAAGTGTCTTGTAGCCACTGGTGACACGTCATGGTACCTCATGACGTCTTTGGAAGTCTCATCCCATGTCCCAGTCGGCCTGCGAGATCGTGGTGACTCTGCCCGCCAAGTGTCGGTGCGGGCCATTTCGGGTAGGCGTTCGTGTTCCTTGTTAGCTTCTGGAGCTGATCGGCACGGCTGATCTGCCGGAGCTTCTCGTTGGCAAGTTGGCCTCTTTATGGCGCGGACAGTTCTTGCCGCTGCTCTTGAAGAACTTCACAACGCCTCTGCCGGAGTGGCCGGTGGCGCTCTTTTTTTGCGATGCTTCATCTGGTCCGACCTGTCATCTCTCTGCTGCTACGTTGAGCTCCAGCGTCTGTGTTATTGCCGTCGGTGTAGAGGATGGGCATTTCGAAGGCAGCGGAAAAGACGGCTCTTTTTTGAGGCGTGCAGGTCGCGAACAGCAGATCTCGTGCAGCCACACTCGCTCAATAAGAAGCCGCTGCATCCGACTGACCCTGCCACCACATCACCATCTGTGTTGACGTCTTACACCGAGAAGAGAATACCCGTCCGCTGTTGAGCGCGCCACTTGCCGCGTCTATAGTCTCCATCAGACTCTCTCGCCTTGTCCACTCCTTCATCCCACCAAGGAAAGTCGAATGAGGAGCACAGTGTTCAAGTTTAAAACGTGTTTTGAGAATTGTGCGTATAGATGGTATTTGGCAGCCAGTTTGATTTCACATGAAGAGATAATGCGCTAGGGCAGCTTTATCATGAGAGACATCACGAGGATGTTTGTGGTTTATGCACGGTACGCTCCGTGTTTTATGGTGTCGAATGAACTATCCCTAGCAGCCTATTCTAATGAACGCGACTTGCACAAATGCAATCCCGTATCACATGATACGGGATTTCGTATCGATTTATTGAATAATAATTGAACGCTCTATAGTGGCTTCTCCAGTACATAGCATAACTGTCCAATTAAGTGAGTGATTATCAGTAAAAAAACGTTTTACCTATTATTTATGGACAGAGTGCCCTGGAATAGTGACAATTTATTGCGGCGTCTAATAAATTTGCGTCTGCATAAAATCCACGACGCCTTCTTGTTCTCTCTCCACAGAACTTACCTCATGTGCACCACATATATGCGATGGGCATGCAAAGAAAGCGAGATGCTAAGAATACTTTCGCACTGATGATTGTGGTCGAAAATTTGTCAGTTTTAACCAATTATAGCGAAGCAGTGAGATTCATCGCACGGTTTAGTTATGCGGCGATCTAGCTCTCTTGCCCAAGTTTTTAAGCATACGTGAGAGCAACAGATTGACGCGAGGCGGCAGACATACATATGCATAGCGTAAACAGCCTCCTGACGGTTATATTTGCGCGTTTCACAAACGTTGACGTGATGAGAAGCGCCGGAAACGGCGTAGTGGCGTCACACGTAAACAGTTCCCGAGATGATGTATAAAAGACTGAAGGAAAAGCACCCTCATTTATGGCACAAAGTGTACAGCTCAGATGACTCTGAGCGCCATGATGTAGTGCATGTAGTACAGAGCTGCAGGCAGCAGTGTTCAAGCGCACAACGATCATGACAGCAGTTGAAAGCGGTAAACTTCCACGGCTTTCCTGCAGATCTCCATTGAGCGAAAAACGCGCTCATTTCGATTTCGTCTTTCTGTGGCCTAATGCACTGCGCGTCGTTTGCGTGATACGATGAACCTCCCGCGCGTTGATATGTCTTTACGTGACGGTGACGAAATTGCGCTATCGGTTTATTTTTCACATCGGCGTTCCAGCTAAAAATAGCCAAGGCATCTGTCACTTTCTCTAGTTGTTTTTAATTAACTATAGGTTGCCGATGCACAAGCATAAAATCGTAGCGGAAAGTGGAATGATGAGCCGACACTGCGTGTGTAGGTATATTAACCGTTTATTGTACGAGATTTCACTCGCCTTTTTTCAAGGTTTGTTAAACTTTTGTGGTACTCGGCTTAGCTAACGTTCTTGGAGCCTGTTCTCACTATAATGTTAATGTTTATAAATATACGCTCTCTCAACTTCTCTCATTTTTTGAGGGCTTTAATGCCACTTGGAGTCGAGTAATGTGGAATATAGTTACGACAAGTGTGCAAGGATACATTATTTACCAATTTCGCATCATTCCGCGATTCCCTCTTTAAAATCTAGAAACCGGACGCTTCTTAAACAGAGCTAAAGGACAAAAAAAGAGATGAAACTTGATTCCTTAACAACATTGTAGCGTCTGTGTGAAGGTAGTTCAGCAGAAAGCAACCAGTTTTTTTTTACTTAACTATTTATTTAAGGAGACAACTTCGTCCAAACAAATAAGATTAAGACAATCTGCGCTGTCAGAAAAGTGCAATTCGAGCAACATAATGTTTCCGCCTCGACGGTGCGTCACATTGCGCGCGCAACATGCAGGCTTCGCGATGTAGAACATAATTTAAGAATGGAAAACAACACAAAAAATTTCCTTTTCAAATTTCCGAAATTTCAAGGCAAGAATCGAGGCCGACCGACTTCACCGTCTTCATTGGTACTATTTCTAGAGCACCGTACGATCTTTCAGCTGATAAGAGATTTCTCGCGCCGTTACTGACTCGTACAACCCTACACCACCTATAGTTCTTATGAAAGATTTATATGTGGGGTTTAACGTCTCGAAACCACCATATGATTATGAGAGACGCCATAGTGGAGGGCTCCGGAAATTTCGACCACTTGGAGTTTTTTAACGTGAACCCAAATATGACCACACAGGCCTACAGCATTTCCGCCTCACTCGGAAATGCAGCCACCGCAGCCGGGATTTGAACCCGCGACCTGCGGATCAGCAGCCGAGTACCTCTGCCAATAGACCAAAGCGGCGTGGCCTATGAAAGAGCCGGAAAAAATGAAGGCAATATCTGGAGAAAAAACTGAAAGGCACCAGACACTTCATCCTTGCCTTTCTCACTCCTACCGTCGTCAGCACTCTTTGCCATAATAACCATGCAGCACTTTTGTTTGACAGCAACAAGAGTCATTTAATATTTATGAATGTACTCACGCTTACTATTCGCACCATTACAGAATTTATCAGTGCGCTACCACCGCATACAACCACATTATCGACTAAGTATATATACTTGGCATTGCAATAGCGGGCACTATGAGCTTTATTGCAGATATTACGAGAGTTTTCAGCTTTCTGAATATGCGGTTTATTAATTATTTTGTCACGTCAAATATAGTTTGTTAGTTGCAAATTTCGTTCAATATCTCTGTTTCGGCCCTTAAAATCCCTGAGGTCAATGCTTACTTCCGTATTTCCGTGAATTTAGAATTTTTTTACAGCTGTACTGCCCTGAAGGTGGCTGATAATTTTATTATCTGTGCAAGTTTGTCGTAGAACGTTGTGAACGGCTCCGTACGCTCGCATTGCCATTCTCCGTCATCACCCTCGTTTTATTTCGTTATTCTCGTGATCGAACGACGTCTCGCGTCGCTAAGGCCAATGACGCAGCGAAGGCCAGAAGGTTCCTTTGCACGAGGAGACTTCCCACGTGGAGTTTGCAGCGGGACTAGCAGCGCGACACAGCTACGTGCGATAAACGTTTCTTCCTCCTGCTTTACATCCAGCAACCCATTTCTCCCTTCGTAGGGTAGCAAACCACCCGCATGTCCGGTTCGCTTCCTTTTCATTGCCCCCTCTTTGTCCGCAGAGTCAGATAATGCGCAGTGGTACAGAGACACACAGAAGTCGTGGGCATCTTTAAGAGTACACGGGGAAGGCAGTTGTAAAAGGTGGCCAGCGTTTTTACGGGCAGTCATTCCGAACCCGAGGTTCGTGGCCGCATCCCGGCCGCCTCTGCTGCTCGACGAAAGAAGAAAGGCGCGTGGGAATACGACAGAGTCCGTCGCTTTCCTCTTCTGTCCGGTAATGAATGCAGATCAAGTAGCGCCGAGGATCGCAAACGAGTACACGCAGGCAAGGAAAGAGCTCGGTACCGGTGCCACACAGAGGGGGCTCCGGTCGGGCTTTTGTCGACCGTAAAAAAAGTGGTGTTTAAAGAAGCGCAGTCGTGGGCTGTATCATGTAAGAACTATACCAGCGTGCGTGCGCGCCAGTGAGCCATCATGTATATGCATATATAGACCCAGTATAAGATCAAAGCTCAAGAAAGAGACCGCAGTTGTTGTTGGAGTAATCCGAACACTGAGCGGAGTTTAAGCATTGGTTTTAATTTCCAATCTGTGTTGCCGTGCGCGTGCCCTGTTTGACTACTGTTCGGCATGTGTATTTAAGGCGCGATGTTTTATAACCGCAGCTATAACCGCTTTTTGACTGTCGATCCATAGTAAATGTTAAAGTTTATTCGTTTAGAAGAACGTAAAGATCAATTCTTCAAAAAACACAGTTTATTTCAAGAAAAAAAAATATGGAGCCGGTTGCTTTGCAAAAAAAGAACCGATCTGGTCAGTGTTGTCCGACGCTAACGATCAAACAAGCGAATACTCATAAAGCAACCCCCAAAAAAGCGGCAACATAATGAATGTTCCCATTCTTGAAAATATATTTAATGATTAAAAATATGGCTCAAATACAAATGAGAGTTTTAATAACCCCCTTATCACTTTGTACAGCGAAAATAGACGCTACTATGAACGATAGCACATCATCATGATCATAATCAGCCTGACTATACGCCTGTGGGAAGAGGAGTCAATGAAGGACGGATTCCAACATAAAACGTAACGATCGTTTGTTAACGTGGTAGCAGCAGCAGGGCAAGCATACCGATCGATGCTGCCCTCGTACGGTTTGAGAAACAATCATCCAAGCGATTCTGGCAGCTTTGATCTTATAGCCACCAGTGGTGACGTCAGCCTCTGGTTAAACCATGGAGAAATATACTATATAAAGAGCGGCCACTCGAGCCTTATCGCGGCCGAGCAAGAAAGGGTCTCACCAACAGCTAGATGGCGTGCCTATCCTCCCTTCTACTACTTTGTTAAGACATGTAATAGCCGCCTCAGGAGGACTTTGAAACCAAGCATGGCATCAAATTTTTGCAAAAATATTTTTATTTATTTTGAAATTTTCCATATCCGCTCTACGTCGTGTCTCTCTCAGGACGTTTAATGTTTTATCACACAAATCAGTAAAGTCCGACTTGAAAATGTTTTTTGTGCATTTGTTTTGCACAAAGGGTGCACATTCCTGTAGCTTAGATGTACTGTACATTTCTTCCCTTTGAGGAAGCATGGGTGTGTAGCATAGTGGTAAAAACGCTCGCTTTCAGATCATGAGGGTATGGGCAAGAGCTGCTCCATATATTAACGTAATATGACTGGGAGAGGGGGTGCTGTAATGAACTTTTAACCCTTTTGATGGAGAGTTATTCACACGCCTATACAGTGAAGTACTCAATATCATCGACGACAAACACGCTGTTAGTGAACGACAGACGCGCACTGGTGATCAACGGCATTATCACTAAAACAATTATATTTGCTAAGACAATACAGATAAGCCCCCAAAAAACGCGACAATGGGACCGAAAATATACAAGCGACTAGGAGAAAAAAATAAGCTCAAATTCGCTTATTAGAAGCGCGTAAGTGGCAAGTCTATCTTTTACACGCATCCGTGAGCAAACGAGAGTCACTGTGGCACATCTTAACTAGGCAGTTGGTTTCCGTGGTTCAACAGACCGTAGCAGTAAGTTGTAATTATGGGTCATCTGTAGTGCTGAAAAACATTTGCCCGTTGCACAAGGGAGAAAAGGAGAAAACACCGCAACTTTGCTTAAAAGAGGCCACTCTCAGATTACCAGCGCATTGAAACGTTCAACGGCGAAGGAAAGCAAATGCCGCGGAGCCATGAAAGTTAAAGGCAGGTAGGTGGAGATGAGTGACAGAGAGACAAAGAGGATGAGGGTGCGGACAACCGGCTTCAGCGCATGGAAATCAGCGGTGGTTTTGCATGGACAAAGCGGTAGAAGGATGCGGAGGAAAGCCACATCGAGCATTGACGCTGGCACGGAAACGCTTTTGCTTTGCGTGTTCTTGTTCGTCGTTGCCCACAGTTGTCAGGGTGCCAGCCGGAAATTGAGCAATACGGCACCGGAGTGAAGTGGGGCTGACGACGGCTCCGCCACTCTGCATAAACGCCACGGCTCATATGCGCGTATACTGATAAAGATGTATAATAATACATTTCGTTTTTTCACTCCTTCTGCTACTCGGTGGCTTCGTTTTTCTTTCTTATCGCGAGCGCTTATCTATCCTTCCCCCATCGCTGTCTCTGCAAGCGGCTGCCGTTGTGGCGCGAAGGCAATGCAGCGTACACGTGCACGAGTATACATATGCGCAGTGTCAAAAGAGATAAACCACGGGACGCGAATAATAACTAAAATACAAAAAGTGGCTTCGAAAAGCGGAACTTGCAAGCTGGTTGCAGTTTAGTCATGTCTTCAGTTACTTGCCCACTTCCAAAAGCGAAACGAAAAAAAAAAGACTAGCGAGGACGATGCAGTCTTCTGTCTGGAGCATACAACGGCAGGCCTCTCAATAGCGAGCCCAGCTTGCTTGCATTCATACTACCCTGAGAGAAGCCTTTGTCTTGGCTAATTCCATTTCGGATAGACCATGCACACATTTAAAGCGCTACGTATAAACTGTACACGCGACGCTTTCGCAACTGTGACTCCAAGAGCAGCAAACTTAAACCAGTTGTTATATCCATCAGATCTCGAGCTGATATGAAGCGTGATATGAAGCGTGAAAGAAAAATCCGGCAATGCTATGCAGGCAAACACCACCACCCCTCTTAGCCCACCGAACTGAACAATTCTGCCCATGCCTATGCCCTTGCACCAGGCTTCTGTTAGTTGCGCGAGGGGGGGGGGGGGGCGACGATAAGCTAGTTCTTCCAGGGAGGCCAAGAACTTATGCGTTGTGTTTTGACTATAATGTGTTGGCTAATGGGGGGGGGGAGCAGAAAACAAAGGAGGGTCAGGCGCTAACTTGGGAGGGGGCTTTCGTTTCTCCCCTGCCCTTCCCCCCTAGTGCCCCCACTGGCGCCATGCCTTGGCCTACTGAGTGGCTTAAGACGCTTCTTGCAGCATGCATAAGCTCCGAGGGCGTGAGTCCCCAAACTGTGCATGTGGAGGCCTCTGCGTCCTAACGTCTCACTCTAACTCGTTACATAGATTCCAGTTGTTCAACAGCTTTAAAATGAAAGACAAGTGGACAGTAATAGAAGAGAACAAAGTAATGCACTTATGAAGCCCAGGCGTAAACGTCGTTATGGCATAACTGAGCTACTATTCTCTGCTCGATCTATAATAGAGCTGTACTTACAGCCTGATCGGTCTTAGGATAGTCCTCAAGGTGTGATTAGCACCACGCGCCGCTTCGCTGTTTTCGCGCGGTCCTTCGTGCGAGGACTTTCAACGAGTTGATCTAGTTGAAGCGACGTTCGAGCACGCATGCCCAGCGAAAGCGGTGCAAGTGAAAGTCGGCGCACATCCCGCACCCTTGCCGGAAGCGTTTGCATGCCACACGCGGTATGCCAGTACGCTCTTGAAGTCCGCTGCACGCCCTTTTCAGCTATAGTTATTTGAACGTGATGCGCGTCGTGTCGGTGCGTTGTGGCAGCTGCAATCGTAGTCTGACCGAGAGCTTGGCGACGAACTCAAACGTTGCTCTAAGGCCGCGTTCACACTGAGCATTCCGGCCGCCGAAAGTGCTCCGAATCCGGTTCGGCGGCGGCGAGATCCGCCGAAAGGGCCCTCTCCGCGCCGATCGCTCTCGGACCGATTTTTGCGGCGTCTACCACCGAATCGGTCACCACGGACCAATAGGAGCGCTAGTCAAGGAATTTTGAAAAATGGCGGCCAAGCCCTACTCACTTGTTATGCCGCAGTGCACGTAACTGAATGTTGAAACCAACGGGAGTTCAACCTACTGTGTGCCTACTTCGCCTCCGTATTTCGTGAAAGGGGTGACCGAGCTTGCTGTTGGCGTTACCGAGCTCGTTGCGGTCTTGCAAAGAAACGAACCCACCAACGCCGCTGGCGTCGGTGGTTTTTTCTGCTCTTCGCGCATTACAAGACAGCCACTTACCAGCAAAGTAAGAAGTACTGTCTTTTCTTGCTTCTTGCGTACGAGAATCGTCGAAGTATACACCACCGGATAGCGTAGTAGCGTTTGCGAGCCGCGACAACAACGGGGTGACAGCGCATCCATCCCGCGTTCGCCCCGTAGTAGTAGATGGCATATTCGGCGGCGCGGGGCGCGTCCAGTGCGAACGACGCTGTGTTTCGGCGGCAGGGGAATTTCGGTCGCTGTAGAAAGCGGATGTTTCAGTGTGAACTAGGCATAAGACCCTACAGCCATTTCCAGCTTCGCTGTCAAAAAAAACAACAAAAAAACAAGTGCATTTTTCTTTTTTTTTTGCAGTTCTGTTCCGCCCGTGCTGCCTCATCTCAAGCAATAAGGGAAGCCACGCATACAACATCGAAACAAAAAGAAAGAAAAAAGATGACAGGAGAAGTTAGGGCCTGTGTTTTTACGGTAGCGCCCTTGTAAACATTGCCAACAGCTCAATGGCTCGAAAGTGAGTGATGTACCAAGAGGAGGCGAAAAAAAAAAAGTTGAGTCAACGGAGCCTAGAACATTGGAAACGCCGCCCTGTTGTCTGCGTGAACGCATTCTCCAGAGTTTTCGCTGATTCGGTCTCTACACCGGACAGGAACCGGAGATTGAAGAGGAACGACAGCGGATAAGTTTGTTTTTTTTTTTCTTTTATTAACGGGGACCATCTCGCGTCCTCTCCAAAGAGCCGGGCCAGTAGCACGCGGTGCGACTAAGCCGGAACTCGGCGGGGCTTTGTTTTCCTTCCAGGGTCGGACGAGGCTGGCCAACTCTCCCTCCGGGAGAACGAGCAGCAGCGCTGCTGCGGCGGCGATGTTCGCTTGTAGTGGTGGCGCCACCGCCGAATTGCGAAAGGTCGCCATAAAGCGAGGCGTGCCGGCGGCTGCGCACTTCCAGCGAGAGCTCGATCACGGGACACGCGTGGCCACGTTCGCGGCCCTCGCGTCGCCAAGGTGAGGAAAACCGGCATCGCATCTCGGCGGCGAAGGGAAGGAAGAACAAGCAGCGGGGGTCGAGCGTTTCGTCAACAAGCAGCCGCCACAACGCAGGGTCGTACGAGACGCGGCGGCAGAAGGAAGGGAGCTCGCTCCGCCAGCACCGACTCGCGCGTTGGCATCGCGCTTCCGCGAGCGACCTGCGGTGCCCTTCCCCTCTAGCATAACCAGTTTAGTAGTCAAACCACTTACTATTAACTGGACCAGGCGGACGGCGCCCACAACGTCTGGCAGCGCGCAAGCCCGCGCGAGCCACGCGTGTAACAGCATGTGTGTATCGACGATTCAGGCTGGCGTGCGAGGAGTCTTAAAGGGACGTTAGAGTGAAACAATTAATCGCTTTGGATTGGTTAATTTTTAATCCGAGAACTCCGATCCACGTTAATTTCACCATCACAAGTTTATTACTATACGAGAAAACGAACGCCAAAATAATTTTGCGCCAAAATCTCTGCGCGTGACGTCAACTATTTCGGCATTTCGTTTTTGTACTCTGGAGACATTAGCTCAACAAAATTTTTTGAAGCTTGCTATGTTAGGTCTATGGCCTCCTGATAATATAGAGTGCGCTTACTTTTTACTGATTATGAACTACGTATACCCCCCAGAACACGCTGTCAAAAGCAACAATGTGACGGTATTGGGTGCGGGAATTTCAAGGTGGCGTCACACCCGCATTTCTTTTTTGCGCGTTTTCTCGCGGCAACCGAGGCGAGCTTAGAATTGTGAAAGAGTAATTTACTTATACGAGAATAAAATCGCTTTTCGCCTTCGAAAGTCTTGAAGTTTAGCGTCCCTTTAAGGAGTAACCTTAACAGAAAGGAAGAGAGCACAGTGAGTCAGGGAACAAACGGGGGTGTTAAATATAGTTGAAATCAAGAAGAAGAAGAATTGAACATGAGCCGGGCACATGGCATGTATGCAGGATAACCGCTGGTCATTAAGTGTAACTGCATGTATTCCCAGAGAAAGCAAACGCACGAAGGGGAGACAGAAAGTTAGGTGGGCCGATGAGATTAGGAAGTTAGTTAAGTTGAACGTACCAGCAGAAAGAACAAGACTGGGTTAATTGGCGAAACATGGGAGAGGCATTTGTCCTATACAGTGGGCGTAGTCCGGACGATGAAGGAGAACAATTGTCTGTATAGTACATCTTCGAGCAGTCGTTATACGCGGCCCGGACATAGAGGTTCACAAACACTTTCGTCGGTGTCGAGTTTCGCTAATACCTTTTTTCAAAAAGGCAGCAGCCGGCCGAGACCTCGAGCTAGTTCGTATCCGAGTGCGCGAATAAGAGCTCAAAGAGCGCCCGATTGGCAGGAAACAGACAGGCTCTCAACACACACACACACACACACACACACACACACACACACAAACACACAAATGAAGCATGTATATGTGTATACCTTCAGCGCTTCAAAAGATGCCAAAAGATGCTACAACCGTCTGTATTCGATGTTCATTTGGGCTATTCCCTTCCGCCTGAACAGGAGTCCCTTCCGGCTGCATACAGACGTGGAACGATTGCCAAACGCATAGCTTAAAATACGTGTTCTTTCAACCTTCCATGATTCACCTTCAATAATAGCAACATTAATCATGCCCCAGCTTAACCTCTTAACTACTGACCCTAGAAGGAATGAAAAAAGTCAACTTTTTTTTTAAAACATTTATTGAACACCTTGCCCATAGTTCATAACCAAAAAAACAATAAAAAAATTCAGTTATTTCAAGTAATTCAGGAATGTCCACACTTGTGGACATAAGTTGTCAACGTTGTAAAAAACGCGTCCACATATGGGGACACTAGTTGCCAGCATTGTGGAACTGCAAGAAACAGTTTTTTCCGTGAAGACACAGGAAAACATTACATTTGGTGCACTTCACTCTTGTTTTGCCATTGCAGCTCCCGTTTCTGCACCGCATTGCATTTTTTAGGCTGCAAGACTCTGGGAAATGGTCATAGCGGTCATTACGTATGTCAATATTCGGTAACTGAATAGGCCTTGAGTTGCATGTTGTGGGCGTGTCATTCTTTCTCTTGCTGTTACGTGTTGGATTCCCCTTGATCAGAGTTTCCGCGATGTCTTGCTTGAATTGAAGGAGGGAAAGCACTTCCTTTTTTGGTACGCCCGCTGCTTGACTGTCGCGTTGGTATTCGACCCATGCATTGCACACTGCAAGGTCAAGAAAGTGAGTGAAGAATCTCACCGTCCATTTTCTTGTTCTGATTTTGGTTCGGTAATACGACACGTATCTATCGACCAAGTCCACGCCACCCATGCACCTGTTGTATTCCGCAACAACTGCTGGCTGGGGAACTGCAACCTTCTTTTTAGCTTCCTTACACCACCGCTTGCATGTACCGACAGGATCACATCCAACGGCACTTGACATTAGAAGAACTCCTTTGTTATCCCTCCACTTCACGAGGCATACTTCTCCATCTTCCCGCACAAGGCAAGCATTGTCTCCCCGCTTCATTGACTTATCATTCGGAAGTTGTTTGACTGCACCTTCTGTTCGGTTTGAATTGACAGTCCCAGTCAAAAACACTTTCCTTTTTAGAAGGTAGTCCACGATTGGCAGGCCTGTAAAATACCGGTCAGTGAACACATGGGCTTTGTTATCCGTTATGGTTGTTGCGAGCTTCTTGACAACTGCTCCACCCAGGCCATACGCTTTTGAATCATTGGCGTGTACAGTATCCTTCCCTGTGTAAACAAGAAAGTCAAGGACTAGACCATCAGGGGAGGCTAAAATGAAATTCTTGAGACCAAGTGGATTCGGCTTTGAAGGGAGATATTGCCTGAATGCACACCTTCCCGAAAATGGGATCATTTGCTCATCTATCGAAAGGTTTTTTGTCCGCGGGAGTGCTCGGCACGCAGTTTGGAAGCAATCAACTATTGGCCGCACAAGGTGCAGCTTATCTTCCTTTTGATGCGCTGTAATGGTGGAAGCATCGATAAAGTGCAAGTGATTGCGCAGCTCGCAGAATCTGTTTCTTGTCATGTGGTCAGCAACAGATGGTGTCCGGGTTGCTCGGGACCAGTACAGCTGCACTTGGGGAAGGTGCATGATACCCATTAGCAGGTGTATTCCAGCAAGCTTCCTTACTTCAAGAGTGTTGGTTTGAACTGATCGGTGACTTCGCTTCTGAACCGAATACAGATTCGTTTGTTCAGCAAGTTCCCTCCAAAACTCCAACGGAAAATACTTTGCGAAGTACTCATGCGGGGTGAGAAACTCCCGAAAATTGAGGAGTTCTTGATTGTCAGGTTCAAGACCATCCCTCTTTGGAAATCTGTAAGTAATGAGAAAGTATGTTTACCTTTAACCAACAGCCGCAAACTAAAAACACTTACGCTCGCGAGTTCCAGACGCATTTCTTCTTCTTTTTTGTTGGTGGGCTGCAAATTTCAGGTTCAGACTCATCTCCAGAATCACTTGTTTTCTCATCCTCGCTTACGGGAGGAGAAAAGCCACGTTCATCTTCATCTTCTGACTCAGAGAGATCCGCATCACTTTCCTCTAACATGGCAGCGATCTCTTCATCGGTCAGGAACCTGGCTATTGAGAGCAAACCAAAGAATGCTCTACACACGTACACAACTTTTGTCCACAAACGTGGACCATTGTAAACACACATCTCGCGCGTCAACGGAAGTAAATACCGTCTGAGTAGCAGCTTATTACGCTTCAATGGGGTGCAAGTTCCACGCGTGAGCAAAAAGTTTCGCATAATGTTGATAAAGTAGAGCATAATAGCCGAAAACTTACCCCTGGGTCGCCGCAAGCCGCTCGAGCTATTTGCCGCCATTTCAACTTTTCACCACAGCGCTTCTAAACGACTGGTGCTGCTCTCTGTCAGGGATTGTGAAAACTGAATGCCGGTCTTTCAAACGCGCCAAATTTGAATTCTCCGAAACAGTTTTTGTTGGAATACTGTACCTAAACATCCACGTCCACAAATGTGGACGCTGGTAGCTAAGAGGTTAATAAGAACGCATTGTATAGTAGCAATCGACTGTCGTATGCATTGGTGACTAGGTCCTGGAGAAACGGAAATTTATTCGAGCGTTTACAATCCCGCATGTCCGTCGTGGTGGTGCAGCGGGAACAGTGCTCGGCTACTGACCCGAAGGTTGCGGGTTCGATCGCGGCCTCCACAATCGTAAGAGGCGATCACGCCAGACGCCTCTGTACGGCGCGATGTCAGTGCAGGTCAAAGAACACCATATGGTCGGAGCCTTCCACTATGCTGTGCCTCATCGTCATATCGTGGTTTCGGGACATTAAACCCCAGATATCAATCGGTCCCGTATACAACTAGAAACGTATGCATATGCATCGTGCAAGGCTAGACGCGGGACACCTTAATTTATTATTGATATCTGGTATTTAACGTCCCCGAAAACCATATGATTATGTGAGACGCCGTAGTGGAGGGCTCCGGAAATGCTCATGTCACAGAACGAGCGCTAAAAATGAGCGCGCCGCCAAATTCTTGCGGCAACGGGAAGAGAAACGCCGCGAGGTCAAAAGAAAAAAAAAAGAAAGCAAACGTCCAAGGCTCCCCGGGCGCGCGCTCTCCCCGCAGAAGCGTGGCTTCACCGACGAACCTCCTCACGCCACAACGGCGGCCGAGCAAGCACTCGATTTTTCCAGAACGAAAGGGGCGTGGTAATACCGAGTTGACTCATCGGCCGTGGAGGGCTTTCCAACCGTCTCGCCCTCTTCCCAGCCTTCGCTGCGTATCGCGCCGACGAAATGACGAGAAGCGTCTGGAATGTCGCGCGCAAGGTATTTAACCGAGCAGCCGAGATGAGAGAGCTGGAGGAGACAGAAGTGAGCGCCAGAGCGCGTAGGGATTCCGCCGTGTAGTCGGCGAAGGTTTTGGTCCGTAGGGACGAAGCCGGAGATGAAGAGGATTTCCACCTGATGGTGAAGGCTCGAGCTACAGGCAAGAGCGTGTGTTTACCGCTATCGAGCGAAGACGCGTGGCAACAGCTGCGGGTGTGAAGCCGACGTGTTCCGGCGAAGAAGTTGAAGTTTGAAGAGTGGCCAATTGAAGACGGGAGGTTTCCTGGAAGAGAAACTTCGAGGGCTGCGGAACGACAACAACGCTAGACTTTGAGTGAGTGATTCTCGGAAGAGTATCATCTAGACTGTGGTTCCAGGAACTTTGGACTGAATAGGTTTTCTATCTCTTTAGTCTTTAGGTGTCTTGGTTGTTCAATGCATGCGACTGCATTGTAGTGCGTATTGTTGTCCGTGTCCGTTGTTTCAAGTGTGGCTGATTGTATTGTGTAATACGTTGATTGATTGGTTTGATTGGTGATATATTGTATGCAACTATTGTGGAGTGAGTATATTTGTGTATTGTTTTTCTGATCTGCCATTATTGAGAATATAATTTCGTTTGTTTATCAACTCTCGGCTCTGACTTGTTCTTTGGGCCACAGCCGGCGTCTGCTGGCGCGCCAATAAGGACCACTTCTAAATTGTCCACGCTTTCGTGGTGCGGTTCGGGGGGCCGATACTTCGGCTCTTGGAATTAGCCCGGCGATCGCCTCCCTAATTAACGGGACCGGTGTGACAGCTGACCACCTGGAATTCTTTAACGTGCACCCAAATTTGAGCACACGGGCATACTATAGCTTTTGCTGCTCTTTATTGGCTTTGCACATTTCATTGCACTCAATAATAATAATTCTGCGGTACAAAACAGAATGTGGCATTCTATGTGCACGTGCGCGATTTTTAACGACAAGAGAGCGAGGTATGCGCGTGCGTTCCAATTTCGTGGTTAGGTTGATGCCCTGTTACCTTGTTGAACTACAACAACACAGCTGCTAAAAATGCAGGAAAAGAGGTGGCCGCGAGTAAAACTTATACGATCGTACACGTAACACGGAGAGTGCACCGCCACGCGCGTTTCTTCAACGGGACGCCTCGTCCCAATCCTTCTGAAGAAAAAGAGTCTGTATCCATAGAAGTCCGCCGGCTAAGTTATGCTAGTTTTGTGAAAGTTTAAGCGCATGTTTCCTGAATCCTACCCTGAGGCCAACTGTTAATCGTGTAACGATCGTGTAGCCACCGTGGAGCATGTACTGTGGAATTGCGAAATGGTTCAGGATCGCAGTTCCCTCCGGATGAATGCACTGACTAGCTCAGATCTCCAGGACCGACTTTGGGCAATCCAGCAAGCCCGGGAAACTATAGCGAGGAGTGGCCTAGACCCAAGTAATCAATTTGAAGGCTACTTTATAAAGTTGTCTTACTCACTATAGTCTGGTGGCAAGATAGAGGGCGAGTATACCACATAAGGTCAAAATATCATTCTCTGGAAGTGTATGGCAATATTGTAGTAGTAGATATCATACGAATAGTTACAGTAGCGGGAATTGACAGCTACATTTTATTGGGAAGGGAAAAAAAAACACCGCTTTGATAAGCTAAGCTCTCATTCTACAGCAGCAGTTTCAGCCCACGATCTGGAATTTCACAGCTGAGTGTTCTTTCAGTGCATTACCGTATATGTGACACCCGAAAACATCCAACGCACCAGCGTAGGCAAGACGGTTCGGTGGACACCGAGGAAGCCGCACGCGCCCGGCGCAATGAGATGCAGCGCGACCAAAAAGCGATAAAAGCCACGGACGACCGGCTTATCGCGCACAACAAGCGGCGAAGATCAAAACAAACCGCGCGGTCTATGCGGTCGCTGCTCCGAGACGGCCCTGTGTAAACATGCGCACCAAGCGAGCACGCGTGGTTATCTCGGGGTGGGGGTGGGGACGCAGAGCAGCCACGACACATTCTGCTTGTCAAAAATATGGTTGCTCGAACACGGAAGCCTTTCTGTAAATACGCTTTCCTCGGCGTTTAGTCGTGGCGTAAAGCGATGGACGGCGATGCTTTCGGGACGACGGACAAACCCCTGACTAAAACACGCCGTCTTTGACATTGCATAAACAGGTATGCGTCGAAACCTGTAAACAGACCTCATTACGTGCGCTGTTCACGAACACGAAGTCTCTGGACTAATTCCCCAATCTAGGATCCCCCCACCTGTTGGGGGCGAATTTCCCGAGGGCTTAGCCTCGTCGGCGACGCAAAACCGAAATTGAGCCCCTGCCGAACGAAAAATAAAAAAAATCTGCGTAAAGAAAACGACTTCAGCAGTGAATCCAATCAAGCATATGTAGAGAGTAAGAGGATTATGTGCCGCAGTGGGTCACGCCTTTAGCAAGAGGAGCCGAGCACGAGCTGTTCCCCCGAGCGTTGCGTTTCCTGCGTCGGTTGCTGGGTGTTTTCTTCAGCCATGTCTGGGATGGCAGAGTGGTGGAGGTGCGGGGTAAGTCAACCTGGAACTCTGAAACGGGGTTTATTGGCGTAAGTAGTACTTGTACAGCAGGTATACTGATGCGGAAAGCGGGCGGCAGCAACCGACGCAGGAAACGCAACGCTCGGGGGAACAGCTCGTGCTCGGCTCCTCTTGCTAAAGGCGCGACCCACTGCGGCACATAATCCTCTTCCTCTCTACACATATGACAGTACAGCACATGATCATCTGCGCCTTCCACCTGTCAATCCGTTCATGCATCGGTCCGTCCGTCCATCCGTCCCCCCACCCACCCCACCCACCCACCCACTCGCGTGCGTGCGTGCGTGCGTGCGTGTGTGTGCGTGTGTGTGTGTGTGTGTGTGTGTGTGTGTGTGTGTGTGTGTCAGGTACGTATTCGCAACTTTCAAAGATGGTGACATCACGATGCGGCATCCGTCGTAACTGTCGTTTGGGGGATGCCCACGCAGCCAGCCCATGACCTCGTTCAGTCTGCCTCACTTTGGCGGTTCGTTACATTTTGCCACAGGCAATTTTCATGCAGGCGCAAATGCGCACATTTGATCTCACGCGTGTCCGACTAGAAGACTTCGATTGGAATACTCATAATGCTTTTATGTGAATCACCTATCAAATTCTCGTTATCACATCGAAATCAGAGGCTAAATCTCTGAGAATTATCAATCGCTCAACCCTAATATCCATTCTCTGGCTTGTGTGTTTCAAACAAATCGTTCGACGATTCAGAGTATGGTGTACTCTACTAAAGGAGAGCCTTACGCCCTCCAGCCCCTAGCGCTAAGCGGGCAGACTTCGTTTCGAAAAGGGGATAACCTTTCAGAGTACTACGTACTCTACTATGGGAGAGCTGAGAGCCGTCCCGTGGGTTCCGCACTCGGGTTCGGGGGGGGGGGGGGGGATTAGAAAAAGGGGGTAACGATTCAGAGTACAGGGTACTCTACTATGGGAGAGCTAAAAGCCGTCCCTGGCGCGCAACGAGTCCTGAGGACAGCGACGAAGGGCATAATCAACTGCTACATGATCGCATTAAACCTCCGCTTTTTCCCAAAAACTATTTGTACAGGACCACGTTACACGGTCTAGGCAGGCTCTAAACGAAGAACAAATTAAATCGCTTCAAAAACGGTCGAAGTGCTTGTTCAAATGAATTCCAAGATCATTTCTTTCTACAAAAAAGAATTCTTAATCAAAGTTATTAATGCCGACGTCACTAAGGCATATATTGCATCATATCCTTCGTTTGAACACAAATGCTTGGCGATCGAGGAGCGCGCTTTTATTCAGGTGCGAATTCTCGCATTTTTCTGGAGATGGCGCCACATGGCGTGCCACGAGATATACATCGGCCTGTTTTCGTGTCGTGGTCATCTCGGCCTCATACGCTAAGCAGATATCAAGGCTTATCTGACCCATTGACAGCAAGCAATGGCGTTTGTATATGAGTGAGTACGTACACAATGTGATGTCGTGTAGTTTGGTGGACATGTATCCTGCAAACATTGTAGCTAGCGCAATATCTAATCAGTTTACTATCTTGCATGGTCGAATGGTCAAGCTTCAATGTAATCTAGAGTAAGAGAGAGCCAGGCAATTTACAGTCATGGAATTCATTTCCTTATCAAGAGCATTTGGCAGCAAAAACGTCGGCATGATTTTGTCGTGAGATGCGTAAAGCCGTGTTGGGTCGCGGTGTGTGTGTGTGTGTGTTTCTCACACGCACCATTAAGGAACGTTGATGTGACGCGCCTTCTGGACTATATGGCACAGACTAGAATGAACGATGCGCTCTACTAAGGCACTTATATATTACCTAATGTGTGTGTGTGTGTGTGTTTGTGTGTGTGTGTGTGTGTGTGTGTGTGTGTGTGTGTGTGTGTGTGTGTGTGTGTGTCCACTCATATCTCTGTCCGTCCATCTCTCCGTCTGTGCGTCCGTACTTGATACCAGTCTGTGAATTCAAGGTTCGTCCACTCGTCATCATTCGCTTCGTGGAGATGCGTGGATTTTTTTGTGGAACTAACAGCGCCTTTGTGGCCTGGCGGCGGGCTCACGCACTGCTATGAACGACGACGCGGGTTCGATCCTCGGCCGCAGCGTACGCCTTTCGAAGGGACCGAAATACCCACACACCGAACGTAAGATATGAAATCCCAGGTGCTGAAAATTGATCCGGAGTGCCTCATGTTGACGTGCGTCATAACCATATCGTGATTGTGGCACTTAAAGCCCAGATTTTTTTCTTACTCGTAGCGGTTAGTAGTTATTACAAGCTAAAGCAATGCTCATGAACTACACGTGGTCTCTGAACAGTAGATAAGCCCATTAACGTTTAACGAAGGCAACAAAGATACATCACGGTCGCCGCGCAGAAAAGTCGAGTTGAAGAGGCCACAGGACGAGAGATAAGCACTCGTCATGTGTTCTCTTGTTCATAACACCGTCTCTGATCGTGGTGATTTCAAACATGCACCCTTAGAAACGTGCGCGCCTTACTGATGCGAAAGATGCTGTTCTTGTCATTTCGATGAGATCAGAGCTGATAAAGAGGACTGCAATGTACCGTAAAGAACTGCCGAAAGGCTTCATGTTGTCAAGCGTAGCCACAAAACTGTCCACCACCCCGCTTTTCAAACTCCACGCGCACACTTACTGACGCCCCCCTCCCCCCCCCGCACCCAGTACCAAATCTCTGGAAAGAAGGTAGCGATGAAAAGCACGCGCCGTCATTTTTGAGTCACACCCAAGCCCGAAGTGACAGCTCGCGGCATCCCTGAAAATAACAAACTCCGCGGCGCAGATGCCGAGGCTTCAGATTCTATTCCTGACCGAAGCAGCTCTATTTTGATACGCCCGGGGAAGCGACAGAAAGAGCCGTGATTTCTGTGCACGGCGGGCCGTTTGGAAATGTGCGAGTGGAGCTTTGAAGCGGCAACAAGTTTTCCCTTCCGAATCGAGTTCCTGCAACGCGAACACCACCGCTTCGCCGCATGCGTCTACTAGTGTACGTGACACGTACACTGCTCGTAAAACCCCGCAAAACATCCACTTCCACAAACGAACGCCGCTTCCGTAAAGTGCTGGCCCTGAGGAGGAGGGGGGGGGGAGTCGCACGCATATGAGCAAACATATACGCGTAGAGACAGATAACGCTGAAGGAACAGCCCATAAATGAGCTTAGTCTATCTGCCATACAACGCATTCACCTGCGTGCACTAGAGCGCGGGTTAGTATAGGACAAGTAAAGCAGAAGCTCACTCGATGGCTCACTAAGCGTCTCAACAATGCAACTTCGTGCACAAATAGAAAAGCGTGTGTTGGGCAAGCTGCAATTTAACGCCTACAAATTCACGGCTTATATTGGGACGCCGATCCATCTTTCTATAAGCATCGGAGGCGCATAAAGGAACATGTACGGACGCCTGGGCATCTTGCAGAGTGCCGGGCCATGAACTAACGGTGCTTGGCAGCAGACGCGTCGCGGGCTAAAGCATAGCGTTGACGAACGAGTGCGCCCCTGTTCGTGATATCGCAATACCTTCGACTGGACAACGGCAGCATATATTCACTGCTGATTCAAACCAGATGAATGTCACCGTCATGATACGCCCAGGTGTGGTCCATACGGGGCTCCCGTTTGGTACTAGCTAGGCTTTATTTAGCTCCTACTCAGATGCACATTAAGATGCGCAATTCGCAGCCTACATCATTTTTATTTTTATTTTTTCTATGGCGCTTGTTTCATCGTATCCTTTATATTCCTGCGTTGTGCGTATTTCTGCCTTAACGCTCCAAACTGGCTATTTTACCAGCAAGAACGCTAAGTCACGCTGATACGCGCATGCTGTTCATGATTTAAAAGTGCTGAGCGAGAGCAAAGTAAGCAATACAGATAACGGTTATTGTTTGGCTGCAAGATAAGCCCACAGATGTGCAGACATTTATGATGGTGTCATTGCAAATAATACACATCGAAAACGAAGGAAGCGCTGGCGACTGTTCTTTTGGGGAGCGAGAATAACTCCAAGCCTGATATGAAGTGCCATGTTCTCGATGGAGCGTACGCAGTAACGTCTGGCGCCTGCGCCGAAGAGGAAGCGGCGGCCTGACTGTTCTCATGAACAATGCGCCAAAAGGCTGCTTGGCGGCTAATACAAAGAACCAGGAAAGTGGTTGGGTTGTGACAAAGCGTTCAACGTCCCTGTGTCAAACAATGTCTTTAGACATCGGGGTCCATCCAGACGCCCCGTGGTGTCGTTTGTGGTCGTGGGCATCGAGTCACAGAGAAACAATGACGCATGTCCCTTTGAGGTCTTCCGCTGAAGAGCGTCGGCGGAGCCTCAAACGATTCAGCTTCTCTGTGTGGCGATAGTTATAGCGCGAGAACAAAACGACGACACAGAGACTAGAAAGACACGAAGGACACGAACTTTCTTGTCTTTCTTTCTTTCTTTCTTTCTTTCTTTCTTTCTTTCTTTCTTTCTTTCTTTCTTGTGTCTCTGTCTCTTTCTTGTCTTCTTGTCTTTCTTGCCTCTGTGTCGTCGTTTTGTTCTCGCGCTATAACTATCGTCATGCCATACCAACTAACCCAAGCTGCCACACTTCTCTGTGTGGGTTATGCTGTGTGCATTTTTTTTCTAGTTCTGTGGATAACACTGCGCGATTCTGACCGACACACTCCGCCCTTTCTCGCAGGCGGACAAGAGGCGCCACGACACCTCCTGAACACCGTGTTGTGCATTAAGTTGCAAGAAAATAAAATGTTATGGCATGTTGGTAGCAGACTCCTCTTCCAACGTGTTGAATGGATTCTTAAAAGTATTTCGTTTTCCCTAGACCACAGGGTGATTTGTGAAATATTTACCGAGTTTAGGTCTAGGGAAAACGAAATACATTTAACGACTGATTCAACATGCCGGAAGAGGAGTCTGCTACCAGAATGTCATAATTTTTTTTTTAACTCCAAACCTCGTCCTTTGCTCTTTGCTGCCTTGAGGGCACTTTGCCGGAAGGTGAGCCATGATAATGTTGATTGATTGATATGTGGGGTTTAACGTGCCAAAACCACCGTATGATTATGAGAGACGCCGTAGTGAAGGGCTCCGGAAATTTTGACCACCTGGGTTTTTTTAACGTGCAGCCATGACAATGTTCGCTTTGATCATTCTGGAGAAGGGTGATGAACACAGAGACACTCGAAAATTTCCGAAGCTTGCACTAAGCCGCGCAAGGCACAATCTTAAAAAAAACGTTGTAGTACTTACTAAGTTCTGTTTACTAACTGCTTGTTACATATGTTACTAACCGGTTAGTAAGTGATAGTAACGGGGAGGTTAGTAAGTGTAACTACCTCCATCGTTACTAACGCAGTTAGTAATGGTTACTAACAAAAAAAATCTATTACACGCGATCAACTTGCCTCACGAATTACCCGTTTTATAACAGTCCTGTTCACGAGCATCAACATTTCGATATATCACTGAGCAATTACTCACATTATGCCGTAAAGGAAAACAGCACACATACACAAGTCCACGCGAGAAGTGCAGTTCCCAAGCGGTTTCAAGAGTATCTATAGTCCTAACATTGGGGAACGCAGCTGGTGCCAGTGGGCGGTTATACTGTAGGATGTATGATTTAAGTAAGGCGCCTTCATTTGTACAACGTACAGTTTCTTTAGGTGAGCGAGGTAACTTAATGCAGGTCTTTTAATCAAGCGTAACAAGAAAAACAATTAGTTATGTCTATTTTGCATAACACGGCATCAACTAGCACTAATATTCATGACATAAGACTGGGGAGTAAGCTTGGATATATTGTCTCAATGAACTTGAATGTGTCCCCGTGCTTATTAAATAGGTTATTACATGCTCGTAGTAATAACCTAGTTCATTAAATACGTGCATGACGAACAGTTACTAACAGTGCGCAAAACGTAGTAACCGTTGCAACCTTCAAGCATTTGCTAACGTGGGTAGTAAAAGGTTAGTGATGACCCAAGAAGGTTAGTAAGAGCTGCTGTTGCTAACATTTTGCTCGTGGTTACTAGCTTCTTACTAACTTATCTTTAAGACTGCATGAAATAGTGAAACTGAACGATTCTGAAGACTGACATGCTTTTAGGTTGTTTGTAGGCCTATAGGCAGGTTGCTTTCAACTTGCTTCGAGGTCGTTGCTAGGCAGTTTCTGCGTTGATTCTCAGCGCAGAGAGGTGCGAGTCAAACCGAAGACAGTCACAGGCACAACACACACGTGCACACTCCAGATACGGAACCTAGCACCAAAACCAAGGGTTCCCACCTCTCGGAAATCTACGGGGACGTCGTCGCTGGCGCATATGCCTTCAATAGCTTCCGGGTATTGTCGCATGTCCGCCGTTGCCTTCCCGTACCCTATAGTATTCTCTCGTTGTAAGTACACTCAGGGTCGGACTCGCCGCCGTCGCTTTGTAGCCATTTATTAGGTCAAGTGTAGCCTTCTTCATTCTAGTGGACCAGTGTTCAGTAGTGGGGTTTACCCGACATCTGTGGCCCATACCCGTCTACGATCATGAAAGCTTTCCGATAGGCCGTACAGTGGTACAAACCCGTCTCCTGACGTTAGTTCTCGTCCTCATCCTTAGTGGTCCAGTGGTGAGTACGGGAATTTACGCAATTTTCGAGGCACATACCCGTTTATTATTCGTGATACGGCATACAACTTATGGCTAGTTTATATAGCTTCGATATTAAAGCACAGTTAAATATTTGACAAGTGGAAAATTGCAGTGGAGATGCTAGGTTGTACAGAAGACACAGAACAACAACTGTAGACGTGACTAAGCAGAATCCTTCAAGGGCTTGCGACGAGAAGGCCTCGTGAGAAGACGCACGCCACTTTCCCTCGCACGTCCTCAACGCACCAAACTATACAAACACAGACAGGGTTCATGATTGTTCGTCACGGGAAGCCGGAGCCCGGTGGCCTGCAGCACCCGTGTTTTATCAACCTCCTCCAAGCCATACCAAGCAGAAACGTCCACGCGAATCGCTGGAAAAAGCCTGCCCGCCGTTCGGTTGCACGCCTTTCGCCGCCCAAGAGCCACACGCAGCACACGCTAGTGTCACGTGCTCCTCGCAAGCTCGCACGTGTGAAGTCTTCTCGTTCGAGCAGCTGTTCAGAAACCACGGCGGCGAGCGCGCGAGGGGGACTCGAGAGGCCCACCAAGGGGAGGGCTCGCATCAAGAGGTGCAGCGCCAACGCTTGCCACAGCGCACCCCGAAAACACAACGCGCACTGCGTCCGGGTCGCTGCTCCTGTTCCGATGACTTGCGCCGGGAACTGCAGCGATTACAGTCGGAGGGGCTCTAACGAAGCTACAAATAAACTCGCGGGCGCTTACGCTGCGGAATCCGAAGGTCGGGCTGGTCTGGCATGCTCGACTACATAGCACCATTTCAACGCCCGTCGAAAAGTCCAATGCGGTTATGAACCGGGGCATAGCCTCACGTAGACAAAATGCACATGGCTTTGCTTACTTAAGCCATTAAACTCTGTCTATAATACGCTGCCTCAGCGTAAAGCGAGTCGTATACTGCAACCGTCTGGAAGATTTGCCAGCCTTGGATGTGTTATAAGGGTGCGTGGCGGGGGTAAGCTTGCGAGGTCAAAGGTGGCGCACTGGCGGTAGCGGAAAAAGCACAAGGCTATGCGCGCTTGAAAGAAGAGGAATAAGCCGCAGTGAAGTGTCACGGAAGCTGGGGTTCTTTGAGTACGCAAGTATTTCGGTACACGGTAGTTCTTGCTTTTCGCCGCCGACAGAGAGCGCTAGCGAATGAGAAGTCTCGGCTGAGCGGAAGAGCGCTATACAGGCCACCGTTGTGCGTGGAAGCGACCGTAAAAACAAAGTCACAGAGAAAAAAACTCTACAATATTGCAGTTGTTTATGCGTCAGGTCAAAATCGCGGAAAGATTCAAAAATAACAACTGACGAAGCGACCGTTACGTGTAAAACGATAATTATGTGCAGTGAGTGTGACGGCAAATTTGAGTAGACGACACGATTCGCACATCCTCCCGAACAGGTACTTGAACTACCAAGGCCCTGTCAGTTCAGGGTCGTACTGAAATGCGACCAGGAGGCGCGTACGTGTCACTCGTATTCATCAGAAAGCTAATGCTTCGCTTTTCAGAGATGCGCATAGCCCTTAGATACGCACGAAAGCAAGTTCTCTTTATAACATGTTCATGCTACGAATACAATAGTTATTAAAACCCCAGAATGCTTCCGGCAATGATTATTGGCAAACTCAGTCTCACAGAGGGGACAGCCGGCGTAAACGACAACACCATGGAACGCAGCTTGGCCTTCGTTGCCGAAGTCGCAGCGACATGCAGATTCACAGTGCACATCCGCGAAAGTGAACAGTAATTAGTACCTGTTGGGGTTTAACGTCCCAAAGCCACCATATGATTATAATAGACGTCATAGTGGAAGGTTTCAGAAATTGCGACCACCCTGGGTTTCTTAAGGTGTGCCTAAACCTAAGCGCATTGGCCTCAAGCATTTTCGCCTCCTTCGAAAATGCAGCCGCCGCGGCCGGGATTCGATACCGCGACCTGCGAAGTGAACAGTGAAGCAAAGATTGACCAGTTCCCCCCCCCCCCCGAAACAACAAAGAAATTCTCATAGTTATTGAGTGACTTTTACACACAATTCGCATATTCGTCCGCAAGTTAAAATCTTCATACGCTCAGTCCGTAGAACAGGTGCTGGATGGTCTATGTCGAGTACTTAGAAGCTTTCAGTGGGCACCATTACTCGTCTAATACAGTGAAAAGTGATGCGCCCAAGATCCTGCGTTGAGCACTATGGGACGTAGCAGTGTTCTTTATAGGCACCCTTCTTTCTAACCTCCCTCTCTTTTTAATTCCTCATTCCCCTTCCCCAAGTGAAAGATGGCAAACTGGACGCGCATCGGGTGGACCTTCCTAGCTCTCCTTCATTTTCTTTTTTGATAGATAGATATGTGGGGTTTAACGTCCCAAAACCACCATATGATTATGAGAGACGCCGTAGTGGAGTACTCCGGAAATTTCGAACACCTGGGGTTCTTTAACGTGCACCCAAATCTGAGCACACGGGCCTACAACATTTCCGCCTCCATCTGAAATGCAGCCGCCGCAGCTGGGATTCGATCCCGCAACCTGCGGGTCAGCAGCCGAGTATACCTCAGCCACTAAGCCACCGCGGCGGGGCTTCATTTTCTTTTTCGTTCCTTCCAGTACCACTGAGTTTGCGAACTCAGCGTCCTGCAAGCAGCGTGAATCACAGAACTCGCTGTCGGGGTCGCTGGGAACAACGTACTGGTCGTTAGTTACGTGCACCTCGAGAGGATAGAAGATCTGCCGTAGCACGTTGCGAAATGATGTCTGTCCGTGACGCCACACTGTCATGGCCCGTCACGGAGAAGCCGTCCTCCCGATATTGAAACCGGAAGCGTTTTTCTAAAGCAGCTATATTGAAATTATATGCGTTGCATTCCCAGTCAGCACTGTACTCTTTGGGTTTTCCGAAACACGTGTTCTTGTTTAGAGCAATGATCGCAAAATATTTAAAGTTCGTGTCAGTTCCCCTTTAAGTGTTTCACCCGAGTTTGAATCAGCAACATGGTAACCTCTTGCTTCCTGCATCGTTTTCGTGCACACGCAACACCCTGGGCCCTTTCTGCAGTGGTGTACTTGCACGACTGACCGGGATGTGCAGAGCGTGGACGCTCCATCGCACGCCTCCCCGCCGCCCCAACAGCTGCTGAAAGCGGAGGTCGGCAAAACGCGGGGAGCTCGCTCAGATTCCCTCATAAAGCATACGTTGCGTTTGATACGAACTCGGGCTCAGATTCAGCAAACTTTTTCTAAACCAGACTCACTGGGACTCATATTCACTTGGGACTCCCTCATGAAAACATTACCCGGACTCGCGCAGACTCAGCCTCACAACTCCGAGTCTGAGTGAGCCAACTCACGAGTCCACTCGCGTACAATCGGCTCATTCGAACTTTGTATCGATGCTATTTAACACCAATATCTCACGCAATCGGTGCTCTACTTGGCACATTTTGATCTCGTACCTTCACATATGAGATATCAGTGGTTGCAATCCAGCACACACTTTTTTATTGAAACAGATGACTTATATCAGCGTCACACAGACACTTTTATTCACGATCAGAGTAATTTTGATCGGTTTTCTTGATCGCGATTAACTTTATAGCCACTGCTACACGGCCCAAGCTAATCCGGTTCGACCTTGGGTCAAACGAAACGCACCAGGTGGTGCACTAGCGCGCCGTAAAACATGTCATTGACAAAACTCTGAGAACGATATTTCAATAGAGCCATTTATCAGCAATACGTTATTCATGCAAAACCACTCGAACGTCAATAACTTTGCGTGCCACTACAAAACTAATTTCATAAGTTAATTCTTCGGTAGAGTTTTCTTTGGGCTTAACTGTGCCGCTGTGCAAGAATATTATTCTCCTTTATTTCTGATGGAACCTACTGGTAGCCATCCAGTCGCAGCGAATCGGCAATCTCGTTGCCAGGGTTTCACTTTTGGCGCCTCAAGTCTCCCAGTTGCTCCTGTCCGTGGTCAGTTGCTGTGAAGGACTCTTCGTTCCACCACGAAGTGCACATACGCTGCGACGTAGTGGAAAAGCTGGCCACACTCATAATTCATTCTCTTTGAGGTGCTCCAACTGCTCCGACAGTGCGAGAGTTGAACTTGTCGTCTGCTTCTCCCATAAGTACATGCGGTCAATACGAACCTTAAAAACATGCAGTATTACAGATATTTTTTTCAACTGAAACAGTTAAAAAACTTCTTTTACAAATAAATATCTAGCATTTACACCTGTTTTTACAGAGATATGCTTGATTTTTTTTGTTTATTTTGGTTTCAACAAACGCGGCCGGGGATGCAGACGACACGAAATCACGATCTCTCAGCCAGATCGCAATGCGCGGGTTGAGATAGTTTTGATCCCGATCGGGCCTGATCGCGATTAAAAGTGACCGCGTAGCAGAACTTAATCCGGATCGGCACTTATCGCGAATAAATAAGCCCACGTGACACCGGTATAACATAAAATATTTTTATCCAAAATCCTCGAGCAACACTTTTTTTTTGGGGGGGGGGGGGCGGTGGTCACGGTAACCTACCTTCTTCCCGAAACGCAGGCCTCTGATCAATAAATATTGCGCTGGTGATGAACGCTGGTGCTTTGATGGATGCGTGAGTATAAACGTGAACCTACGTAAGGCTGATAGTAATAATGAAGTTAAGTACAGCCGTAGATCGTCAAAAAAAATACAGCTCACTCACCCAAAAAAATTCATTTTCAGCTTTGGGCTCACTCGGACTCAGACTCGCCAATATATTTATCACCCGATCTCACTGAAACTCCCGGCTCGATCGGAGTCTGAGGGATCCAACCCATGAGTGCGTTTGCCGACCTACGGCTCCGAGGGTCGCATCAATGCAGCGAGCGCGCGTACCCGGATTTCTGGGTACTTCTGTATCTTACTCTGCGAAGTCGTTGGTCGTCAAATATCCAAGGGCACCTACACTGCAAAGCACCAAATACGCGTCTGTGAGGCTACATGCACTCTCATACGTAGCGACACGTCTACACGTCACTGCTCACTTTTCCATGCTGTGGCTGCTCATAATCGTGAGGAATTATGGCTGAACGCTTTGTTGGCAGCTTTCAACCACGCGCACTTAACGCGATCCCCATGGCACGGCACCTGATGTGATGCGTTTCCGTCATGCAGTGTGCTATCTGTTAACGTACGCGGCCCCTTGCCCGATAAAACAACCGCATAGGTATTTTGCTACAGAGTAGTGGGCAGTTTGAAGAAGTATCATGACTCTGTGCGTAGGAATGCGCTGAGTGCACCACTGAGTGGCGAGGTGGAGGGGGGGGGGGGACCTTTCGTCGCATTGCCCCCTCCCTCCTCTGGTCGAGTCGAAAACACAACATGGTTCCCAACAGATTAAAAGAAAGAAAGAAAATCAAGCGATGAAGTGCTTCTGCCTTCGGCCCTTGGCTTTCTGGGAGTAAATAAGGTAAGCAAACAGTACTTGAAGTGCATAAACATCACGGGCGTTCGGCCGCCGTTAAAAAAGAAAAAAAAACTTGCGTGGCCATAACCCAGCTCTTTAAACATTGGCGGGAAAGGCCCTACGAAGCCCTCCCCTCCCAGATAGTTAATTGGCAGGGGAGGGGGGAGTCCCTGGCCGCCAATGCGGAATCAAACACGCGTGTCGCGACATATTTTGCGTTTCAATTGCTGCATTTTTTCAAACAGCTCACTCTCAGCGCATACACGGCGGAATACCTAGCGCGATGTGGGCACGCTATGACGACGTGCTGGCGTCCCTCCGTTTTCGATAAGTGTCCGCCGCGGAGAAAGAAGCCTCGACGGTCAGGAGAAGGACGGCGCATAAGAAGGGGGAGATTGGGGGTTCCCCAACCGAGCCCTACACGCTATCGCATCGGTCCTTTTCCTGCCGTTACGCTGCGGCAGTGACGCACAAAAGGAGACCCCTTATCGCGCAGTTTTTCTTTGTCACTCTGCGTGGCGATGCTCCCCGCGCTGAGTCCATTTACTCGACGGCGCTCATTACTGTCGGCGTACGACCTTAGTTAATCGAGTGACGTACGGCCACGGGCTCGGGTGACCCGGCGACACTACAGTATCAGGTAATTTCTGACTTAATAATATCTGATGTTTTACGTCCCGAAACCACGATGTGATTGTGAGAGACACCGTAGTGGATGGCTCCAGAAAGTGCGATCATCTGGTGTTTTTTTTTTTAAGCGCACTGACATTAATTTATTTGTTTATTTAGTCACACTGTTAATCTTCACTTGAGCGTCACTACACGGAGGGTGAAGTATTGAGTTGCACAAGATTATATAAATACTTGAAGAGCATTTGTAAGATAAATTTTGTAACATACAGCACACTTGTATGAGACACACAGTTGCATGCTTTTCACTCATAACATTTGCAACATAATATTTATGACTTAATCATGAAACATTTTCAAAGAAACATATGCAGTAACACTACTAGTCTATATATTTTCAACAAAGTGCCTGTCAGGAGTAACTTCACATTCACTCAAAGTACTTTTTTGCACCACATATTCGGTAGTTTATTCCGCATTTTAATAGCATCAGGAAAGAAGAAAAATTAGAATAAATCTGTTCGACCGTGTATTCGTTGTATGAATGTGCTGCGTGTTGTTCTTGGAAACCTTTTGTAAGAGCACGTCAAATAAGCATCCTTGTTTGTTTTCAGCCCTGCATGTAAAACCTGGAAATGAATTTTTAATATCTGTTTCCAACGTCTTAATTCTAGCGGTTGTAGTGTACATACTTTCAAAATTTCAGTTACCGAATTCCTTCTTCGATATTTCGAGCAGATATAGCAAGCTGACATTCTCTGAATGCGTTCTAGTTTATTTTTAAGACCTCTCCACGCTGCGCTAGCGCATTCGAACTTCGGACGGACATACGTTTTGTAGGCAAGCGGCATGATATCTTTCGAGGCTCGGCCTAATTTCCATCGTAGGAAGCACAACTTTTGATATGCTGACTGACAAATGTTTTCTATGTGAGTACGCCAGTTCAATTTATCTGTTATCGATGCACCCAAGTATTTAAAACTAAATACTTTCACCGGCATATTATCTCATATATGTAGCAAACCGGATGTGCGTCTGGTTAACCTCCCTGCCTTTCGTTGCATCTCTCTCTCTCTCTCTCTATCTATCTATCTATCTATATATCTATCTATCTTTCCCTCCCTATACGCAAACGAAAGCACCTCGTTCTTTTTTTTTGTAATGTGTCTGTAAGTGGCTTTCTTAATGTTAATTTCCATACCCCATTTAGAACGCCATCCTGCGACCTGTGGGTCACCAGCCGAGTACCTTAGTACTCGGTAGTACCTACACTACCGCGGCGGGGCAGACGTCGAACTTTAGTATCACAACATATTTTACTGAAAGGCTCTTATCGACGGCGCGCGCACCGATAACAAAGTTTCTCTCTCTCTCTCTCTCTCTCTCGCTCACTCTCCATTCTCAGAAGTACTTGCCACGACGGCCCCGGTTTCCCAGACGTGAATGGGACAGCAGCAGACAAAATGCCGTCAAACAAGGAAAGCGAGCGAGCGCCAGCTTAACACTCCGCACAGTTCGAAGAAAGTACTGTAGGACTCGAAGAGTGAGGAGACGAGGCAAAGGGCTCCAATACAAACGATCGAGACAAGGAAGCGAGATCAAGGCCATTCTTCGGCGCGGTCGAAACACAGTTGTCAGTGCCTCGTAAAACTGGCACTATACTTGGAGACAATCCAGGTTTCACTAGCATATTGCAATTTTCTGAGAGTCCGCTCTTAAGTGGGGCGCGGAATCGCGCAACAGGACGTGACATGCAGGATATGGTACGTCCAACAGAAACGCGCTAGTTTCTGCTATACAGGGAAAATAAAAAAAATGCATGCGTCAAATTAATTCAATTTACGTAACACGCGCGGTCGGCCTGTGAACTATATCGACAAAAGCTATATGGGAGACCAGCGCTGGATAGGTGACGCGCCGAAAAGGGCCCCCAGGGATTCGCGGCATAACTGAACCGCTCGCGCATATACGACCGGCCGCATGGATAGATGAATGTAGCCGGCTGTGCCCTTTGGATCAGGCGGCGGCTCACACCACCTAGCCATAAAGTCAAGTACTATCACTGTGTGTTTAAGGATTGAATTTCACTCGTGCCTCGATTGTAGCCACCAATCTGTTAGCCCCGCCGCGGTGGTCTAGTGGCTAAGGTACTCGGCTGCTGACCCGCAGGGCAGGTTCGAATCCCGGCTGCGGCGGCTGCATTTCCGATGGAGGCGGAAATGTTGTAGGCCCGTGTGCTCAGATTTGGGTGCACGTTAAAGAACCCCAGGTGGTCTAAATTTCCGGAGCCCTCCACTACGGCGTCTCCCATAATCATATAGTGGTTTTGGGACGTTAAACCCCACATATCAATCAATCAACCAATCTGTTAGCCTCCTCCTGGTTGTTTCTACCCGTTTAAAGTCTATTTTGACGTTAAAGAACCCCAGGTGGTCTAAATTTGCGGAGCCCTTCACGTCTCTCATAATCATATGGTGGTTTTGGGACGTTAAACTCCACAAATCAATCAAAGTTTATTTTGCCTTCACTGTCCGTAAACCCCAATGCTTTGAAAAGTTCGGCGCCGTTATATTCGACAATAGGGTGTAACCCTTTAAAGAACATCATCAAATGTTCAGCCATTTCCTCCTCCTCTCCACACGCACTACATACCGTGTCTGGGCCTTCGTATTTTGCTGCGTACGTTTTAGTCCGCAATACTTACGTTGTAGCCTCGAAGAGCAAAGAACTACCCCGAGAATCATCGTGGCGCACCGCTGAGAGCGCTCGTACGTGGTGGTGTCGTGTGGTTAAACCATTTATCAAAAACAAAGAAGGTTTGCAGAGACCACCTGATAAGAGGACGGCTCAGACAAGTACGCGGGGCGTGCACCGTTCCCGTGCTTGTTCTGGCACGAACAGCTCATAGCGCTCGTAGTACAGCACTTTGGTTGACTTTATCGCTTGATATCGCTTTATCTTATGTCTACTTTCAGAGGATAGCACTGCGAAACTGACACAAGCTATGCAAGAGGATTAGGTCAGCACGAGCACCTTGGATATGCGCGCTTCGACCGTCAGGGCAACTGCGGAAACACCAGCGCCGGTTCTCTATCACGGCGAAGGGAACCCGAGAAGTCACGTGTCACCGACGTACACACCTCGAAACGTGGGAAAAATTGACGCCGCAAGGAACACCGCCTGTGAGATGTAGTGGCTCGTGATTCTCTCTGAGTCACATTATCTCACCATGTTTCAAATAAACGAAAAAAAATGTTTACCTAGTCATCCCAGAACTAAAGGCGTTATCGGACTAATTGAAACGACCATTATAAAGTAGTGTGTAGAAGTATTGAAGTTCTGTTTACAATAACAGTAGTGCCGCCCTTCTGATACTTCGAAGGCGTACACGTTGACCACAGAAAGCCATTGACGAAAGGTGAAGTTCCACCGACCACGCCCCAAGGGCTGCCTGTAATTAATGTGCACAATGCAGCGGTTGTAGAGCACGGCACGGTCGGTGCGGTGAACTATCCACAGCTTCCATGCGTGATTAGAAAAACATCGCGCACGCAAGCACGCACAAACACGCACACACGCACGCACACACACACTTGCAGTATTTGAGGCCATAGCCTATATACGCTTCACTCGTGATAAACATAAGCGTTATTGTATATCCAGGGTGAATTCGGCGCTTCCGACAAAGCGCCGCGACGAGACGTAGCCAGGTGATGAATAGGCGTGCAAAATTGCGTGCTTACAGCAGGCAAAAACATAAAAGTTGCAAAACGTGTCCACCCTGCCACAGCCATGGCATCGGCAAGAAACAAGTGAGGGCGAGTGCAGTGTTGTTTTTCACTCGTATGAGCACGCCGCTTTGCAAGGCTAAGCCGACCAGACAGCCTTGCGCGTGCCAATTTTGCTGCCACTGTTCCCAACATGTATATTTGGAAAAAAGGACTGGAACATATACTCATAAAATGTCGCACGTACGTGTGTTGCAGATGTACATTGGCGTGTAGGCACTCACTGAAGCATATATACTTATCCAAAACGGTTAACCCGGTTAACCGCCTATACCTGGCATCGCGATGCTATGTCTATGCCAGATTATTACACTTGCCCTCTTCTGGAAGATTACGTCTGCACACTGACGTGGTTTGAATAACGCAAAAAACACAGGTGCAATCAGTGATATATATATATATATATATATATATATATATATATATATATATATATATATATATATATATATATATATATATATATATATATATATATTGCTACGTAGCTGACGTATCAGCGGTGAAAAGACGACAACGAGGAAGTGGTCTGTCGGTTGCGCGTGCTGCTTCCATCTTAGTCGACGCCATACGCATCATTTTGAATATAGATTTTAAATAGACACACCTCGTGTCATTTTTTACGTAACATCTTTGTGGTGGACGTGCTGGGTTCTTCCCCGTATTCATCACGAAGCTCCGCAACGGCCGCATCATCATAGGTCCAGCCATGTCACAGGTTGAACAACCATCGTCTTCGCCACCTGCCCCTACCGTGACTTCTACATACGTCGTTCTACCTCCTGCTCGTGATCCCGGTGTATTTTCCGGTCAGGATGGCGTTGACGTCGACAAATGGATCAACCGGTACGAACGGGTCAGCGCAAGCTATAGGTGGGATCCGACTCTTATGCTTGCCAATGTGCTTTTTTACCTCGATGGCCCACCGCGCGTGTGGTTCGAGACGCACGAAGCGGAGATTACGAGCTGGGACTCCTTTAAAGAGAAGATCCGCGACCTTTTTGGCGACACCATTGGGCGGCAGATCGCAGCGCGGAATCAACTGGCGGCCCGTGCACAGACGTCGACGGAGTCGTACGTCGCGTACATTCACGACGTCATCGCCCTACGCCGCCAGATTGACGAGCACATGAGTGAGTCGGAGAAAGTGGCCCATGTGCTGAAAGGCATAGCAGACGACGCATTTAATCTACTAGTTTACAACAACGTTGCCACCGTCGACGCCATCATTAAAGAGTGCCGGCGGTTCGAAGAAGCTAAGAGCCGCCGTATTACTCAGCGATTCACCCGGCTGCCCAACACGGCCGCAACCTCATCGTGTGAAGCCGCCCGCCAGTCCCCCACGTATGACAACGTCACACGTATTGTTCGTCGGGAAATCGAAGCCGCCTGTCCGGCTCCTCTTCAGCCACCCGTTTTCGCAACGCTCGCCTCTGACCAACAACAGCCGTCAGTGGCGTTAATACAAGCTGTGGTGAGGCAGGAGTTTGCGAACCTCGGACTTCCATCAGCATGTCCCTTGACTCACCCTGCAGTCCCGTCCTACTCCCGAGGACATGCTCGCCGTTCACCTCGAACAATGCCCTTCCGTAACCCTTCGGAATGGAGAACACCCGACGACCGGCCTATTTGTTTTTCCTGCCACCAGCCTGGGCACGTTTCTCGCTATTGCCGCCGCCGTTGGCCAAACCAACCACGTCAGACTTTCTCTACCTCGGCGCTCATGCATCCGACGAGCCCTCGACGTTCAGACGCCACGCCCTTTAATTTCTATTCGTCGTCATCTTACGAACCTTCCACTGACGCCCCTTTGCCCGGTCGCCGCTACCCTGACGCCCCTTCGTCCGGTCGCCGCAGCTCTCGCTCCCCGTCGCCGCTACGTCGCCAATCCCGCTCTCCGCCACCTCGGCGCTTTTCCTCGCCGAGCTTCTCTGGACGACCGCAGCAGGAAAACTAGATATTGCAGCTTATAGAGGTGAAGCTGCAATACCAATGACGAC
This sequence comes from Rhipicephalus annulatus, assembly GCA_013436015.1. Classification (NCBI taxonomy): domain Eukaryota; kingdom Metazoa; phylum Arthropoda; class Arachnida; order Ixodida; family Ixodidae; genus Rhipicephalus; species Rhipicephalus annulatus. The sequence goes on from WOVY01002966.1 coordinate 72,794, forward strand.
CGAAAATCCTCTACTGACGCTTCCCACGCACCATAGCCTGCTTGAAGTACAAGTCGACCATGTTCCTGTGACCGCCATCATTGATACAGGTGCGCACCTGTCTATTATGAGCGCTTCTCTACGCTGCCGCTTACAAAAGATTATGACGCCATCTACGACGCAGGCAATACGTGTTGCCGATGGCGGTACTGTACCAGTAATCGGAATGTGCACTGCTCGTGTCAGCATTGCCGGTCGTCACGCCGTGGTCCTTTTTGCCGTGCTAGCCTCCTGCCCTCATGACCTCATACTTGGCCTTGATTTCCTTTCGGCACACTCGGCCTTAATTGATTGTTCGTCTGGTACCCTCAGCCTTGATCTACCAATCTTTGCCGACTACTCTGCAAAGCCCACCAGCCGCTTGAGCCCAACCACTTTCGTTCGCCTGCCACCTCGAGCCGTCACGTACGTGTCTTTGTCATCGACCCCTCCCGTTCCTGACGGTGATTATATCGTTACGCCAATTACTGACGTTCGGCTGACGCGCAGTGTTACTGTGCCCTATACCATCGCGACCATAGCGGATAACTGTGTGTTACTTCCGCTCCTTAACTTTGGTTTCACCCCTCAAGTGTTGCCCTGCCAGATGTCTCTAGCCCAGCTAACTGCCATAACAGAGGACGATGTCAGTGTTGTCGCTGTATCTGCTCCTGATCGAAGCGCAGTCTCACGGTCACCCAGCTCAGACGATGGTATGTTTCGAAACATGATTGGATCGGAGCTGTCGCCTCACCAGGCCGACGCTCTCTGCCAAATTTTGGCCTCATACAGTGACATTTTTGACACCGACGATCGTCCCTTGGGCCAGACTAAAATTGTCACTCACCGAATCAACACTGGTGACTCTGCGCCTATTCACCGTCGGCCGTACCGCGTGTCAGCATCTGAGCGAGAAGTGATTCAGAAAGAAGTGGCCAAAATGCTTACGAAAAACGTAATCGAACCATCAACGAGCCCTTGGGCATCTCCCGTGGTATTAGTAAAAAAGAAAGACGGCTCATGGCGTTTCTGCGTTGATTATCGCCACCTCAACAAAATCACCAAAAAAGACGTGTACCCTCTACCACGCATTGACGATGCCCTTGATTGCCTCCATGGCGCCACCTTCTTTTCATCTCTCGACCTCCGATCTGGCTACTGGCAAATTGCTGTAGATGACATGGACCGAGAAAAGACCGCCTTCGTTACCCCCGACGGCCTTTACCAATTCAAGGCCATGCCGTTCGGGCTCTGCAACGCTCCAGCGACCTTCGAGAGAATGATGGACACGCTCCTACAAGGATTTAAATGGTCGACATGTTTGTGTTACCTGGACGACGTGATCATTTTCTCACCTACCTTTGCAACCCACCTTGAACGCCTTTCGACCATTCTGTACATATTTCGACGGGCCGGCCTGCAACTCAATTCCTCCAAATGCCACTTCGGTCTTCGTCAGATTACCGTATTGGGTCACCTTGTTGACGCTGCCGGCGTACGGCCAGACCCGGCGAAAGTACGCGCTGTAACAAACTTCCCAGTCCCACGCTCTGTCCATGATGTTCGCAGTTTTGTGGGCCTCTGTTCCTACTTTCGCCGGTTCGTGAAAAACTTTGCGGCACTCGCACGGCCACTTACCGACCTTCTCAAACAAAACGTCCCATTTTCTTGGGGCCCTCCTCAAGCTGACGCCTTCTCTCAGCTAATCACCGCTCTAACGACACCTCCTATTCTTGCACATTTCGACCCCGATGCTCCCACAGAAGTGCGAACAGACGCGAGTGGTCAAGGAATTGGTGCAGTTTTGGCGCAAATTCAGCGGGGCAACGACCGTGTAATCGCGTACGCGAGCCGTCTGCTTTCTAAGTCTGAACGCAATTATTCTATAACATAACGGGAATGTCTCGCTCTTGTTTGGGCGGTTTCGAAATTCCGTCCTTACTTGTATGGCCGCCCTTTCCGTGTCATCACAGATCACCACGCGCTGTGTTGACTTTCTTCTCTGAAGGACCCCACTGGACGACTTGGTCGTTGGGCATTACGCCTACAGGAGTATTCCTACTCGGTTGATTATAAGTCTGGACGTCTCCATCTGGACGCCGATTGCTTATCCCGCTACCCTGTTGATCAGCCCGACGAACCAGACATCGAGCCTAGCCTCAGCGTCATGTCAATGTCCCAGTTTCTTCAGATTGGTGATGAACAACGTCGTGATGCTTCTCTGCGACAACTTATTGACCGTCTCGAATCTGCTCCGAACGACACGTCACTTCGCATGTACGTCCTCCTGAATGGCACGCTGTACCGTCGTAGCCTCCAGCCAGATGGCCCTGAGCTCCTTCTTGTCGTGCCGAAAAATTTGCGTTCAACCGTGCTGCACGAGCTTCACGATGAACCAACTGCTGGTCATCTGGGTGTATCTCGGACGTACGACCGCGTGCGTCGCCGCTTCTTTTGGCGCGGTCTCGCCCGGTCCGTTCGCCGGTACGTGTCCTCCTGCGATAAATGCCAACGAAGGAAGCGACCTACTGCGCCCCCGGCTGGACTTCTTCAACCGATCTCCATCCCAACCGAACCTTTCTTCCGTGTTGGTATAGATCTTCTCGGTCCTTTTCCCGAGTCGAAATCGGGCAACAAATGGGTCGCTGTTGCTATAGACTACGCGACTAGGTATGCCATCACTCGAGCGCTCCCCACCAGCACCGCTACTGACGTTGCGGACTTTTTGCTCCACGACGTCATCCTACAGCATGGCGCTCCTCGCCAATTACTCACAGATCGTGGCCGCGCATTTTTGTCCCGTGTGATCGACGATCTTCTGCGCTCTTCCTCGACGCACCACAAGCTGACCACTTCCTACCATCCCCAAACAAATGGCCTTACCGAACGGCTAAATCGGACCCTAACGGACATGCTCGCGATGTATGTGTCCTCCGACCACCATGACTGGGACCTGGCGCTACCTCACGTGACCTTCGCGTACAATTCTTCGCGCCACGACACCACTGGTTATTCACCCTTTTATTTGCTTTATGGCCGTGATCCGACGTTACCACTCGACACCTTACTTCCAACCACTACAACGCCGTCAACCGAATATGCACGCGACGCTATTGCTCGTGCCGACCACGCACGTCAGATCGCCCGCTCTAGACTTTCGGCTTCGCAAGCCACCCAGAAAGCCATCTACGACAGCCGGCATGCTGACGTTCACTTCTCACCCGGTTCTCTTGTTCTCCTGTGGTGCCCAGTTCGTCGGGTTGGCTTATCAGAGAAGTTATTGTCTCGCTACATGGGTCCTTACCGTATCATCCGCCAGGTAACCGACGTCACCTATGAGATCATTCCTGCATCTGAGACCACAAGCCTGCCTGCAACCACACCCAGTGATGTTGTGCACGTCTGCAGGCTAAAACCTTACCACCTGCCTACTGAGGACCGTAGTTAATATGCACCGAGACGGCGCTTTTACCGCCGGGGGGGGGGGGGGGGGTAATGCTACGTAGCTGACGTATCAGCGGTGAAAAGACGACAACGAGGAAGTGGTCTGTCGGTTGCGCGTGCTGCTTCCATCTTAGTCGACGCCATACGCATCATTTTGAATATAGATTTTAAATAGACACACCTCGTGTCATTTTTTACGTAACAATATATATATATATATATATATATATATATATATATATATATATATATATATATATATATATATATATATATTCTTTGGCTGTACGTGATGTCCTCGCAGCAATGCAGCAATCGACGATGTATCTCTCTCACGCACGGCGTCAGCATACACTGCACAATGGTATACAAATGCTGTGCAAGGAAGCCGTCCTTTTCGAAGCGACAAGACAAAGCTACTGATGCCAGACGGCTCGTCCCCTCGAGTCTCGAGACACGACGACGCCGCGAGCGAGGTGACGACGCGGCGGAGCACTTGCGCGGGGTGTGTGTTTAGGCGCGGCAGCTGCCAAGAGCTTCTGCTGACCCCGACGGGCGACGATTCAGAGCCCCTGCTCAGTCGTGTAGCGTTTATTCCGGGCTCAAATCTTCCCGACGCTTTTCTTTTAGGCGTGGACAGGGGCGTCGCTCTATGGCTATCACTCCCTCCAGCCCGCGGTATAAAGTGCTGGCCCATGTCCGTGAAAAACTGCCTTCCACGGCCACCACTGCGCCGAGAGAAATGCTCGCGTTTGTATCCGAAGCCATCCGTTCAGCGGTAAGAACTATGAAAAAAAAAACTACAGTTTAAATATTGTTTACGTAGCCCCAGTACAGGATATGAAGAGGCACACAGCGCGCTTTAGCTTGTCCATAACTGGTTGCTGCGCCGCTTAGCGCCCATTATTTGTTACAGAACGCACGCTAAAAGTTTTGTTTCTTCTACTACCTAGCCGGCCAACGCACGGCAGTTGTGTTTTCGCTGCTATATGGGCGGCTTGATCAAGTTATCGTTTCGTCTGTTAAAGCGAATATAGCGACAGGTCAGACGAACTCCGCAGCACGACAAACACGAGAGGGAAGAAGACGAGGGTACTAACTATAAATCTTTGATATATGATGCGGCAAACTAATAATAAAGCACATGCTGATAATCCACGTTAGTTTATGCAATTGAGATACAGTGCAAATGCGCACAGGTAATCGCAAGCAGCCAAGGTGGTCCATCCCGCTCAGATAACCAGCAAAACAAACGCGTTGCACTGCATTACCACACGCACGAATAACTGACCAGTACTGAGGCTTGACTATGCAACACCATCGTGCCACTGAATGTCAGCAGCCGAGGGCATAGACTACGCATGACGAGCGCGCGCAAAGGTGCGTGATTACCACGAAGGCTACACCGAGGGGAACGCAAAAAAGCAAACCACGCAAAGCTCGAGGCACCCCCCCCCCCCCCTGGCCGCCACGGATTGCCCGCGACTTGGAAAACGATGCGCAATCGAGTGGAAGAAGATCAGTCAGGCGTGTGAGCGCCCAGGGGCTCTTCCTCTGCGGCTCGGCACAGCAGGACTGACCGATGATATAAACATATCGCGGAGGCGCATCGGCGCTGTCATCATTCGTGGGCTTGCAGTCGACGGCACAGACTTGTATACATGACTACAAAGCCTATATTTGCTTTTGGCATAATGTGTACTATGCACGTGGTATAAAAAATAAAATAAAATGCAGGCACGTGAACGCATATCGTCGAGAGGGTCAATTAGGCCGAGAGGATGTAGAAACCCTCTCTCACTCCACCTAAATAAGACGTTTTTTGCCGCAATAAAAAGCGAGCTAAGTTACCGTACGGTAAATAAAAAAAATCAAAGAAGAAAAAGCGCAAGAAGGTTTACGTGCTATAACGACAACGACGTGCAGCATGCGGTCATCTAACAATTCACTACACCCAAAACCCGACGGTCAGCATCGAACCGGCGACCATCGGGCCATCAGCCGAGCACTGGGGCACTGGCGACCACGGCATATATCTCGAGGAGGGGGTCAGAGAGCGGAGCGAAGTTGCCGCTTAGAGGAAACCACGCTGCAGTATAGCTGGAATATCGTTGCGGTGTTGTTTGCGTGGAACCGCGCGGTGCCTACAGGGAAGCAGACAGCGTAAAACACCGGCCTCGTCTTTCCCCCCGGAGACAACGACCGTGAACAGGTGCCGACTCGTCGCGCTAGCCAGCTGTGGTCACCTTGATACACCCTATTATGACCGTCGTCAGCAGGCGCCATGCTGTCGCTGAGAAGCGTAGCCGGGCAGCGTTCCCACGCCTGGAACCCCGGTTTTCTTGGAACCAGCGTCGAGAGCTGATGGGGGAGAAGCGCTCTTTTAATCCTCAAACAAGTAGCCGACTGGCTGGCTGCCTATGCCCGCCAGGTATTGTCCCTGCTAGCCGGCGGATGAGACGTCGTGTCGCCACGAAGCTGTAAGTCGTTCCAGAGAGGACAACAAAGACAGCGTCTTCGTTTGAAGAAACGGCGACCGCTGCCACAAAGTGCCCTGCTAATTGAGCGGACAGATTGGCGGACCGTTTGATGTCTGCTGTCTGAAGCTTGGGACCCCTCAACCAGTAACACACACGACGAGCAAGAGCCCCTCTGGCACCACCTTTCAGTGCAGTGATCTTGACTCAAAATTGGATGTTCACGTGCGCCGTGCATGCTCGTACCCCTCACCTGTTGTGTGTGTGTGTGATTGGTGTTCCACTGAAGAAGGAGGAGCCCGACAGGGCTTATAACGGCGCCGCAGAATGCGGGACGTCGCTCTGAACTGTGTAGCGGTTCAACCACCACGTTCGTGGTTTGCGAACTCTTAACCTCATGCTGTAAATATTTGTAAATAGTGCCGTAAACCTGTTCTGTTTTTCGCATCCTCCAACGTCCTGCTTCCTCCTTCGTCAACCGGAGGTGGGATTCACAACAACTGGTGATCAGCGGTCGGATTCGAAGCTACAAGCGACAACAACAGTCGGCCCAAGAGAAGCAGTTGGCTCGAGACATGGATCACGTATGGGTGAGTGCTTGGCTTTTCCTTTGAGTGAACCAGGTTCTAAAAGTGGATTAAATTTTAGAACTGGTAGTTAACTTTGCCGAAAGACTCAGTTTCGCCGTTTCGGAAACTTATTTTGGAAGTAGCGAGCACTCAGTACGATCATGAACTTACGGGAGCTGCAGAAGCCGGACTTGTTGCTGTTGTGTGAGGAATTGGGGATCAATACAAAGGGTTTGGCACGGAAACCCATAATCATACAAGTCATTAATGATTTGGGGGCTGAGGATGAGGAGCTCAGTGAAGCATGGGTCCTCATCAGTCAGAGACAGAGACAGCAGAAGGAGGAGGAAGAGAGGCGTGAGCGCGAAAGAGAGCGTGAAACAAAAAGACGGGAATCTGAGAGAGAGGAACGTCGCTTAGACCGAGAGCGTGAAACACAAAGACAAGCGCATGAAATCGAGATGCGTAAACTAGAACTCGAGTTGGGAAAGAGGTCGGGTAGCAGTCCCCAGGAAATGATAGCTCTTCCCAACAGGGAGGCAGAGTTCAAGATGTCTAAGTACATCCAGCCATACGTGGTGTCAGGGGATATTGGTCTGTACCTGGCAAATTTCGAACGGATGTGCGAGAAAATGTCGTTTGAGCAGGACACCTGGTCCCAAAGGCTACTCACGGTTCTGCCCTGCGAGGCAGCAGAGGTTGTTGCGCGACTAAGCAAGGAGGACGCAGACAACTATGAGAAGGTCAAGGCTTGCCTTCTAAGAAAGTATAGACTTTGCGCAGAGGCCTTTAGACAAAGATTTAGGGGCGCTAGAAAGTCTAAAAGTGAGAGCTATCCCGACTTTTTGTATAAAATGAGAGCGAATTTGACAGAATGGCTCAAGAGCACAGAGTCATACAGTGAGTGACAAGAACGCTGTAGTAGAGAGAATTCTATTAGAACAGTTTTTGAATTGTCTCCCAGAGCAGGAAAAAAACTGGTTACTGGACCGGGGTGACATAAGTTCTGCGACGAAAGCTGCTGAACTCGTGGAGGAGTATGCGTCGCGACGATATTTTAGCAATAACCTGGGTGCAGATGGAGCCCACAATTCCTTGCCAAATTCAAGTAAAGGTTACTTAAAACATTTTTCCAGCTCTCGACATGAAAAAGGGGAAAGAAGTGTTTCTTCTAACAAACTTCAAAAGAAGGACGATGGTGAAGCTGGCGAAAAAGGGCAAAACGCGGGAAAAGCGAAAAATGCTTTTGAGATTAAGAAACCGTTCGCTTGCTTCAAGTGTAATGAGACTGGTCACATAGCCGCGAACTGCCGAAAGGAAAAGATGGCATTTTCATTTGTCAGTGACTGCGAAGAAAACATGAGGTTACTGGAGCCCTACATGCATGACCTGGTGGTGAATGGAAAGCCATGCAAAGTGCTGCGTGACTCGGCAGCAACAATGGATGTTGTCCACCCGTCGTATGTGTCACCATCCGACTACACAGGACAGTGCTCGTGGATCCGCCAGGTGGTGGAAGAGCAGAGCGTATGCTTGCCTGTCGCAACTGTTGTAATTGAGGGCCCCTTTGGTAAACTAACAACTGAGGCAGCAGTTTCAGAAAAACTCCCTAAATTTTATCCGTACTTGTTCTCAAACAAGTCGGATATGTTACTGCGAGAGAAGGGCATTCTCTTCGGTGACAGGGTAGTTCAAGCGTTAACCCGTTCGAAGGTGCGAAAATTAGCAACTCAGCTATCCTCGGAGCCAAATAACACTGAGGATGCGCATGACGTAACAGTGGTGCAAACAGAGGAAGACATTTCAGGCAACCGTGGCAGCGAGGCACCAGAGATCGGTCAGCCGGAGAAGGAATCTCGTGATAATGAACTTGAGTGTGCGTTACTGCCACCAGCATCAAATAGCTTTACTTTACTTCTTAGTGCGAACAGGGATAACTTGGCCACTGAGCAGTTAGAAGATGCCACCATTCAGGAGATTAGAGAGCGCCAAAGAACGAGTAAACAGGCCAGGAAAAATATTTCTTTCCATCTGAAGAATGGCGTGTTGTATCGCTCATACGGGGATAAACGCGGAGTGGAACGAGACCAACTAGTCGTTCCCCAGAAATATCGCGCAGATCTGCTGAAACTTTCACATGGCAGTTCGTGGTCGTGTCACCTTGGACACAGAAAAACTAAGCTGAGGCTATTACAAGAGTATTACTGGCCTGGCTGGTTCAAAGACGTGGAAAATTTTGTGCGGTCGTGCGACACATGCCAGCGAGTTGGAAAGGCACAGGATAAGTGTAAAGCACCTATGGTGTTAGTGCCAATCATTACCGAGCCGTTTCAACGGTTAGTGATCGATATAGTGGGACCACTCCCTGTGACAAAGACAGGATGTCGTTACATTCTAACTATGTTATGCCCAGCCACTAAATTTTCTGAGGCAGTGGCACTGCGTGAGGTTACGTCACAGAGTGTTGTGGATTCCCTGTTGTCCGTCTTTTCGCGAGTAGGGTTTCCTACAGAGATACAGAGTGACCAGGGCAGCGTATTCACTAGTGTCCTCACGACCTCTTTTTTCGAACGATGTGGCATAAAAATAGTGCACAGCTCTATTCATCACCCTCAGAGCAATAGCGTAGAAAGATGGCATTCCATGCTGAAGCGCGTCCTTCGAGGATTGTGTTACGAGAACAAACGAGACTGGGATGCATGCCTCCCAGCGGCACTTTTTGCTTTGCCGACGGTACCCCCACGAATCCACTGGTTTTAGCCCCACCGAGTTGGTGTACGGTAGGTCATTGCGCTCACCTTTGAGAATGGTGCGCGAAGCGTGGGAAGGACACGGAGAAGATCCGACCGTGGTAGAGTTCATTCTCAATCTACTGGAGCGGCTATATAAAGCCAAAGAACTTGTGGAGGTCAGCATGAAGTCAGCCCAGGCCCGATCAAAAGTTTACTATGATAGAACAGCTCGTCAACGAACTTTCAATATAGGGGACCGGGTCATGTTGTTAAAAGCGTCAAGGCAGAACAGGCTCGAAGTACAGTGGGAAGGGCCGGCGGAAGTAGTTGCAAAGCTATCTATGACCAACTACGCAGTGAAAATTCCAGGTAGACGTAAAGAGGTACGCATTTATCATTGCAACCTAATGAAGTCTTATGTGCAAAGAGAGGCTGTGGTGAATATGACCCTGAATCTTCCTGAAGAGATGGAGGACAACTTTGTTTGTCTAAATGGAGGGAAAGGCAGCGCTAAAGAACTCCTTAGTAAAACTAAGCAAAGAAAAGAACTGAAAGAATCCCAGCTTTCGGATCTTTGCGAGCTGATAGGAGAGTTTGACGACTGCTTTGTTGACAAGCCGGGTCGGACTAATTTGACTGAGCACGACATTGAGTTGACTTCCGAGGAACCCGCGAAGTCCAATTGTTATCGTTTATCTCCACGACAGAAAGATATTCTCGATAAAGAAGTAAAGCGCATGCTGGAATTAGGAGTAATTAAACCCTCAGAGAGCGAATATGCTTCCCCAATGATCTTGGTAGAAGCTCCGGGCAAAGACCCGAGACCTGTAGTTTATTTATTTATTTATTTATTTATTTATTTATTTATTTATTTATTTATTTATTTACAATACTGCTAGCCCTTGCGGGCTGTAGCAGGGGTGGGAGGTGAACAGGTGAACAATACACAAACAATGTTAGACAAAAAACAAGTCCAGCCGTCGTTGAAAATCCTGTGAGGATCTACATCTGTAAGTACCTCGGGAGGAAGCGCATTCCAGTCAACAATAGATCGCACCAGAAACGAAAACTTAAATACATCCACCCGCGGTACATAAGTTTGGACAGAAAATGAGTGATTAGTACGAGCCGACACTCGTCCTGGGGGGCGCAGGTATACACTGGGATCCAGCTTGTAGTTCTTATGATACAGGTCATAAATAAATTTTAAGCGAGCTATTTTTCTACGTGTAGCTAACGATTGAAGGTCAGCCCTAGCAAGCAAAAGTGATACAGACTGTGTTCTCATGTAATTTGAATAAATAAACCTCGCGGCCAATCTTTGTACTCGTTCAAGTTTGTTAATTTCAGTTTTAGTATGCGGATCCCAGATGATAGCTGCGTACTCCAGCGTTGGTCTAACAATAGTCTTATACGCCAACAATTTAACAGAGGGCGGTGCATTACGGAGTTTCCTTCTCAGAAAACCCAGCTTTCGCTTCGCCAGTCCTGTAATGTTGTCAATATGCTTGTCCCACTTTAAACTGCTGGATATAGTTACACCTAAGTATTTAAACTCATTAGAACTCTTAATTTCTCTATTGTTTATTGTGTATTTATAGTTAAGGGGGGATTTTTTATTTGAAATTGTCATGCAAACAGTTCCATCAAAATTAATTTTCATGTCCCATTTTTCACACCAGTTGTCAATACATCGAAGAGCATCATTGAGGAGCATTTGATCAGAAACACTTTTCACATGACAAAACAAGAGACAATCATCTGCATATAACCTTACATCAACAAAAGGAGGCACAACCGTTGCAATATCATTCACATAAATTAAAAAGAGTAGAGGTCTCAACACGGAGCCTTGTGGCACACCTGCGGATACGCGTAAAGAGAAGAACGTGCGCCACTTATTTCAACAAACTGCAACCTATTGCGCAAGTACGCTTCAACCCATCTTACAATTGCGGGATCAATACCAAGTATTAACATTTTTTGAATAAGTTTCTGGTGACATACTCTATCAAAGGCCTTAGAGAAATCAATCGCTATGACATCGACTTGTTCTTTTGAGTTTATCGCTGTAGCGAAAGCATGAACAGATTCAAAAAGCTGAGTGACGGTTGAAAGGCCTTTTCTAAAACCATGTTGCTTATTATAAAACAGATTATTGTTTTCTATATATTGAAATATATGTTTTCAAATTATATGTTCTATTACATTGCATGCCGTGCATGTGACAGAAATTGGACGGTAATTACAAACATTAAGGCGGTCACCAGCTTTGAAAATGGGCACAACTCTTGCTAATAACCAATCAACCGGAACAGCGGCAGTACACAAAGATAAATTAAAAATTTTAACTAAGAAACTAGAAACCCAATCATAGTAGCGCCTCAAAAATTCGTTGGGAATCATATCCGGACCAGGTGATTTTTTATGATCCAATTCAAGCAGTAATGCCATTACGCCCTCTTTAGATACGGTAAGAAGATTGGAACTAGTATCATCGAACGTACAGCCTTTTTTTGAATGATCAATACTTGGAGAAAAAACAGTACTGAAGTAATGATTGAGTGCCTCGGCAATCTGAATCGGTTCGCTATAGGAGGTCCCGTCTACAGAAAGCCCAGTTATTTCAGACTGCGAACTAGACAGGTACCGCCAAAATTTCTGGGGAGAGTTGGATATGTATTCAGACAATATATTAGTTAGAAAATTACTTTTAGATTGCTTGACTTCTCTTCGTACCTGAGCACTAATGTGAGCAATAACAGACGAGTTTCTTGGTATTTTCTGACGGGCGCGACATAGTCGTCGTTTTAGGTGAATGATGCTTCTGGTAATCCATGGGTTAGCTTTTGCAGTTCTTTTTTCTCTTTGGGGAACAAAACGTGACAAACAGTCGTTAACTACCTTCTTAAAGTATTCCCAGAGGTCATTGACATCATCTTTAGGCGGGATAGCGTCAAAAGCCATTTCTAAGTAATCAAGAATTGAGGTATCATCTGCAGCCTGAAAATTGTAAACCTTTACTCTGGTTATTTTTTCTAATTTTTTATTTGGTTTAAGAGTTGCTGCAACCACCTTATGATCCGAGATTCCATCCTCGATACTTATTTCATAATCAAACACTTCCTGTGACAAAAATAGTAAGTCCAACATTGTCTCGGTTTGTCCTTGAACTCGAGTGGGCTTGTCAACTACCTGAACCAAATCGTACTTGATCATGATGTCAAGCAGATTTTCTGCAAGAGGCCTGTTAAGCGGCCCAGCAACTCGTGCATTCCAGTCAACACCTGGTAAATTAAAATCGCCTGTGATTATTACTCTGCTTCGTTTGTTTGTCATTGTTAGCAAGTAGTCATCCAATTTCTCAAAAATATCAACTGAAGTTCCGGGGGGCCTATAGAGAACCCCTATAAGTAACGTGATATCTCCCATAAATAATTTGCACCACACGTTCTCACAGTCTTTAATGGGCGACAATAATTCGTACCGAAGAGTTTTCTTAATCAGTAAAGCAACTCCTACGCCTCGGGTTAGTCTGTCATTACGCAGTACATGAAATGAAACGGGAAAAAACATCCGTATCTGCAACATCCTCTGTTAGCCAAGTTTCTGTTACAGCCACGAGGTCAGGGTCATAAATTAGTGTCAACGATTCTAGTTCTTCTGTTTTGTTCAAAACGCTTCGTGCATTCACGTTTATCAGCTTTATGTCGCACTGCTTCTTTTGTCAGACCGGGCTGCGTGCTTCGCTTTGAGCGTTCTTAACTTTCACGCGTGTATGCGAACTGGAATCCCACGTATAAGCAGCGTCGTCGATGTAAAGCTTATCTCGAACAAGCCTCACCTTCGCACCATTGCGCCTATCATCAAGAGCAGAGCGCCAAAGGGACTTCCTTTTTTCTAATGTTTCTTTTGAGTAGTCGTCAGAGACTCCGATATTAGTACCTCTCAATTTTTTGCAGCTCCTAAATATGGCCATCTTTTCATTGTAGTCATAAAATCTTACAATTACTGGTCTGTCCTGTTTGCTTTTCTTCTGACCAATGCGGTGAATTCTTTCTACTGAGGACACTGTAACACCAAGGCGCGTTGAGAATGTGTCTTTTAATACTTTCTCTTCAACGTCCTGTCGTGTTTCCTTATCAGTCTCAGTGACACCAAAAACAAGAAGATTATTTCTTCTAGCCCTGTCTTCTAATTCGATTAACCTTTCTTGCTGTTGTTCAATCGTGCGCTGGAGGCTTTCAACAGCAATGTCAAGTTTATTTATCTTAGTAGCATATTCAGACAAAGGTTCCAATTTTTCTTCTATCTGAGTTAGCCTAGCTTGTATTTGAGTTTGTGTCTTTAAGATTATCTCTAGCATTTCCTCAACAGTTGGTCCGGGATTGAGTTCAATTTCCCCGGAAAGCATTAGCACCAATTCTGACCACAACTTGAACAAAATGTCAAAACAATGCACTGGGAGCGGCAGCACAATCAAAAAAAGATTGCAGGAACGATAGGAAGATGCAGGAGCATAATAACCAACCTGCAAGATAAGCCACGCATGTTTCAGCGACATTGCTGCTGTAGTGCCGCCGCTCCCACTGAGGAGCCACTGAAGCGGACGAGGTTTCATGTCTTCTTCGCGTGGTGACGTCACCGAAGTCTGCCATGGAAAGTTCCATAGGTTGGCCCCGATGACGCCACGGGATGCTGTCGGTGATAATCTGGGCAGGGCCGGGACTTTGTCGGTCGATGCTGGAGCACTGAGCACGAGCGGCACCATCTGCAAGATAAGCCACGCATGTTTCAGCGACATTGCTGCTGTAGTACCGCCGCTCCCACCACCAGTTGACTATCGAAAGTTAAATGCTCTCACAAAGGATCAGGTGTATCCGATTCCGAACATTGAAGAGAGGGTGGAACAGGTTAGTCGAGCAGCTTACGTGACTACGTTGGACCTTACTCGAGGTTACTGGCAAGTGCCGCTCACTGAGCGAGCCAGCCGATATGCGGCTTTCGTTACTCCCGCGGGCAGCTATCAACCCACTATGATGAGCTTCGGTCTCAAAAATGCTCCGTTTTGTTTTTCCCGCCTTATGGACAAGGTTTTAAACGGCTGCGAGGCTTTTGCTGTACCTTACTTGGATGACATCGCTGTATTCTCCGATGCCTGGGTGGATCATTTGATGCATTTAAGGGAGGTGCTCGGCCGGTTACGTCAAGCAGGGCTTACCGTAAAGGCTGAGAAGTGTTGTCTTGCGAGAGCAACCGTCGACTACTTAGGTCACAACGTAGGACAAGGTTTCAGGAAACCCTGCGAGCTAAAGATCTCAGCAGTAGCTGACTATCCCCGGCCAATAACAAAGACCGACGTCAGGGCGTTTCTAGGACTCACAGGCTACTACAATCATTACATCCGAGATTATTCCACGTTGGCAAGCCCTTTGACCGATGCTCTCCGCGGGACAGAGCCTGCGAAGGTGGCCTGGGATGAAAAGAAAGAAACTGCCTTCTTAAAACTGAAGGCAGCATTGATCAGCCGTCCGGTCTTGAAAGCTCCTGATTACGACCGCGAATTCACGGTCCAATGTGATGCTAGCGATCGAGGTCTAGGAGCCGTTCTATGTCAGAAGGATGACGATGGTAAAGAACATCCCGTGCTCTATTTGAGCCGGAAATTGAGTTCTCGTGAGATGGCGTACTGCGCTTCAGAAAAGGAGTGCGCTTGCATTGTGTGGGCCATTCATAAGTTGCAGTGTTACCTCGGAGGTGCTAAATTTACAGTAGAAACAGACCATTGTCCCCTTACCTGGCTGAAAACTGCGACATCGAAGAACAGTCGCCTTTTGAGGTGGAGCTTGATTCTTCAGCAATATCATTTTGATATTAAGTATAAAAAAGGCAAATTGAATGGAAACGCGGACGCGCTCAGCCGCTCTTTCTAAACCATTCTGGAGTGCTCTTGGTGTATCAAAATTGATATTTTAGTTTTTTCGTGCATCGTATGTAAATTTGTAAGGTAGCACGTCTGGTTTCTCAGCGCAAGTGAGTCCTGAGAGTTCTGAGTGTGAGCTTTTGTTAAAGCTAGTAATTAAAATTGCTTTGCTATCCCTCTTTTGGCTTGGTTTGTTCGAGGGGGGGGCCGAGTGCTTGCTTGTACATGTGGTCGAGTATCAGAGATCCTGTCGAAGATTCGGCAATCACCTGGACCATATGCCTCAAGTGAAGGCCAGTTCCTGCCATTCAATTACTGACCCTTTCGTCGTATGATGATAGATGGTAGCGCAGACAACGAACACGGACAAGAGAAGGCACATAGACACAACACAGCGCTAACTTTCAACAACAGTTTATTACACGCAGATCCCCGTGGTGTATGCGATCCACCACGCCAACGTCGCACGTGCGTAGCTCTAAAAACCATCAAATATAACCAACGCGCATGTTCCAATACTTTACAATTTTATATTTTTCTTTACAATTTTATATTTTTCAAACTTTTTTTGCTTTTTCTTTCTTCCTTTTATCCCATGCGTTACCACAAACCCTATCGCGAATACATGTAATCAAGTTCCTTATCTGTCAACACCACTGATGGGCTGCTCACACACGTGTCACCTAGTGACACGTGTGTGAGCAGCCCATCAGTGGTGTTGACAGATAAGGAACTTGATTACATGTATTCGCGATAGGGTTTGTGGTAACGCATGGGATAAAAGGAAGAAAGAAAAAGCAAAAAAAGTTTGAAAAATATAAAATTGTAAAGTATTGGAACATGCGCGTTGGTTATATTTGATGGTTTTTAGAGCTACGCACGTGCGACGTTGGCGTGGTGGATCGCATACACCACGGGGATCTGCGTGTAATAAACTGTTGTTGAAAGTTAGCGCTGTGTTGTGTCTATGTGCCTTCTCTTGTCCGTGTTCGTTGTCTGCGCTACCATCTATCATCATGCAACCATACCAACAAGCCCAAATCGCCACCCACCTTTCGTCGTCCCTGCGAGCAGCAGTGTTGACTGCTGCCCTCCGTGACTCATCTGGCGAGGGGGAAGCTGTTATGACCGTCGTCAGCAGGCACCATGCTGTCGCTGAGAAGCGTAGCCGGGCAGCGTTCCCACGCCTGGAACCCCGGTTTTCTTGGAACCAGCGTCCAGAGCTGATGGGGGGAGCGGCGCTCTTTTAATCCTCAAACAAGTAGCCGACTGGCTGGCTGCCTATGCCCGCCAGGTATTGTCCCTGCTAGCCGGCGGATGAGACGTCGTGTCGCCACGAAGCTGTAAGTCGTTCCAGAGAGGACAACAAAGACAGCGTCTTCCTTTGAAGAAACGGCGACCGCTGCCACAAAGTGCCCTGCTAATTGAGCGGACAGATTGGCGGACCGTTTGATGTCTGCTGTCCGAAGCTTGGGACCCCTCGACCAGTAACACACACGACGAGCAAGAGCCCCTCTGGCGCCACCCTTCAGTGCAGTGATCTTGACTCAAAATTGGATGTTCACGTGCGCCGTGCATGCTCGTACCCCTCACCTGTTGTGTGTGTGTGTGATTGGTGTTTCACTGAAGAAGGAGGAGCCCGACAGGGCTTATAACGGCGCCGCAGAATGCGGGACGTCGCTCTGAACTGTGTAGCGGTTCACCCACCACGTTCGTGGTTTGCGAACTCTTAACCTCATGCTGTAAATATTTGTAAATAGTGCCATAAACCTGTTTGTTTTTCGTATCCCCATCTCGTAAGCGTTCGTTTCCTCAACCCGAAGCTACACCACGCTACCACAAGAGACCGGGTTTTGTTTTCGTATCCTCCAGCGACCTTCCTTCCGACCCGCAACAACTGGGAGGCAGAGGTGGGATACGATACAGCACCCCAAGCCACAACAACCCCTCCAAAACCTTTGCGCGTGGATTGTATACATGCTGGCGGTAGCAGTAGGGCAAGAATGGCAGCGCAGGAAGACGTGAACGCCCCACCATTGACGAAACCACACTCAAGTGTTGACGCTGAATGGCGTCCCCGTGCGTCGTTTGTGGAAACACACACCCACACACAAACAGGTATACACAAGAATTGCGCGGCTTTAGGAAAGTACCCAGTCTACGGATGACGTTGCGTAGAAAACTGTACGCGGTAGAAGCCTGCATTCGCCTGCCGTGTATCTTTCGTGCGTATATAACGTGCGCTTTCAAAGACGGGTAATACAAGATGCGCCAATTGACTGCGATGAGCTCAGCGTTTTCCACCCCACACGAGTACGCAAGCCACCAGTACACAAGTAGGCACCAGGCAGTGGTGAAAACAAACCAACTTAGGGCGAAAATGGCAGCAGTGAAAAACGGCCTTTACGTTGGAAGATGTTCAATTTATCACTCAGGGATTTTTTGTCTGTCTTTTTTCGTCCAGCGTGCGGTCAGTGCACGCTGGACGTTCAGGTCATCGTTTGTTCGCGTCGTGGCGGACCACTCTGACATTTTCTCATTGGTGTCCTTGCGAGAGGTTATCAAGGTAAGAGAGATTATCAAGATATAAAACGGCAAACGCCTTCGCCATGACAGCGAGCTACCGCCTAAAGGACATGATACTCCTCCGTTTTCAGGGAAGACGGGATGTAGAACACAATGCCCACCGCACCCACGGCTCTAACTCTCTCATAAACTGTAGGTCACACAATTACTAAACAACGGGGTTTTTTTTTTTGTCGCCAATGCGTTCGCATTACATAACGACATTCGGAGACTATACTCTGGACTTGAAACTTATATACTTCGACACGTGTTCAAGGGTTGCTAGGCTTTATTCACTGCAACAAAGATCCACTGCAGACGCGCAAATAAGTAAGCATATTTACAGTCGCGCTTAAAGCACCTAGAGCATACGCTTCCAATGATAGGCTGTTGACCTCCACGAAGCGTGTGCAAAGTGCATCGCCAAATATTCCCGTGCAACTGTACTCGATTGATATAAAGGTTACCATAATAAACCATTTAAATGTTTGTTATATCGTATATCACGCCGATTATATAATTATAGTAGGGCAGGGTGGGGTAAAATGCGACAAAAATTTGAAAAAAGTGAATAATATTTTATTCCACTCTTTACCAATAAATCTCAATGCAGGAAGTTTCCTTTGTGTACAAGCTTGTGCTGCATAAATATGTTTGCTCAATTCCAAAGGGTGTTCTAAAAATAAATAAATAATGAACCAGGAGTCTCATTTTGCACCAACCTACGGAGCAAAATGAGATGCAAAATGGGCTAAAACGAGACAGTGTGAAAAAAATTTATCCCTTCAGATCTTACGAGTAGAAGACCCTGAAATTCACTCCGCGGGCCCCCACGCAGACTCCATGAGCCGACTACTTGCACCCAATGCAATCAATCCAGACAACCTGGCGATGGGTTGCTCCAAAACTCCTATCAGATCAAGCACCCCCAGTCTTTCTTTGTGCTAATCATATTTTTTGTTGAACCATTGCACTTCATTAGATTATTGATTAGAGGCTAGAAATGTTTTTGACGCTCCTTCGCTTTTTTTTGCCGTTTTGATGAAGAACTGCACGGGCATTTCGTGGTTGTCAACTTCGTCAGCCGGGCTTTGTGAGGCCGTGAGTTTCAGATTTTCTATCGCTTGTTAACATTAAATTTTGCTATGGAAACAACCTTACTAAAACTCGATTCCAGGGCGTGTTTATGAACGGCCTGACTTGGAGATTCTTTTTTTTTTCATGCTCCTCATGAGAGAATCCTTGGAAACAGCCTCGATGTAGCGCGAATAGAAGGAGCCCTGTTCTCAACAGCAATCAACGTTTTTTTTTATGGCGTTTCCTTGGGAACAGCCTCGATGTAGCGCGAATAGAGGGAGCCCTGTTCTCAACAGCAATCAACGTTTTTTTATGACGTTTTCCACCTAAAATATTCTATATAAAGTTTTCTTGTACACCTTAACACCCATAAATGAAAAAAAAATATATAATGAGTATGAGTAAGTGGTTCACTTAATGACACTTTATAAGACATTTTGATGGCTTTTTGTTGCGTTTTATCACTCCCACAAGCCCGAGCTCAAAAAAAAAAAATCCTCTTCAGCAACGTGCACCAAATTAACCAAACTTTTGTAGTTTAAAGTAACAAAATAAATACTTAAGTTGTTGTACTAACGTCGGAGTAGCTTCATGCACGGATCAAAAACATTGGTGGAGCAGAATTTAGCCTCTTTTTGACGGGCCACGAACACACCGACACCAGCTGCGTAAGATTTCCTACGCGAACGCTGTGAGCAATGACAAAAGGTAGACAACGACCAGCACCTATCACTGAAACAGAGAAACAAAGAAAAGTACCTTATGTATTAGCTACAGAAGTATTCAAAGTCAAAATGTCGCGTTTTGCCCCGTGTCTCATTTTTATTACTATACAGGTACTTTTTAATGAATGAATGTTTCGATGTTTATTTCGTAATCTATGTACAGATAACAAAAACTTTTCGGACCTACAGCCAGAGGCTAGTTAAATGTCCGAAAAAAAGAGTACCTATGGGATATCCGAGCACACCAGGGAAAAAAATATGGTAATATTTCCAACATACAAGAAATTCAATATCACAATCATAGTAATTAATCAAATCAACCAACAAGTATCATACAAAAGAGTGCCTAAGAACAAAGTATACGGGCTACATACAGATACAATGAAAATATACAGTGCCATTGATCAAAAAGCTATGAAGTACAAAAATGTATTAGCAAGCCAAAAATATGAATATAGGTAACCTGAAATACGTACCCCATGAGAACAACAACAGAACTATGACAACATGTAATACCCCTGTCATACGGGCACTTAAAAGTCTTTTAAGTAAGCGGTCTTTTTCCGATAAGGAGTTCCTGAAAGCGGACACACGGCACAGAGCGGACTCCTTTTCAGAAGCGGTCTTTTTCGTAAACGGCGTTCGTCGATCTCTTTTACGGCTCCGAATGAGTGGCCTCGAAACCAGTGGGCGCCAGCAATTTTCGAGTGGTGGGAAAAAAAGAGCGAATGCTTATTTTTCTGTCACCAAAACTTTTTGTAAAAACAAATTTCATATTCTGCAGAAGGTGTAATGAACTCTTTTAATGGTTATTTACTTTTCTACTCTCGTAAGCAGCTACAACGCGTCGGCAATATCACGTGGTGACGCTCGGTCTTGCGCTGCTTTATCCTCTCCTTGGCGGCTTTTGCAGCGTCTGCCTCGCTTTCCAGAGCGAGAAGGCAGGCCGTGAGGCTTGCGATCCTCGCTTTTTCTCCCGTACGGTCGCCCATAACGTGTCGAGAGCAGTCGAGAGCAGCGAAAACAAATACGGTAAATAAAAGCACAGGGGTGCCAGACGGACTTGTGCACGTCGCTAGTTATGGGAATGCTTCCTTATCTAGTGCAAAAAAACATTCACATTGGTGTTTCTTCATCTCTTATTCTTAAATTTATTTGAAGAAACGAGCAGTGCAACAAGTCTTTAATTTGTACATTGTGATACATCGTTTAATTTTCATTGCTTCTCTTTTAACTGCTAGCGCCACGCTTTCGCTAGCGTCTTCGAACGAAAACACTAAAAGGAGATCGTTGCTGCCGTGTGTCTGCGCCGCAAACACCTCTTTGTTAAAAGTCTTTCAACTTCGTAAAAGACCGCTTACTTAAAAGACTTTTTGCGCGCCCGTGTGACACAGGTATTACCTAATTACACAACGCTATCACGTGTCACTAATTACACAGAAAGAGCAGTAACCATATATGTATATAATTCACAACCTTGTACACTACAAACAAAGCTTCTATAATTTACTCTGTCTGTAAGAAAGAAAAAAATATAGTTTAAGCGCTTTAAGGGAGTTCGCCGACTTAGTCACTTCCGTTTGGAGTGTGTTCCGGGTCTTCACTTATGTGAACTGTACTATAAGTTCTCCATATACATAGTTACATGGCACGAGATTAAAGTGACCTGCATTTAGACTTCAAGTACAGCGCGAGGACGAGAAAAAATATGAATGAGCTGAATGGATGGCTGAATCTCACGAAATACGCATTGATATACTCAGCTCTCGCAAGCTTTCAAAATGCAAATATGTCATATTGGCTGGACAATGGGGTCGTGTGTTCGTGATACCTAGAATGAGACATGATTATAACGGCATGTTTTTTTAAGTTTGATAGACGCATTTAATAAGGTTTTATACGCCCATCCCCAGGCATCGATACAATATCTCAAGTGTCTTTCAATAAGTGCAAAACACAAAAAAGTCACAATATTGGTATATCAAAGTACTCACGGTTTATTGTTAAACCATAACAACCAGACGCTAATAGCATGCGCTGTTAATGTGTTCTATTCATTGAAGGTGTTTGTCAAAAACACTCCGAGGTATTTGTAAGAGCCTGTTTTAACAGAATTTTATTATTTATCTGTATGTTTAAAGCTGTAGTATCTGCTGTCTTGAAGCGTGACCGAAAGACAACATATTTTGTTTTCTTTGTTTTGATTGTTAACTCGTTACCTATGAACTAGTCCGATATACTCTTCAACTCCGGCTGTGGCAGCTGCATTTCCGATGGAGGCGGAAATGTTGTAGGGCCGTGTACTCAGATTTGGGTGCACGTTAGAGAACCCCGAGGTGGTCAAAATTTCAGGAGCCCTCCACTACGGCGTCTCTCATAATTATATGGTGGTTTTGGGACGTTAAACCCAACAAATCAATCAATCTTTAACTCCAAACTTACCTTCTGATTAAGTTATGTAATATTATCAGCAGTTACCATAATGCATGTGTTATCTGAATACATGAATATTTCTGCACTGTCGATTATTTGTTGTAGGTCATTTATATATGAAGAAAAAAGGAGAGGACCTAGTACTGAGCCTTCTGGAACCTCAGTAACGATATTCTGTCTAGAATATGTTATGCTATTATTTGTCAAGAACTCAAATCAATATCTTCCATGTAACTTGATAAAAAATAAAACATAAACTTTACCACGAAATCCACAATGTTTAAGCTTGTGCAACAGTATACAATGATCCACTGTGTCAAAGGCTTTTACCCACCTTACCCTATATATGTGTATCGAAGCTTTCTAAACTCATCTTTTGTAGTATCTAACATACCAGAATCACACTTCTCTTCATATAGGACGTTTCATAGCAAACATTTTTAGTTTTGATTAGGAGATCTTCATTTGTGTGTGTTTCAATTGACAGCTGACGATCTTATTCGGCAGCTTATAAAACAACCCATTTGGTAAAATTTTCTTATTTACTTCCATCGACACAATTCATAAGGTAATATTTCAACTGATGCGTTTATTTATTTTGGTGTGAGTTGAAGGACTGTTCGAACAGCACTGAGCGTAAAATACAGCAGGGAGTGAGACCTTTCCTCAGCTGCCTTCGTTCATATAAATAAATAAATAAATAAATAAATAAATAAATAAATAAATAAATAAATAAATAAATAAGAACAACATTTCTGCCAACTCATAACGAAGTAAGGAAAATAAGCCTTGACAAAATCGCCACTCTTCACAATGCCTATCAGTTTAGAGGGGTACTGGCACGAAAAAGTCTTCCGTTACTGTTTTTCTGCGTCGAATGAAAGGCAAACCTAAAAGCGTTGTTGTTATTGCTGTGCGTTTTTGAAAGCTATAGTTTCGGTTGCTACTCTACCGTGACGTCGCAACACGGCATGAGCTCCTGGTCACGTGATCGTGCAAGATGCCATGACGTCACCATGCCCGGCACCGTGGCTCCGTTGGTAACACTCAATCAGTCATTTTGGAAGTTTGGGTGCCTGATGTCATCACAACCAGCCAAAGTGCTGCGAGAATTCACTGGAATCGCTACTGCAGCCTGACGTCAAGCTATTGTTGATGTGAGTAGGTGATCCGCAGGAAAATAGGCTATGATATCGAAATACAATATCTCATACCCATTTCCTGAGCTTCACACTTGCTCACATGTAGCCGGCTCTGCATACAGGAGATTAGTATGAAAGTGTAAACACATCTCCAAAAGATGGCGTCAGCGCCCCTTTAAGGTACACGATCTTAGCAGAGGTCCGTGGTTAACGAGCGGAATTTCGCCGCACCTCTGAACCAACTGCGTACGCCTTAATGTGATATCACTAGTAAATGAAGCACATGCTTACGCGCGCTCTCGAATAACGGACACAGGATTGATAATCCGCAGTCGGTAATGAACTTCTTTTGATTGATGCCTCACGGCCGTCGCAGAATCATTGCGTCGCGAAATCTCATAGCCCCAGGTGGTTACACCATTCATTATTATTATTATTATTATTATTATTATTATTATTATTATTATTAATATTAATGTCGGGCAGGCTCGGGGACAAACAATCGGATTTTATTTATCTACACTAGAACACGTGTCGGATGTATAGGCACATGGCTGACACTGAAATCCGGGTTTTATAATAAACACTGCATCCGCCGCCTTATGCATTATGAAAAAGAATGAGAGTAAAAGAAAAAAGTTGCGCCGAAGTTTTCCCCGCCGATTTCTGCGAATGTGCGTTAAAATATACGCTGGCGATAGTTGAATGCGCGCAACGTGCACCACTATTACCGTACAGTATTCAGCCCACTGAACTTAATTACATTTCATATTTACGGGCTACTATGCCAACTACATTCTGCGAGAAAGCGGTGCCTACACTCTACCGTACTGCATGCTGCGGATCACGAATGAAGTTAGAGCATGAGCGGATCAGAGCGGAATTACATACAATAAGGCCAACTGTAGATTTGCTCTGGTTGGCCTTCATATCTTTTATTGAATTTCTCAATCTCCCTTATCCTTTCCCCAATGTAGGATAGCCTACCAGTTTTTTAGACTTGCCAACACACGTGGTTTCACTGTCTTTTCAGTTTGTTTTTTTTTCTTTCTCTATCTCATTTTGCCTCTTGAGGAATGCAACCACCAATGTTAAAAAATGTTGTCTTTGCATTCAAATCAGCAAAATAAATAAATAAACAAAAGAAAGAAAGAAAGAAAGAAAGAATGAAAGAAAGAAAGAAAGAGGAGAATGAAAGGGATACGTTCAATGCAAGAGTGTTTACAAAATGTGTATTCACAATGTTGCACACGAGGAGATTCCAAGGTGTGGTGAGGCCGGGAAAGTATTTCGATTCGTAGGCTGCCGGAAGGGAAAGGCTACCGTGGCTCGCAAACTATCGCGGCCGAGTTACTCACGTAAACAGCGTGTGAAGATTTCCAGCGCACTATGCGCGGGGCCGAGAATCAGGCGAAGTGGCGAGGCGCCTCCGCGTCTCGGAATCCTGCGGATGTGGCACACGTGCGTCCCCGTACCGACAGAGGCTGCATGCGTCACGCAGCAGCCACATGGCGAAGCGGCCCCGGTTGAGAGCCCTGAAAGCTGCTTCCACTGCGGGTGTAGAACGCGGTGCTTCGAGGCTTGGGGCGGCGACTGCGCTGCAAACAAAAGGGACTCCTCCACTCGTTTTCTGTGGTCGGCCTCGCTCTCAAAGAACGGGCCAGACGAGAAAATGGGAGTGGAAAGGAGGAGGCGGAAGAGAGGCGCGTCAGAACAGAAACGGCCGGAGGAAGGGAAGAGCGCGAGGCTCGGCCGAGAAAATGTAGATCACAGCAAGGAGAACACCAGAAACAAGTCTCGAGTGCTCTCCCCTGCAGACTGTGCGGCGACGTCCGCTTATAGCCCATAGCGAAAACACATCTTCCGCGGTCTGCCGCTCGTCTGTTTGAAGCAGACCCGCACAGAGGCACGCGAAAGAAGCACGCGCCCAGAGTGGAAAACTTATGACCGATTGGTATCGGATCTGAGCACAAATTATTTCGAACAGCTTTCCACGGGATACGCCATGTTCCAAGCTATTGAGGCTAACCTTCGAGAAGCTCCTCTGTGCCCATCCACCAGAACGTCTCATTGAATTATTCTTAAAAGAAACAAATCTAGCCAAGGCTGATGCTGAACGTATCATCATTCCCGTAAAAATGAGCAAAGGCAGCCGAAAAACCGGGAAGGCGACACGGACCCTTGTCTGCTTTCTTCCGGTTTGGCTCAGCTGACCATAAGTCCTGCCACACTGGTGGCCTGCCCATACTCTATAGCTGCTGGGTTACGAAACCGTTCTTGTTTCCGTACTGAGCTTTTAAAGAACCGTAGTAGGTTTCAAACCTAGGATCACGCGTTCCGACATCGAGTGTCTTGCCAACTGGGCCTAGCACTAACGCTTGAAGAATGCGAATATATCTGAACCACATGTGGATGCGACGTAGCGGCGTTACAAACAAAATCGCAACACCTCCGATGAATGCTACGTCGAAGCTTTTCGTGGCGGTGGAATAAAAGGCCTTCTCTCTAGAACAAGACGTAAAGCCGACATGCGATGCGCCTTCTTTGGCAATATTTCAGACAGTGACTAACGCTAGAAAGAACTAAGAGGCCATATTGATGCCACTCGCAAGAACGTCCCAGAGGCCGCACTTAAGCAGCGTGCGCATTACTTAGACAACTCCAAAAAACCTCCTGAATGAAGTTTTTTTTAATCGAATCGTGAATGTGAGTACCGACCAATAGCCATCGCTCATTTAAAGGGCCACTCACCTGGTCCCATACCAAATTTTAGTTAGACCGTGGAAGTTGTTGGGTGTCCGATAAGAAACATTTCGCCGCAAAAAATTTTTGAATCGGTTCGTTACGAGATGAGATAACTGTTTTTTTTAACTGCGCGAAACGAGGACGCGAGGAGGCGAGTTCTAAACCCTTGCCGCTCCTCCGCGTAGCCTTCGCAAGCCAAATCTCTTCCCTACCCACTCCGGCTCCCGCACAAGAGGTCACGTGCGCTTGACGTGCCCGAACAAGCCCAACTCCCAAGCACCCAAGCACCGTATTTTATTTATTTATTGTTGACCGGCATTGTTTCGAGGTCCACCACCTGTTTCGACGGGGTGGTTTGGAAACGCTGGCTTAGACGCGGTGGGATAAACGAGCACAATGCGTGCGCGTTGTTTTGTTGTTGTGTTTTGTGTTTGTTGTTTGTGTTTTGTTGTTTCCAGAGACTTCTTACAATGACTTTCAAACTTTTACTTACCATTGTGATATGTACTGTCGTGACTGGGGGAATTTGTCGGGCCCGGAGCCATCCAAGGGTCAGGGCGAAGACGGGCCGAGGAGCCGGAGCTGATAACTTGAACGATTTATTTACACTATTTTACATGATGTTGAAGGTAGCGTGTTACATGGAGTAAGCATCATACTAGATGATGGAAGGAAGCTCTCTCTCCGAGCGTCTTGCGCTCGCGTTTTTATGCCCCGAAGGGAGAAAGTCACACCGCCTCCTTTCCAACCCAGGAAGGGAGGAGAGGCCCGCCCAGTTCTCTGCCCGGCGAGGGTGTAACACACACAATACACGACACCACTGGCACAGTGCGAGAACGGGGAGTCGTACGCGCCGAGATGACTCTTCGAGGAGACATCGCTCGGGAAAGGCGCCATGGAACGTGAGGAATGTCCCCGAAGATGGATACAAAGCGCTCGGCTCATTGTCCGCTGAATGTTGACGACCCAAGCAATGACCACTCCTTCTAGGCAGCCCAGACAGCGAACAGCCCCCCCTCGGTAATCCGTCGGTCGTGCGTGCCCAAAGGGCTTTTGGCAAGACGAGCCGACGACTCTAAGGAATTCGCAGTACTACTGCTGTGTTGTTGCCGATTCTGGACGTCTCAGGACGCGCTGCGAAGCCGGAACCATTCCACGCGTCCAAGCGGCGCCCAGACATGGGGGCCGATCACAACAGCTCGTCCGCCGCCGGGAAAAGGACTCGTAGATGGGCAGCCCAACGCTGCACCTTGAAGAGGCCTGGCAGCGCAGCAGCTCTGGAACGGCTGCGGCTCAGGTTTTCTCTCTCGCTCAAGTGGGGTCAGCAGGTCCGTAAGTAGTGCTTCTCCGTCGAAGGGGCCCCCGCAGGTCGAAGGCTGGGACTGACATTAGTGATCAAATCCGCACAGTACCCAAGCAGCGACAAGGCGGTACACCACCCCTCCCGAGATATGCCAGGCTACTGAACTCTTAGCCCGTTGTCGGCATAAAAGCAGCCACACTAGAACGTTGCTCGGAACGTCCCTAAACAAAGCAATATGGCAACGCTCCTAAAGTTTTGAAGAATTTACCTTAAATAAATTGCACTCAAGCCGCAAGTCGCATAGCTTTGAGGCAAATGGCGAGTGAGAAGTGAGAAGGTCGGGAAACTCAACTAACAAATTATATCCCTTTCTCAACGTCTGGCCTTGGCAGGCAGACTAAGTAACAGGTTCACCATGCAGTAAAGGTTAAAAAAAAAAAAATCCAAAACGAAAAACGAAAAGATACACGGAATGACATAACAAAATAAAAACACTGGCTGTCGTAACTCAATCGGAATGCGCTTGCTCCTTATCACAGGAAGCCTCGGCTGAGAGCATCGGCATTTCCATTATCCCGCCCCTTTTTGTAGCGGATCTCAAAATTATGTTCTTGCAGTGCCAAACTCCATCTCAGTAGGCGGCCATTTTTAGGCGACATATTCCGAAGCCATGACAAGGGACAGTGATCTGTCTCGACAAGAAAGGGCGAGCCGGCCAAGTAGCACCGAAGCTTGTGAATAGCCCATACTAAGCATGCACACTCTTTCTCTGAGGTGCTATAAGCCTCCTCACGTGTTGAAAGCTTACGACTAATGAAAAGCACGGGGTGCTCCTCTCTACTTTCATCTCGCTGACTCAGAACAGCCCCAAGACCCCTTTCACTAGCGTCGCACTGAAGTACAAAAGGTCGGTTATAATCCGGAGCTCGTAAAATCGGTTGAGACGTCAGTGCTGCTTTCAAAGCCTGGAACGAACTTTCCCTTAACTCGTCCCACTGGACCTTAACGGGCTCTCCCTTCCTTAAACTGTCGGTCAGAGGACTGGCGATCTGTGAATAGTTGGGGATATAGTGTTGGTAATATCCAGTGAGGCCTAGAAAGGCCCTGATATCAGTTTTAGTGACAGGTCGGGGATAGTTCTCGATGGCGGCAAGTTTTACCTCGTGGGGCCGCCGGCATCCTCGCCCAACAATGTGCCCTAGATACTCTACTTCCGCCTGTCCCAATTGACACTTTTCTGCTTTAACAGTGAGGCCCGCGTTCCTTAAGCGCGTCAAGACGTCCCGCAAGTGGCTCAGGTGTTTTTCCCAGCTGTCCGAAAACACTGCAATGTCATCTAGATAAGGAACAGCGTAGTTCTCTGCTCCCGCCAGCACACGATCCATGAGCCGTGAAAAGCAAAAGGGCGCGTTTTTGAGCCCAAAACTCATGACCAGGGGTCGGAAAGTGCCCAAGGGGGAGATAAACGCTGCGTATTTACTGGCTCGTTCGGTCATAGGCACCTGCCAGTAGCCGCGTGTGAGGTCTAGCGTGGAGACGTACTGAGCCCTGCTGACAGTTTCCACTCTCTCCTCTACGTTGGGAATAGGGTACAGCTGGTCTCGCGTGACAGCATTCAGTTTCCGATAATCGATGCAGGGTCTCGGTTCCTTCCCGGGTGCTTCCACCAGTATTAGAGGGGAGGTGTACTCACTCTCCGACGGGACGATGACACCAATTTCCAACATTCTTTGAATCTCGCGTGCGAGAATTTCCCTTTGCCTGGGTGACACGTGATAAGGCCGTGAAAGAATGGGTTCCCTAGAAGTTAGTTCAATGTCGTGCTCAACTAAATCGGTTCTTCCTGGCCTGTCGACGAAAGCTCCCTCAAACTCGCGCAGTAGGTTCTCCAGTTCTCTTTTCTGTTCTGCATTCAAATTCGAGTTACTGGTGACCGTGTCTAGCAAGATGTCGAGGGACTGAGAATTAGAAGCCTGCCCGGAAAAGGAAAATCTGTCTCTAATTCTTCCGGAACGTTAAGCGCGAGTTGAACTACTGCTGACCGCTGGTGGTAAGGTTTCATCAAGTTTGAATGGTAAATCTTTACCTCTTTCCGCCTTCCCGGTAGTTTGACCACATAATTGGTGTCCGACAACTTCTGCATAACCTTCGCAGGGCCCTCCCACTGAACCGCGAGCTTGTTCGCTTTAGATGATGCTAAAAGCATCACCTGATCTCCTTCTGAAAACGAACGTTGACGTGCGTTCTTATCGTACAGACGTTTTGCTTTAAGCTGCGCTATTGTCATGTTCGCCTCAACGAGTTCTCTGCAGGTCTGAAGTCGCCCGAGTAAGCCCAACACATACTCGATCACAGTGGGATCCTCACCTCTCCCTTCCCAAGATTCTCGCAGCATGCGAAGTGGGGTCCTTAGAGATCTCCCATATACTAGCTCAGCGGGACTAAAGCCGGTGGCCTCGTGCGGCACAGACCTCAGGGCAAACATGGTGGCTGGCAAGCATGCTTCCCAATCTTTCCGATTCTCGTAGCACAATGCCCGTAAGACCCTTTTGAGAACCGAGTGCCATGCTTCTACTGAATTGCTCTGAGGGTGTCTGACGGAACTGTGTATTATCCTAATGCCACACCTCTCCAAGAATGTGGTAGTTAGTGCGCTAGTAAACACACTGCCCTGGTCGCTCTGTAACTCTGACGGGAAGCCTACTCTCGAAAACACTGAAAGCAAAGCATCCACTATTTCTACAGATGACTGCTCCTTCAAGGGAACCGCCTCCGGGAATTTTGTGGCAGGACATATCAAGGTTAAGATGTAGCGGTACCCTGACTTTGTCACAGGCAGGGGGCCCACAACGTCCACGACAAGGCGGCGGAAAGGTTCACTAATGAGTGGCACCAACTTTAAGGGCGCTTTCTGCTGGTCGTGTGCTTTGCCTATTCTTTGGCACACATCGCAGGATTGCACATACCTCTCGGTATCCTTGAAACAATTGGGCCAATAAAACTCCCTAAGTAGACGAGTCTTCGTTTTCTTTTTGCCAAGATGGCCCGACCACCCGCCACCGTGACACAGCTCCAGTACTTTGGCTCGATATTTCTGTGGAACCACTAATTGATCATAGTGCACCCCCTTCGAGTCTTTGTACTGACGGTACAAAATTCCGGCGCGGCGGTGCAAAAAGACGTTCTTCCGCGCCAACCCCTCCTCCACCATATCGCTCAACTTTTGCAGCGTTTTATCCTCGGCCTGTTCCGCAGCGATAACCTCCGGGCTTACTTTCGATAGCTCCAAGAACCCGCCCATGCAAGGTGGCACGGAAAGAAGGTTAACTTCCTCGCTGGCCTCACTGGAACTCTTAAAGCTGCTTTCGCCATCGCTCGGGACGTTCTCCTGATTCGCGTCTGCCCTTGTTTCGTCGGGGCCCTGTGCCTCTCTATTTTGGGAACTGCCGAGCTCCTTTGCGATCTCCTTTGCCTTAGACCGCGTTAGAGCATGTACAGTGTGTTCTCCAAAGCTCAGACCTTTCTTTCTTAACAGGTCCTCCGAGTGGTTAGAAAAAAGGTAACCGTACTGCTTCGGCAAACTTTGTGACACGGCAGCCTCTGTTTCCAGTTCTCCGAAGGGACCCTTGATGAGGACTTTGGCCACTGGCAGACACACACTGTCTTCCTGCGCTACCTGTCTGATCCACGCGCAGTCTCCGGTGAACCCATCCGCGGGCACGTAAGATGGGTGTATTACATCCATAGTGGCCGCGGAATCGCGTAGAACCCGGCAATTTTGCCCATTGACAGTCATCTCTCTTAAGTACGGTTCAAGTAACCTCATGTTCTCATCAGTATGGTTAAAAAGGGAGAAAACGAGTTTTTCCTTACGGCAACCCACTGCTAAGTGCCCCGGTTCATTACATCGATAGCACACAATGGGTTTCTTTGCCTCAAATGCTCTGTCGCGATTCTTATCCTGTTCTTTCTCTTTGCCAGCGCGTCCACTCATGGTCGATTCCCCGTGCGTGTCTTTTTCATTCGTCCCTCCTGGTGCAATAGGGGCATAACTGTTGCGCTCAGACTGCTTAAAATTCTCACGGTACGGTTTCTTTGTGGGTTTGTTGCGCTCTCTTATTTCCTCACGCCTCATGGTGTACTCTTCAGCCAGTTCTGCGGTACGCTCCAAATTCTTTTCCCCGGGCTGATCTAATACCCATAAGCGTGCTTCGTCACTTAGAACGTTTAGGAATTGCTCCGTGCAAATCAACTCGACTACCTTGTCATGGTCTCCAAAAGCTCCCTCGCCCTTAAGCCACTCAGTGAGATTGCACCTCAGACTGTATGCAAAATCGGCAAATGATTCACTGCTACGTTTGCTACTATTTCTGAAACGTCGTCGGAAAGCTTCAGCAGACAGCCGATACCTCTTTAGTAGCGCACGCTTTACAATATCGTAGTCATTCGCCTCCTCTCGCGGCAAACGAGCCAGTACATCCGCTGCCTCGCATGGAAGCACGGTCAAGAGCATTTGTGCCCATAACTCACGCTCAAACTTGCCTTCGCAACTTCTCTCAAAATTGACCAAAAATAACCCGATATCCTCTCCCATCTTAAAAGGATTCAGGAGGTATTTTATTTTTGGTGCCTTACTTACTGGAGCATTGAGTGTTGCGCCTCCTGAGGTAGTTGCCCGAGCTATTTCTAAGTCTAGGCGCTTTTTCTCCAGTTCGTGCTTGCGCTCGCGCTCGCGCACGCGTTCCTGCTCTTCTTTATGGCGCTCTTCCCTTTGGCGCTCGCGCTCGCGCTCCTGATCTTCCCTTTTTTTTTTTATATCCTCCCACAACTCCACGATCTCCTCGTCATCTCTGCTTGCCTCCATAGCCCTGATGACTTCCGCCTTTTTAAGATGTTTCCCGCAATCAATCCCGAATTCCCCGCATATCACGTCTAGGTCCGATCTGTGCAACTTTCTCCAAGCCATGGCCGCTACTTTTCTGCCGACAAGTTTCTCAAGGGAAAGCGTTGAAGCAAGGTTCCCGTGAACAGGCTTCCAACACTCTTGTTACCAGGAAGAACTAATTTAAGCCTGGCAACTCTCAAGGAGAAAAGGTCGTGCACTCACCAAGCCGGAGTCGAATTCCTGCGCAGATCATCCCACCGCTGCCATCCACTGTCGTGACTGGGGGAATTTGTCGGGCCCGGAGCCATCCAAGGGTCAGGGCGAAGACGGGCCGAGGAGCCGGAGCTGATAACTTGAACGATTTATTTACACTATTTTACATGATGTTGAAGGTAGCGTGTTACATGGAGTAAGCATCATACTAGATGATGGAAGGAAGCTCTCTCTCCGAGCGTCTTGCGCTCGCGTTTTTATGCCCCCGAAGGGAGAAAGTCACACCGCCTCCTTTCCAACCCAGGAAGGGAGGAGAGGCCCGCCCAGTTCTCTGCCCGGCGAGGGTGTAACACACACAATACACGACACCACTGGCACAGTGCGAGAACGGGGAGTCGTACGCGCCGAGATGACTCTTCGAGGAGACATCGCTCGGGAAAGGCGCCATGGAACGTGAGGAATGTCCCCGAAGATGGATACAAAGCGCTCGGCTCATTGTCCGCTGAATGTTGACGACCCAAGCAATGACCACTCCTTCTAGGCAGCCCAGACAGCGAACAGCCCCCCCCTCGGTAATCCGTCGGTCGTGCGTGCCCAAAGGGCTTTTGGCAAGACGAGCCGACGACTCTAAGGAATTCGCAGTACTACTGCTGTGTTGTTGCCGATTCTGGACGTCTCAGGACGCGCTGCGAAGCCGGAACCATTCCACGCGTCCAAGCGGCGCCCAGACATGGGGGCCGATCACAACAGTACGTATAAGTGTGTCTTTGCATATCTGTGCCTGAGTTTTCTATTTTCCATGCACTGCTCTGTATGTTTTGCTTCAAGATACGTGTTCAAATTTCAATCAACAGCTAAGGAGTAGCCGGCGCCATAATGGTGCGCCAACATCTCCTTATATATCATATCAATAAAAAAAAAGTGCGCGAACGCGTAGGAGCGTTCCACGGCGGTCGTGTGCTCAATGCTCTGACCGCGGGGACACGAACGCATACGAAACGCCGGCACATTAGCCCCGAATCTCGTAGCAATTCATGAAAAAAAAGTGGAATAAAGACGCGCACACTCCCTTATTGCGTCTCATTGTTTATCTCAAGTTTTATTAATATATTCAAGCAACAAATACATAAACTACGCATGTCGTGTTAAATAATTTTTACCATGCCACGTGCCACTGTTGGCAACGTAAGAGGACAGTCGTCTACGTAGAGGACCAACTTCACTGCATAGCCGTGTACGTAGGGCCATTCAAACGCGCACTTCATGCCCTCCTTCTCCAAGCGCGCGCCCGCAAAAGGAAGGGGGGGGGGGGCAGCCTTCATCTTGAAATTTCACCCATTTCCGCGGTGCGTAGCATTGCAAATTTTGGTAGACGTGATCGTGAACGCCTCATCTACGCATTGCGCTTGTCAGCTCAAAATTCTCAAACCCTGTGAGTGGCCATTTAAGAAATCGGACAACGACGAGACTTACACGGACGACAGTGCTATATATAAGAACGCCGCCCTTTGCCTCCGCATGCGGACTGTTTTAGACGATCATGTAAACACATTAAGAGAAACCAGGCAACGCAATGCCATCAGTACACGGATCGCACATTTCTCCCCCTTGCAGTCACTGCTGCAAACCTGCTCAAGGTGTGTTTGCGTGCGCACCGCCCAGCCTGCAGCTCGCGTGACAGACGACCCACAACGACGACCAAGCGAGGGTCGCTAGGCAACAGCAACAAGACGCCAGTGCCTCGCACCGAGCGCTCTCTGGACGCCATACTATACTACTATGCCCGTTTATATTTAGGGCGTACTCGCATTTCGGTTGCGCCGCACTTGCCGAAAGGGCAGGCACCGCTGTCTCGGCCAGCGATCCCGGACGCTGCGCTATAGACCTTGAAGCAGCCATTTATCCAGGATTCTAGGTTTTTTTTTTTTTTCGAGGTGTTACCAAATCGGACGTAGGGGTGGGAGGGTTGCGCTTATGTGTGCAGGTGCGCTTATCAATCCTGCCGGTGCTGCGGAACTGACAGCCGTAATCACAACAGACCGGCTTTCAACAGGGTCGAATTCGCAACTCGTTCATATATGCTATTGGGCATAGCCAGGCAGCTTCTCTTCTAATATTATGTGCATCATTGGCGAAACTTGTGATCAATCCAATGTGTAGTATCTGCGGAGTATATACGGGCCATTGTGTTTCGCACGCAGTATACACACACAGAACTGCCATATCCTAACTTCAACTGCGTGTTCAAACTATGCGTATTCAGCAGCGGCACACGCAGTCATAAGCGTCGGCAGGAGGGTGCAAAAAGAACACTTGCCTCCAACCCCCCCCCCCCCCCCCGTCTTTAAGTCACGCCTGTGCATGTGCCGCATTATGCGAGATATGCGAGACCACCACGGCGGGGCTAGGCTAGCAAATTGCAATGTTAAGCGAAGTGAGACTGGCAGTCAACTAGTTTAGATACGGTCTCGCGTAACTCTATACAAAACGCTGGTGTAAGAGAACACGGTCACTCCAGGTAACTTTTGGGACCGGTTTTTCATGAGAAGCAGCCCGTAGAAGCTCCCGCCTGTTATACGGGCACAAGTTGCGCGCTGATCGTTTCCGCGGCAACCATAAGCGCCCCTTCCCCCTCTTATGAATACGCTCACGAGATCAGCACGCGCGCAGATGACCGCGGCTGGAAAGGCGATTTTCGCACCGCAGAAAGAGGAGGCTAGCGCATCCTTCCCCGTATATATGCACATACATATGCGTATGGTACGTGAATGACCGTGGCTCCGGCAGCGGCGGCGACGACGACGTCAAAAACCAGCCAATACTGTCGATATAATTGCTATCGCAATAAAAATTTGTAAACATGGGACACGGTGCAACGAGTGATACACACTCACTCGAGGTCATCTTCATCGCTTTCTAGAAATTCCAACGCCCTGATCTTTGCCGACGGAACACAACACCCATGACACTATAGCTGCCTTTCACACGTCACGTTTGCACATCAATCATTCGCGAGCCCCCAGTTGGTTATCTGGACCCGATTCCGTCAATTCGAAAGGTGAGCCTCGTAAACAGGTCTCTTCGCTTGTTGTCTCTTCGTTTTGATGAGTGAATAACGAGTGAACGAAAGCAAGAAGCTCGCGCGAGCGACCAGTGACGAAGCAAGTCTTTAGCTGTCCTTATGGGTGCTTCCTACGTTGACATCAACGCAGTACATGTGCCCTTCTAGTGTTATGTTATTCTCGAAAACGTGTGCGTCTTCAAGCAAGCGCAGCAAGAGCACTCAGGTCAAAGGCAGGGAAGTCCTCGTACAATGTACCACGCGGTCAAAGTACGCATTCTGCTCGAAGCCCTGCATTCCTTCCTGCCACAGCGCATGGCCTTCTTATATTAGGAACATTGATTGATTGATTTGTGGGGTTTAACGTCCCAAAACCACCATTTGATTATGAGAGACGCCGTAGTGGAGGGCTCCGGAAATTTTGACCACCTGGGGTTCTTTAACGTGCACCCAAATCTGAGCACACGGGCCTACAACATTTCCGCCTCCATTGGAAATGCAGCCGCCGCAGTCGGGAATCGAACCCGCGACTTGGGGGTCAGCAGCCGAGTACCTTAGCCACTAGACCACCGCGGCGGGGCAATATATATTAAGAACAGGTGTACTTTCAGATGCGAAGAAGCTCTCCGACTAGCGTGTGTAATGTTGTCTTTCCGTCCGCACCAATCCCCTCACCACAGGTGTTGGAGCGGTGCCAAATAGCTCACGCCCTTCTAGCAGTGCGCGGTGACATCTCTCTCTATGGACCATGGCCTCCGAGATGCCGGGCGCGCGGCGGGTTTCTTTCCGGCCGTCTTCGGACGCAGGGAGAGCATGTGTTTCTTAAGGTGGGCATCACCCGGTCTTTTCTCCACACCGCGGCGCTTTTTCTTTCGGTGGAAAATGCTACCGCGCTGTTGGCAAAGCTTCTATGCGATGAGAAAAAAATGCTTTTTCGCTTTCATATAACTTTTTGTTCGTTTAGAAATATCGGGTCAAAGATTGCAAGAAGCAAGGCAACGCTGGGGCGTTTTTATTTCGAATGGGGTTTTTATTTTGCTGTAGGTTGGCGACGCCCATCATATAGCAGTTAAAATTGCGATGCCTCTGCAAAAGATCCACATGTGCTCAAAACTATACTCCGAAGTTGGCGGGCTGGGGGCACTGGCGAAAAAGGAAGAAAAACGGCAGTCCGATCCGCAAGCCAGGTCAGAAAATTGCCGCGTTCTACGTATATGAATTACTTTTTACATTCGACTGCATGGATTTTTTTTTGCTATCATTGAATTAGCTCTCATTTTCATTGTAATGCTGCTTCGAGAATTCTCGCATACCCCCTAATGTAATCACAGCTGCGCCTCGGCGTGGTTTTATTGCTTCTTGGAAGCGTTCTTAGCTTCTTCGGCTGGCGCGCCTGCTGTCCAGCCGTGCTCGCCACAACTGGTCTCCACTATAGATAAGGCGCGTTCAGTGCGACTTCTCAACGCGGAGCAAAACGCTGTTGGGCGCGCGATGTGTAAATAAACAACATCACGGCATATATGCACGGAGTGAATGATTAATGGGGCGAAGCGTTCGTCCGCGCATCCGTTCGTCCATGCGTCCGTCGAATCCTATCGCATTACAGCACGCATCAGACAGACGGACGCTTCACCCTACTCACGTCTTTCACTCCGAGGATATGCTGACCACGCTGGATAGGAGGACAACCGACCAAGTGATGCTATAAATAGCTTCGTACCTAAAAGCAATAAAACCACGCCGCGCTACGCGCCACAGTCGCGATAACGTCTGTGTGTCTGTCTGTACATTTGTCTGTTTGTCCGCCCTAACGATACCTCAGCGGCACCAAACGGCCAACCCCATCCGCAGCGCCCGCCAATATTGCTCAAGGTTTAGCGTTCATAGCTGTGCGATTGTCAATGAAAAAAAAATCAAATATTGTGCATATCTGAGGCGCCATAAAAACACGTCTGCCTTTATACTAGAAGAGGCACACACAAGTAACTCTAAAGACTGTAGCGTTTATCGCGCTGCGCTGACAGTGCAACGCGGTGCCCCAGAAGGTGTTTCCAATGCTTTGCTACGACGACACGGTGGTGGCACTTGCCCGTCGCTTTGCATTCTACACCTTATCACCTCTGAGACTGCCGCACATCTTTCTCCGCGGTCGCGCACGCCTTCGTTTTCTAAGATAACTGCCAGATGGCGCTCGTTTCTAACGTGCCTAAATGCGCTTGTTCGCCTCCGCTACACGCTCGAGGCACTCTAACGCAGCGCCTTCAGAATACCATTCACCGAGTTTCTTGCGCAGAACATCAAATAAATGTTTTGTTCGCTCTCTGCAGACGCAAGACTATCGT
This sequence comes from Rhipicephalus annulatus, assembly GCA_013436015.1. Taxonomy (NCBI): domain Eukaryota; kingdom Metazoa; phylum Arthropoda; class Arachnida; order Ixodida; family Ixodidae; genus Rhipicephalus; species Rhipicephalus annulatus. Next base: position 110,448 of record WOVY01002966.1, read on the forward strand.
CTTTCGACGACATTTACAGTGCAACGTGTAGATTCGGGCGAACTCGGCGTCGGAGGTGCCGTTGACACCACCACTGCGCACGCTGGCGTCTTGTGCACAAGTTTTTTTTTTTCCTCTCTGACGTGCAGACGGGCAAGCAGCAGTATGACATATTCCTCAAATTAAACGGAAGAAACAAGACCTGACGTCACTTCCTATAACAGGAAAAAACTACAGCATTGATATAGCATTAATTGTATAAACCGTAACCAGTCGGACACTTTATTAGTAAATCGCTACTATTGAATCGAACATTCATTTTCCACTTCAAAATGTCCTCTCCTATATGAAGAATTCCAGCGAAGCATGCACGCAAGGTAACCACGCGAACACCGCAGCATGAGTGCGTTACGAAGAAATGACACTCACTGGAGATGACGGTCGTTGAGCTGACCAAACTCAGCGCTCAGCATCGGGGGGGGGGGGGGGGGGGCAAGGGCGGCGCGAGCCTCTCCCACTGAGAAAAGTTAGGAGAGGGTGGGAGCTCATTGAGGGAGGGGGCGACTGAGCCCCCCTCCCCCCTTCTGACATTGGTCCCTGTCGGCAGCAAGCTGGGGAAACCAACTAAGGCGAAGTTTTCTTTCGTCACAGTAATCACTCAAATGTATTGTTATGAGGAAATAAAAATGTTACCAGGCAATGTTTTATATAGTGAAAAATGTCCAGCATTTCTGCTCTGATGATTTTTTGAAGGCTCTTTGCGGCGCGGGCCGCCTATGCGACGCTTTCGCGCTATTTACTGTAGCATTGCAAAGCAGGCCACAGTAGAAAGAGCGAAATTTAAGCGTCGTGTCTGTAGCCTGCTTTGTTATGGATCGGAACGAGCAATCGCTTTGCGGACCAGCCAGAGTGTTTGAGCTGTTTCAGTAAAATCTTTTTCTGTCAACGAAAATGAGCAGCATCACCGCCAGCTGCTCTGTCGATGCTGCTGTGATGATTGTGACAAATCTTTCTAAATGTTTTAGTTTTGCCGTACTCGAAGCGTAAGATAAAAGTTTCCTCTTTAGTTTCTGATAATTGTTACCAGCACTGCTTATGGTAAATAGGAGCGATGGCAGCAGTATGCAAAATGGTGACGAATAAAGCAGTGAACTCGAGTACACTGGGAAGCTCAGCTTTCAAGCTTGCCCAGGATATATATATATATATATATATATATATATATATATATATATATATATATATATATATATATATATATATATATATATATATACATATATACACCAGCTAACGAGTGAAGTAGGTTTGCCCCTCACTCGCGAAATAGTTGATACGCCACTGCAGTTCATGTTTTTCTTCTGCTGCGACTGGCCGATGCAGTTATAGATGGGAACAAACTTTTTATCAACCGGTCAAAACAATTGCTGCTTCAGGAAATTCATTTTCTTTCATCAAAAACATTACCATCACCACTGCTCTGTCGAAACTGCTGGGAGCACAAGGTTGTGACTAATTTTTCTAAATATTTTTGTGTTGTCGTAGCGCGAAGAAGGTTTCAGGTTTAATCTCCGATAAATCTGATCGGCCTTGCTTATGACAAATTGGAACAATGGAGGCAGTTTGCAAAGCGGCAACGAATAAAGCAGTAGACTAGAGCTCAGTGAGAAGCTAAAATAGGTAGATATAAGTGCTCAAAATACCTTTGGTTCCTCAAATAGTGCTAGACATTTAAAAAATAATACTTTCTGAGCTGCTTTTACTCTTTAAAAATTCCATGCATTGATAAAATATTTACTGTTGAGGAGAAAGCCATCAACATAATTGTATTCATGCAGAAAGTTGTGAGGTAGTGCATACAAAGCGGCGCGTGTAATATTATTCTTCAGTAGTCTACCTCGACGAATACTTGTGTTTCTGAAAGACGCCGTTCGGCCGCATGTGCGAACCTTTGATTTGGACGCAGTCGAGATTATTCTAAATGAACGGGATACTGATATTGCCATTGTGCTACCAAAACATAATCAAAATACAGGTGACGAAAAAAAAGAGACCACGACAACTCAAGCACTTTCACTGTGAAGGACGTAGGTAGTAAATGCAGGTCGGCTAATCGTATACTTTTACAATATTCCGACAAAATTATTTATATTAATAAGTGGCACGATCAGCGCACTTAATTATCTAGAGCGTAAGTGGCATTCGGTTGACCACCTGATAAATATCGGTACGCGATACAATAGTAAAACGATCTCTATCGATAGGAGGGCAATGCGATTAAGGACAATAACTAGCCCAGTTTTCACGCGCATACGCGTCTCCAGAAAGGGGGAATGCTAAAATGCTTCTGACACTGACGAAATAAACACCTCCTTGAAATCATCTATACAACAAAAATTCAGCAGTTGACATGCTTTTATTCTCCGATTGGACCAAAATAAGAGCATTAACGGGAAAAAAATACTTGCCTGCAGGGCAGCGAGAACACTTGTCGGTGATATTTGCTCACACGCGAGAAAAAAAAAAAACATGCGGACGCTAAAATTCCGCGCTCTCTGTTTTCTGCCGTGGTCTCCGCCGCTCTAGGAATCCACATTAAACAACCCCCTCGCGGTAGTCGGGCGCGTGAGGCGATTCTCGCCGGTTTTGCTGGGGAACGCGGTGAGTGGGACGGCCGCAGAGAACCACGCCACGCGCCAGCAATCTCGGAGGTGGTGGTGGTAGTGGTTAGAAGAGCAGGACGGCACCTTATTTCTACAGCCCGGTCGGGAGCACGGCGCAGTGCCTTCAATCTCGGAGGCCATGCCTGGACTGCCGCGTGCTCGCCGCGTGTCAGCTCTCTCTCGCTTCACCCTCTCCACCACTCGCAACGTTCGAGCCAACTCCTCACGTGGGCATCATCTGACCCGCGCCACCTCTCTCCATCTGTCGGCAAGAAGCAGCCGCGAGCCGGCGGGTGCGCGCGCGGCGCGTGCCTCGAGAACTTCGCGCCGCGCCGACGGGCGAAACGCCGTCGCGGTATGCTTCGCGCTAGTGTGCGCGTACCTTTCCCGTCTGACGTCGGCGTTGCGAGGGTTAGCGAAGCCAATCGCGTTCGCGCATGGCGACGTCAACACCGACGAGGCGCGAGCCAGGGAAGCCGAACGCAAGCGCCGGCAGTGCAAAACCTGCGACACCGACGATGTGCGAGTCAAGAACATTGATCGCGTTCGAGAATACAGACGGTGCGCGGGTAACATTGACGAGACGCGAGCCAAGGAAGCCGAGCGCAAGCGTCTTCAACGCGTCCCGCCTCCCGTGTCTGAGCGTTTCAAACAAACGTTCACTCGAGTAAACGCTACACCGAGTTTCGCTTCAAACCGTTCTTCTAGCGCCCGCGTCGGCACCCGTTTCAACCGGGTCAACGCCGTGCGCACCGCTGCTGCTTCGCATCCCATCAGGGTTCCCTTCGGGGAGATGGTCCATAGTTTTTTCTTCTCCTACCATTTGCTGTTTATCTTTACAAATACCGTCGCGCGGCACTGATTATGACACTGGCAGCATCCCATAGACATCATGTTGGAGAAACAGTAAGCTAAGACGCTCTCTGTGTTACGTCCTGTGGATGTCATCATTATACGGTCCAACATGCACCACCCACGGGGTGCGCTTGTCATCAACACCATAATTTAACAGGCAGCTATCCTGGTCATGGAATCTCTCTTCATATGGGTCTACCCACATAGCTATAGCAACACCACTTGCTAATAAAATTCATGTTTACTACTAGTCAAGTAGACTCTAAAGCCTTATACTGAAGTGGTTATAAGATGGAAAAGAAGAGAAAAGGGAGCCCCGTAACTGTCTGCATCAGGGTGCGACACCTCAACAGTAGCTCACAGGGGATGGGGGTGAGGAGGGATTAAAAGGACAGAATTAAAGGTATAGAGAGAAAGAGAGAGAGATGCGCTGAGCCAGGGAGCGAGGACATATCGAGGGGATAGGAGAGATAGGAAAGATGTAAACACGGTCACATGCAGGAGTCCGAGGACGGGGCACAAATTGCGAGAGCTCTTGTCGGCGTCAGGAGATGGCGTAGAGCAAGTCCAGTAGGTCAGAGCTACACTGTCGTCGGAGATCGGCGTCAGGAGATTACGTAGGGCCAGCCCAGTCGGCCAGAGCTACGCTGACGTCGGAGATCGCGAGGGCACAACCGGTCGGCACGGAATCTAGCGAGCGAGTGAGCTTTATACTTCGCATAACATTACAATTTGTCGCTATCGCATTCACTACTTCGCCCTTGCGGCCAAACTCCCTTTCCTCATATATCCTACATATGAGCATGACGAAGGCCAAACATTACGATATATACTGCAGCAAAAGAGATAGTTGGGCCGTTAGTTTGCGGCTCAATTAAGAAATAGCAAATACAAAAACAAGCAGAAGAGGAATTTACGATACACTTTTAATATTCCGTGAGCACACAACTAGAGATATACATGAGCCTAACTTTTTAGCGATAATGTCTCATGAGTGGTGTTTGTGCGTATACGAATGCAACAGGTGGTGCCGCACATCGCATGTAATTAACCGGCAGCGAGGAAGACGATTTATTTCATTTATGCAACACGAGAGAGCAGACTGAGACGCGCGGAAAATATGCACGAACGCCGGTTTCCAGAGCGGCAAGTAAAACTGCCCCACTTTGTGCTTCTCCTTCGCTCCCAGGCCGAATGGAAATCGTCAACACACAGGGTAGTTGAAATTGAACAGCGACATTTTATAATGTATGACATCTACACTTGAATGATTACAGGCCATTGTGTAGCATACGATTTTGTCAAGGACCCGGCTTTGTGGATTGTTTCCTACGGTCGTCGCAGAAAAATAGAAGCAACGCGCTAAGAAATAGATGCGCTTCTGCCTCGTTTTCCGTAAACACGGATATATTTTATGCCGAACAGTAACAATAAAATGTGACCATATTTACACTGTCCTGGAGCTCAATTGAGCAAAAACATTAACGGAAACAAACACAAGCACACGCACGCGTTTGCATGCAGTGTCTAACGCAATCAGACAATTTGTCTGCGTATTGCGTTAGTCGACGTACAGACGGGTCCTCTGTTAAAGGGAACACATTTGTGGGCAGCATGTTTAAATTTCACTATCTTACGGAGTCATAGCGGCTTAGATATGCATAAGAACACTGGTGGTTAAAAGTTCCGACTCCTCTTGACAGACTATTGGCTTGCATAAAGATTGTTTCTTAATCCACTTGCTCTTTGAGGGCCAGGAATATTGATGGTGTGCATTCGAGTGTTTCCTTTAACAGTGGACCATACTGTACACGCAAACGTCGCTGAAGTATATCCGGAAACGAAACAAGCAAGCAGTGCATGTACATATATTTCCACACGCGACACGCCTGTACTCCGAATTATCTTTTTTTTCATTATTTCAGAAGAAGCGGAAGCGAGAGTTGCATTCGATGATTAGCAGGCATCAGCGCGATCACATCCCTTTCGGCTGCCAAAGAAACGCTTAGCTCAGACCTTTCTGTACTTCTTGCTGTGCAGGCCGATTCATCCGACCGATCGAAATAAGCCGTTTCGAAATAGCGTCACAGCGGTGCGATCCTGACTACTAGCTGGGCTAAATAATGCAGCAAACGTACGCCCATGTAATCACGTTTGGTAAATGGTCGTCGTGCACGCCAGACGGCTGGTAGTGGTGGATAAAAGCGGCATATAATTGTCTTGCCCCAGAGGAACCACACTACATCATCTCAAGCATCTGGTTTGTTTGTTTGTTTATAGCGTTATGTATTATGATGTCCCCCAGTTAAGTTTAGCATGCACATGTTATTGCGCTTCTCGTTTCCTGATGCAAAACTGACCTGAGCGCTCGCGACTAAAGGGCCCGTATTCTGAATACCTGGCCAGGCAATACACATAGTTGCGTCCGCAAAAGAACGAGCTTCGTCCAACAACGATGGCGATCGCATTATTTGCGAAGGCCGTCGACACCCCAGACAAATTTCCTACAAGATGATTTGGGCCCCTCACCTTTAACGACTGTATTGACCCATTCTTGCGAGAGCTAAAGAAAAAAAAATAAACACACGCCGATCACAGCTGACAGCTAACCTGAAAAGGTGGCGGCGGTCGCTTAAGCGAGACTCGAAACCCGATCACTTGCGTAAATACACCGCGGTGGTGCGCGCACCTGCGCAATGTCGCTCTTGCACAGCTGCGAGAGGCGGTCGCCCGAGGCTGAGGCGAGGCCAGCAAGGAGGGCGAAAGGAAGACCCCGGCCGCCAGAACAATGCGACGCTGTTGCTGACTGCTGAAATACGCATCCCGCCCACGAAGCGGGCCCAGCGAAGAAGTCATTTCCATGCACACATATTATTTCAATTTAGCTTCATTTGCGAGCGCATGCGATGAGGTTCGATGATGGCCCAGCTACGTGCTGTATCGTAAAATCTGCCAGCAAAATTATTTACCGATGGGTTGTGCCGTCAAGGCCATGTGGACAGTATACGGTATGTAAGTTTTATGCCTCCTGTGAGATCTATGAACACCTATTTTAGGGTGGTGCCCCGCCTTCAGTATGCACTAGCCCTTTCGGTCCTGGTGTGGTCAATTGACGGCACCACACAAAATTTTCCTAGACCTTTGAAAACATAATCAAACCCACTCATTCTTGTAGAAGAATTTTATAAGTCTATCTCCACTGCAAGCGACACCGCCATTGTTTCATTTTCGTGGATCATGGAGCCGTAAAGAAGAAGAATCTGGACCGAGGCCATTGGTGACGATGACACGGGCAAACAGAGGCGGGAAGGCGGCACTTTCGGGTTGAAGTCCTGAAGTTATTTTAGGAGCTTAAACACTTTAAAATACGACATTTGTATAGACTTTGTGCACTCTAGGGCATATAGCAGCAATAAATTTGAGATTTTTTTGCAATTTCATGACTATAGGGCCATGATGACTTAATTTGATGCAATGGCTGTAAATCTATACATACTTAAACTACTGACCAAGTTTTATATTGGTGCTGTTTTGAGACCACAACTATTACTAAAATACAAACTGAAATATTTCTGACAAAAACAAAAAGTTCGGGGCTGGAAAGGCTATAGGCACTGCTCATGTAGCTCTATGAACTTAAAGAACTTAAAGGGGCCTTGAAACACATTTACAAGTAATCATCAAACGGCTATCTTGAAAGGGCTAATCGCCCCATGAATCGACGGTTTTTTTTTCGTTTTTTAAGACTCCGTCAAGTACGAGCATATAGTTACAAGATCTACACGCATCTGGCGTTTTGTCTCTCTCCTTTCATGCCAGCGAGCACGCCGCAGGCTTCGCAGGGAGGTGCATAACAAAAGGACACGAAGATGAGTCCTTTCGGTGTATGACGTTGCGCACTTTTCCTTGTTTCATCGAACGCACAGCTGCTTATACCGAGACTATTCGATGTAATTCTATGAGATCACAAGCGCGCGCGGGCCCATGGCGGCATCTTGCAGTCGCCGAAGCAGCTTAGCTGGGTTGCTCAAATCAGCCCACGGCCATGCACTTTGGATTTATGGCGCGGTCACTTGGGTTTATGGCATCATTTATAGAAAAGAGATGGAACCATTTCCCGCTGACTTTGACAATTAGTTGTAAATTACAGACTACGTTCCGCACAATAATAATTGGCTCGCATGTTCTCATCAGGCGCATCGGCTACCGATCGGCAGCGCTTTCTGACCATGCTGAATAATTGTTGCAGGCTCTCTAATTGCGCGACTGTTAGTGATTGCTCATTTCTGGGAGGGTACGTGCGCTGCTTTGCTTGATAGGGATCAACCAGCGGTGCTATAACTTTCATGAACATAAACGTTTCGCGTTTATAGAGAGTTATTCTTGTTACTGCTGTTTGTGTCCCCATTTGTGCTATTTCTTTACTTTCTCTTTTTTTTTCTCTCTTCCTATCCTCTTTATATATGTGCCCCGTCACGGTGGTCTAGTGCTAAGGTATACTGCTGACCCGCATGTCGCGGGATCGAATCCCGGCTGGGGCGGCTGCATTTTCTATGGAGGCCAAAATACTGTATAACACCCGTGTGCTTATAGATCTGCGTGCACGTTAAGTAACCCCAGGTGGCCGAAGTTTTCGGAGCCGACCACTACGGCGTCTCTCATAATCATTTGGTGGTTTTGGAAAGTGAAACCCCGCATATAAATCAAATGAATCTCTTTATGTATGTACCACCTCTACAGGATCACACACTTGTGCGCCTGCTCCCTTCCTACTTTTTTCTGTGTATAATTGTTTGTTTATGTATCCAAATCAAATAATAATATCATTAATAATAATAAAAAGTATTAAATGGTGCGTACTTTACGCGAGACGCATGTGGAAGCTCGTTTTGTGTTTTGCTCGATACGACGACCAAACACAGAATTCCGGACAAGCCCCTCGCATTCGCCCTGCTCGCCACCATCGTTATCTTGCGTTTTCCCGTCCGTCAGTGAATGCACGGCGGCATTCCGCCCGCATGCAGCCATCGACATCGTCCAGGCCAAATTTAATATACGGCCGCAAAGTTCCGCTCGACTGCACGCGTTGCGATCGCGGTGCCTCCTTCGCAGATCCACAAGTTTGCGTAAGGGCAAATTCCAACCAATCTCAATGCTGATCATATTAGCGATGTTGGTCGGCCAGTAGAGAGCTTTATAATACCGTTGGCAAGCGCTGCGGGCGTTGCGGGCGTAGCGAGTGCCATATGAGTTTTAGAATAGCATTTGCCCTGCTGCGATCCGCAACGCACGATCGCAGCGACACCGTAGCCTCGAAACCAGCGCCTGCGGGCCACATGCGGGCCGCCATCACCGCACGCAATTTCGGATTTTTTGCGTGCGCTCCGCGAACGCCGACTCGCATTACGACACACGCGCAGTGGCAGCGACCGCACCGCAAGGGCTCGTGGTGCGCTATTCTAAAACTCCCTAATGGCTAATAGCGCCCGCCGCGGTGGCGTAGTGGCTGCTCCACTGCTCGAGCATTGCGGGTTCAACTCTGGCCGCGGCGGTCAGAGTTCGATGGAGGCGAGATAATCGATAATCGCGTAATGGGCGATGTCGGTGCAAGTTAAGAAAACGCTAGATGGCCAACATTTTTATGGCTCTCCACTACGCATTCCTTCGTAACCATATTGTGGTTTCGGGACGTAGAACCCCACATACAATCGGTGACCGCTAAAATGGCAAATCGCAGGGAACTGTGGGATATGACGGCTTCCGGTTCGGCGCACCACGCGGGTCAGCTGCGGCACGCGCGCCTTTCTCTAGTGCTCCATTGAAAAAAAAAAAAACACCTGGCCGTGCAATGTCAGTGCTTGAGAAGGTTTTTTTTTGCCAACCGTGACTGTGACGATGACAAACTACGAAAGCCATGAACGGTCCGGAAACTTTTTTGTCGCACTAAAATGATCTGCGACGCTTTTATGCTGCTCAGGGGTGCTGTCAGTTTGGCTAGCAGATGAGACGATACATAAAACAGTTTTCCTTGTATGATACGGTACTTCAGATAAAAAGTCACCGTTTTAAAGATCCCAGGGGATGGAAATGACTGTAGCAGTGTGCTAAGAGTTCATTTCAAGATCGCTGCTTCGGCCGACACCGTCAATCGATCGGCATGAAGCGCAACACTTATTGAGCACGTTGACATATTTTTTTCTTCTAGCCTTCAGCGCGCTATAACATGCATTTCTTAGGCGAAGCCAGACGCTTATTCTATTGCAACAACTCAATATTCTATTGCAACAAGAACAATGAGATACTTGTTGAATGTATGTGTGTTACCAACGCCTCCTAGAAAAAAAAACTATGCCTGGAACGTCGCTCTCTTTTCAATTGGGAGCCTCCTGCCAGCACGCCATCTCGGAGGCCATGCCTCCTGCCTTGTGTTGCGACCGGCCACCGCATGAGACCGCTCGCCTCCGTACCGCTCAGTCACGTGACATAAACGTACCGCTCTGTCACGTGACATCACGGCTGCTCGGAGGCAACTGTAAGAGCATAGCTGTGTTCGCAGGGAGCGGCCGTCGGAGACACTCACCATCGTACCGAAGGAGGAGGGTACAATCAGAGGTTAGGGCAGCGCGTTCGCGGCTCACGTTCCAGGCATAATTTTTTAGGAGGCGTTGGTGTTACAGTAACTCATCCCAATTAAGTTGTAATTAAATATCTCTTTACCTTTAGGTAATTGATGCTGACTCTAGGCATAAACAGAATAAAATCTCAGGCTAGGAATATAGTGCAAAATCAATTTTGGTCGTGTTCATTTTGAGCAAAGAGAAATTTAGCTTTTTAACATTGCTAGAAAGAAGCGACACGTCGCACGACTGATCGAACGTGGTAGTGTCTTCAGAAAAGTGATTATACGTATCAGTACACTGCAAAATGCTGTTAATTGAAGACAAATTTATTATGCAGGGGGTTCAATTCATCCAAAGCACGGTACATATATTGCTCTCTCTTAGTCTCCACTTGATGCAAATAGCGAAAAACGAGTGGTGTACAAAATTTTGTACATAGCGTCTAACAGGGCAAAGCTCAAGGTAAAACGTCGGGTGACCGCAAAAACAAAAGAGAAAAAAAAACAATCGGGCCATGACAAACCCCCCCCCCCCACTTGTTTGTTTATTAGCCACGCCCACCGACAGACGGAGAAAGTCCGCGCAACCACCGCGTCGAGCTTGCCGGTCGCGCGATCCGAGCACGAGTGACGAAAGGCACGTGCTTTTACCAGGAGTGACACAGCAGCTTCGCAAGTTAGTACTGGCGCTGGAATTGCCTCTCTCTTGCGTGGTATGTGATAGGCTGTCATTCGACTATACCTTGTCTACAACGCCAAGGAAAGGCTACGTTAGACCCCTAAGGCCCGAAACATGTGCAGCGTTTTCCCGGCGCCGCTTCCCTAGACGTCATCGCGTCGACGCGGCCAGAGAGGGTGACATACCATGTGAGGAGCCACAACGCCAGCGCCAGCTCAACGTCGCGGACTGTGTCGAAGAGAATGAACCCGAGACCTCGCAAAGCAGTGTGCAGTGTCCGTCAATGCAGCAACAATAAATATTCCTGCAAACCGGTTTCATGTCTTATATGCAGTTCTGATGTGAGAAAAACAAATCACAGTACCACCGGAACGTTTTTTTTTACTCCTAGCACCAGCTGTTGAGAATAGGAAGAACCAGAAACTCTTAATACACGGCCCCTAAGCTTGGCAGTTGTTGTACACCTTTGAGGCCATGTATTCAGCCAATACACTCAGGCATGCTAATCCTACCGATGGACTTATGGCGTTCGAAAACGGTTCCGAGAAATCCCGAGCCCTTCCTGTCGAAGCTTCTGAGGAACAAGCTAAGTCAAATACAAGCATTAGTTGAGAATATTCGGGTCACTCAGAGCACGGCGACGACTTAACAGATGCGAGGCGGGCGGCAGCCATTTCGACAGCAGCAACGATGCTGTTACGTAACGAAAGTCGCTGGCAGCCGCGCGCTGATTGGTTCTCCATTCATCGACTAGCTTCCGGCATTAGCGCAGGCGCCACAGATATCGGAATCGTCCAAAAAGGGACGTTTTGGCCACCGTCACCGGCAGCGTCGACGCTGAGTGACGCCGGCGTACGAAACGCTGGGAAAACGCTGCAAATGTTTCGGGCTTTAAGAGTCAACCAGCTAGTGTAGGCTTCTCTCCGTCATATCCAGGGTGTCCCAGGTAACTTTAGCCAGAGTTTAAAAATATGCCGGCACACGCAATTACGACGCGAACAAATGCATGTTGCTCACCGTTGCCTGGCGTTGGACTATTTTTTGTGTTCTCAAATATTGTTTATTAGATGTAAACAAAGAAACAAAAATAAGTAAAACATTCAATGAGAAAGTTGTAGATCGGTTTGCAAAACGTCCGATTACACACTTTTAAACTTTATACCTGTTAGGTATTAGTGTTTTCGTGTTAATTACAAATGCCAGCGAAATACCAAAAAATACCACGTGACAAACCCGCTCATGCGCCAGTGCGCACAATGATTCTAGTGCTCCCTAACGTTCCGCGGAGGAACGACCATAGCATTTGCACGGCCGGGATAGACTGCACCTGCGCGCCCTTCTTTCCTTACGGCCTTCTCACCCGTCGCGAATACAACGGGAGAGTTTCTGAGTATGTTTCGCCACCCGTCGGCGGTAGGGGCGCAGCGACCCTGACTTTGTATCTTCTGCGCCGCGCACACGGCACAAGGGAGTTTGTCGATGTGAAACTGTTGAATAAGGGTTCTCGACGAAGAGGGGGGAGAAGGATTACTAAAGAAATCGAGGATAGAGGAAAGATCGTCTACTAAAAAAAAACTAAGTTACCAGACGGCTTGCCGTATAATATAGGTATGTATGTGCTCGTGAATAATACAAGCTGAAACTCAGTGAAAATGCGGAAGAATCGGCAAATGAGAGGCATAAATCAGAAGGCATAAAGCAGTGGCAACGATCACAGAGATAGAACAATGTTGCACCTGTTCAGCAATCAGAAAGCACTAAACACCTTCGGCCCTTGGTTTCGTCGGACAACGTCGTCACAATTAATAAAGGTCGCTCACGGAATGACGAGCGCGCCTTCCCTTTTCTGGCTATTTTCTCCTTTTTTTTATTTTTCCAAATACATTTGGAGCGTTTTCAGGGCTAAAAGCTGCTTTCTACAGCCTGACAACTTTTTTAAACACGTACGTGTGTTGTATATCTAATGGCAAAAAAATTGCGTATAAGGAATAAGAAAGTAAAAAAAAAGAGAGAGAAGCCTTGCTGCTGAATAACATCTTTGGACAGCACGCACAGAGAAGGGTGGTGTTGTCAAGGTGTTAACGCCACCTGGAAATATTGATTCCGGAGACGCCAAGCCTTTCTGCATTCCTTTGTACTGCAAGCCACGTCCATGAAGAATGCGAACGAAGTACGCAGCTGCTTACGCTCGCAAGCCGCTTGCCCCGGAACTGAAACTGTAGTGCAAATGAGTTCTGGCCTATCTTTCCAGCTCGTAGAACAACATGTTTAGAAATAGAAATTCACAACATTAGAACTTTTAGGAAAGTAAGCAGCTGTTTTTCTGAAAAATCTGCATAAATTTGCGGATTATTGCTACAAGCAGGTTGTCGTGAATTGGCTTTTATCTCTAGTGTGGCTGTCACAGAACGAGCGCTAAAAATGGGCGCGCCGCCAAATTCTTGCGGTAACGCGCGGAAGAGACGCCGGGAGGTCAAAAGAAAAAAAAAGAAGAAAACAAACATCCAAGGCTCCCCGGGCGCACGCTCTCCCCTTGGAAGCGTGGCTTCGCCGACGAACCTCCTCACCCCACATCGGCGGCCGAGATAGCCCGCGAAAGTTCCAGAGCGAAAGGGGCGTGGTCATACCGAGTTGAGTCATCGGCCGCGGAGGGCATTCCAACCGTCTCGCCCTCTTCCCTGCCTTCGCTGCGTATCGCGCCGACGAAATGACGAGAACCGTCTGGAATGTCGCGCCCAAGGTATTTAACCGAGCAGCCGAGATGAGAGATCAGGAGGAGACGGAAGTGAGCGCCAGAGCGCGTAGGGATTCCGCCGTGTAGTCGGCGAAGGTTTTGGTCCGTAGGGACGAAGCCGGAGATGAAGAGGATTTCCACCTGAGGGGTGAAGGCTCGAGCTGCAGGCAAGGGCGTGTGTTTACCGCTATCGAGCGATGACGCGTGGCAACAGCTGCGTGTGGGAAGCCGACGTGTTTCCGGCGAAGAAGTTTGAAGTTTGAAGAGTGGCCAATTGAAGACGGGAGGTTTCCTGGAAAAGAAACTTCGAGGGCTGCGGAACGACAACAACGCTGGACTTTGAGTGATTCTCGGAAGAGTATCATCTAGACTTTGGTTCCAAGAACTTTGGACTGAATAGGTTTTCTATCTCTTTAGTCTTTAAGTGTCTTGGTTCTTCAATGCATGCGACTGCATTGTAGTGCGTATTGTTGTCCGGGTCCGTTGTTTCAAATGTGGCTGATTGTATTGTGTAGTACGTTGATTGATTGGTTTGATTGGTGACATATTGTATGCAACTATTGTGGAGTGTGCATTTTTGTGTGTTGTTTTCGATCTGCCATTATTGAGAATATAATTTGTTTGTTTATCAACTCTCGGCTCTGACTTGTTCTTTGGGCCACAGCCGGCGTCCGCTGGTGCGCCAAAAAGGACCACTTCTAAATTGTCCACGCTTTCGTGGTGCGGTTCGGGGGGCCGATACTTCGGCTCTTGGAATTAGCCCGGCGATCGCCTCCCTAATTAACGGGACAGGTGTGACATTTAATCTGGCGTCCGCGACTCAGGGCCTTTTGGTGCACAGTGTGTCCAAAGTAGTGAGAAAGAGCCTCGAGTGTTGATAGTGCTATCGGCACGATTTTGTGTGTTGTTCAGTGTTCTCGTTAACGAGTGCAGGGGAGTGTTCCGATAGACTGATTTAGGCAGATACTTTTTGCACGCGGCAAGGTTTTATTTGCGAGTTGCGAGACACAATGGATCTCGAAAAGTTAATCGCTCTTGGTGAAAAGATGGGGCTTTCTGGCGCTGAACTACGGAAATGGGTAAGCCAGAAGGAGAAAGAGGTGGTGGAGAGAGAAAAGTTGGCAGCTGAAAGGGCGAAGGAAGAAAGAGAGCAACAATAGAAGTTGGAGTTGGAGAGAGAAAAATTGGCAGCCGAAAGGGCGAGAGAAGAAAGAGAAGCGGAGATGGCTGAAAGGGAACGGCAGCGGCAGCACGAGATGGAACTCGAGCGGCTCCGTTTGCAACAGCGAAGTGAAACTCCCGTCCAAGCTAGAGTTGAAAGCAGCGAACGAGAGGACCACGGATTCCGCTTGAAACCAAGCAAGCTGCTCGTAGCATTTGATGAAAGGAAGAACGACCTTGACGCGTACCTCCACAGATTCGAGACGATTGCAAGGAGCCAGAATTGGCCGGAACATCAATGGGCAACTGCTTTGAGTACTTGCTTGAGTGGGGAAGCGCTCAGTGTGTACGGCAGGCTGACGCCGACCGATGCAGCCAACTACGCAAAGGTGAAAGCTGCTTTGCTGAAGCGATTTAGATTTACTGTCGAAGGATTCCGGGACAGATTTCGGACAGGAAAGCCAGCTGATGGGGAGGCGGCTACGCAGTATGCCGCCCGACTTTGCCATTATTTCGACATATGGATTGAACTTTCAGGGACAGCGCAGGAGTACGATGAGCTTAGAGAGCTGCTAATTAGAGAACAATTTCTTACTAGTTGCCACCCAAGCCTGTCACTGTACTTAAAAGAGAGGAAGGCTGACTCACTTGAAGACATGCTTGAATTGGCTGATCAATTCTTGGAAGCGCAAGGTGGCACTAATTTGGCCAAGGTCAAGAAGGATTGTCCAGATGATTCAAAGAAATTGGCTCCCGAAGAAAAGAAGCGTGCACCAGAGAGCATTCCGCGATGTTTTCTGTGTAACCGAGTGGGTCATCGCGCGAAAAACTGTCGAACGATCTTTACGAACCCTACGGTACTAAAATGTTTTAAGTGTGGTCAGACTGGGCACAAAGCAGATGCATGTCGAAACGGAGCGAGTCAAACTCGCCAGGTATCCTGTGTGCAAGCAGCACCGAAATCCGATAATAATGCCGTCACCGACGGATTCGTATAGTTGAAAAATGGAGAGAAAATTCCTATTGTGGGTGCTGTAATGGCAAAACAGCCGACCGGTGTTACGAAGGGAATGCCAACGCTGCCTGGAAAAGTTGCGGACAAAAAGATTACGGTGTTAAGAGATACCGGCAGCTCCACTGTTATTGTGCGGAGAAATTTGGTGCGGGACAGTGAGTTAACAGGCAAAACGAAACCGGTTTGCCTAATTGACCGTACAGTTCGGATGCTTCCCGAGGCAGAGATTGAGGTGGAAACCCCGTACTTCAGCGGGAAAGTTACCGCGCTATGTATGACGACCCCCCTTTACGACCTTGTCATCGGAAACCTCGATGGGGCGCGAGGGCCGAATGATCCCGAATGTTTGGGAGAAGACCAGAAGATAGAGCCCTCGCCAACACAGCGGCCGCGAGATACAAGGGAGGAGCATCCCGTGACGGATCTCACTAGAGCCCAAGGTGAAGTCGCGGCGCAAGAGACAGCGAAGGAGAAGACGATCGTGTCGAATAAGTTCACGTGCTGGGCAGCTGGACGTACGTCGGCACGACCCCAACCGACCGTCAGTGTAAAGGTGACGGAGCCGGCCAGCCAGGCCCAATGCCGTGACATGAACAAGCTGGTAAATAAACAGATAGGACCCGTTGAATGTTATGACCCGTCAACGGTGTCGGAAGTGACAACGATGGCTGAGACGCCACCTCAGATGTCGTCGTTGGAAAAGGCTCGCCGAAAAAGAACAAGGAAAAACAAGAAGAGATCGAGCGAGCACCGCAAGAAAGGACGCAAGCGCAGCTCAAAGTACACAGGATAAGTGCTGAAGTCAAATCAGAATGTGTTTGGCAGTGCTGAGTGACATATGTTGTGTTAATGTTCTTGTTATCCTGTGTCTCAAGTGTATGTCGAGCGAGTCAAAGTGTTCTGGGCTGTGATGTGATGTATAGTGTTATATAATTGTTGTAATAAGAGAACTTTGTACGTTTGTGTTGTTTGGAATAAGTGATGAAGTGTTGTAGTCATGTACCTGTGGCTATATTTCATGTGTTGTGGAATTGAACTACAATGTAAGATTGTATCGAGCGAGCTATTGCGAATGTGAAGTGTCACGAGCGACGGTTTGTGTTACAGTCGTTCAGAGTGTGTGGTGACTGTTCGCGCTCGTTTGTGTGGTTTTGAATATTATGAGATAATATTCTTAAAGTGGGGGGCAGTGTCACAGAACGAGCGCTAAAAATGGGCGCGCCGCCAAATTCTTGCGGTAACGCGCGGAAGAGACGCCGGGAGGTCAAAAGAAAAAAAAAGAAGAAAACAAACATCCAAGGCTCCCCGGGCGCGCGCTCTCCCCTTGGAAGCGTGGCTTCGCCGACGAACCTCCTCACCCCACATTGGCGGCCGAGATAGCCCGCGAAAGTTCCAGAGCGAAAGGGGCGTGGTCATACCGAGTTGAGTCATCGGCCGCGGAGGGCATTCCAACCGTCTCGCCCTCTTCCCAGCCTTCGCTGCGTATCGCGCCGACGAAATGACGAGAACCGTCTGGAATGTCGCGCCCAAGGTATTTAACCGAGCAGCCGAGATGAGAGATCAGGAGGAGACGGAAGTGAGCGCCAGAGCGCGTAGGGATTCCGCCGTGTAGTCGGCGAAGGTTTTGGTCCGTAGGGACGAAGCCGGAGATGAAGAGGATTTCCACCTGGGGGTGAAGGCTCGAGCTGCAGGCAAGGGCGTGTGTTTACCGCTATCGAGCGAAGACGCGTGGCAACAGCCGCGTGTGGGAAGCCGACGTGTTTCCGGCGAAGAAGTTTGAAGTTTGAAGAGTGGCCAATTGAAGACGGGAGGTTTCCTGGAAGAGAAACTTCGAGGGCTGCGGAACGACAACAACGCTGGACTTTGAGTGAGTGATTCTCGGAAGAGTATCATCTAGACTTTGGTATCATCTAGACTATTGTGGAGTGTGCATTTTTGTGTATTGTTTTCGATCTGCCATTATTGAGAATATAATTTGTTTGTTTATCAACTCTCGGCTCTGACTTATTCTTTGGGCCACAGCCGGCGTCCGCTGGTGCTCCAAAAAGGACCACTTCTAAATTGTCCACGCTTTCGTGGTGCGGTTCGGGGGGCCGATACTTCGGCTCTTGGAATTAGCCCGGCGATCGCCTCCCTAATTAACGGGACAGGTGTGACAGTGGCATGCTTTATTCTGGTAATTACCCACCGCGGCTGCATTTCATTTGGTGCTCTGTCAGTGTTCAGTCTACAATATATTTTTTATAGATGAGAAGTCGAGTTTTTTTTTACTCCAAAAATTTTGACCACCTGGGGTTCTTTAACGTGCACCCAAATCTGAGCACACAGGCCTACAGCATTTCCGCCTCCATCGGAAATGCAGCCACCGCAGCCGGGATACAATCCTGCGACCTGCGGGTGAGCAGTTGAGTACCTTGGCCACCAGACCATCACGGCGGAGCATCCCAAGTGTCGCACCATCGTTCAAATGCGAGAAGTGCAGCGATTGCTGTAAAAAGAAAAAATGCGTCCCAATATTATCGCGAAAGCAAGCACCATGCATGCGTTAAGAAAATCGCAGCAGATTCACAGAAAGGAGCGAAAAAGGCCGCGTTTCTTTTGCATCAAATAGAATCTGACGGAAGAAAGACGATTTTGTAAGGGGTGTGTGGTATGCCGCTTTCTGTCACAAAGAGGCTACGATCACGCCCGCACTTCGGGGCTTGTGACACTGGCATCAAAGCGCACTCTACAGAGGTGTATAGGTTCAAGCCCAGCATCATCAGGTATCAGCAATGCCATAAACGATTTGTGAGTCTTCAATGATTAAGCAACTTGTTTTTCAACGCGCGGTGAGTGGAGAAGCGCGCCCGAACTCATGTGTGCGCGCGCTGTACGGAGCAACAGAAGATGGTAGGGTCGCAGCGCCCCCCCCCCCCCACAAAGGAGTGGCGAGAGGCATCTACTACACCCGTTGCGAAGGCCGTAAGAAGGGAGCGCGCAGGTGCAGTCTAGCCCGGCCGTGCACAGTGGCAGGCGCCTTGCGCGGGCGGAGGCACTAGCCCGCCACTATGGGAACAAACACGGCATATTTTACGCTGACGCCTCCGGCCCTCACCATGGGGGGGTGGTAAACGGCGGCAGTTGTCCACCGAAACATCGCGCTGAATGGTCTCACATTCAGAACAAAGGACATACACTCGTGCGGAGGAAGTCGCCATCGCGCTAACTGCCGCAGACCAGGACTCGCGCGTCATCATTAAGGATTCGAGAGGGGCCTGCAGAAATATTCAACGAGGGTACGTCCCATACCTGGCGTACCACATCTTACAAAATAGTAATTACGCCGGGGCCTGCGCGTCCCGTAGCATCATATAGGCTCCAGCTCACACGGGCCTCGAAGGCAATGCAGACGCCGCTGCCCGTGTTCTCAAAAACATGCATTTCGTCGCGTCGTAATTACGTGTTCCGGCATATTTTTAAAGTCGGGTTAAAGTCCGTGAAACAAACAGCCTGCATTCTATATATATATATATATATATATATATATATATATATATATATATATATATATATATATATATATATATTTCACGTGTCCTCACTCTGCTTAGCAAGAACAGATCATTCTAAAATATCAGGATATCACTGCACACTGCGGAGGATTTCTAGCTGTCATATATACGAAATATCTGTGAGCGTTAACTGATTTCCCATTTCTGCACAGTGGATTAAAGACTGCCTTTAACTCATAGATGTATAGCACGTGCGGCGATAAGAAATTCCGCACGTCGAAAGGATGACACCAGCAGACAGCTCGCGTCCCACGAGGAGCGCACGGGTCAGAGGCGCGCGCTCTGGAGCGACACGTGCGCCTGCCACGCTTGTTCTCTCAATAGACTCGCTGGTAAATTCACAAACACGTGGCTCGGTAGATTCATCAGTGAAAAATGTTTACGTTGAATACAAAGGCGCATGCTCGACGCAGTAGCGGGCCTTCATTGTGCGGTTGACGGGAGTGTATCATCTGTGCCTCCTAACAATCGCCCGACTTGTTTCACAGCACACTGTGAGCGTAGCGAGTAGGCAAAAATATGCCGACCTAAGCTATATAAATATCGCGTTATCTTTAATCCGATAAGACACCGGATCTAAAGCGGCAAACGAAAGCTCGCAAAGCTTGAGTGCTATATACTGATATGTACTTTTCGTCAACGACCCGTTCAGACTTAGCAGCCGTGCCATGTCTCGCGCGTAGAAGACAGCATGCTCGCCGCGGCATATCCTCGGACACGATTGTATTGTTTCCCCACAATGTCTGCATCTAAATTCTCAACACAATGTGAAATAAACAGCTCGCAGCATTCCTTCGCGTCTCGCGATTCGACAGCGCTGGCTGCGCGCCTGGAGGATAGTGTATGTCACGCGCTGGCGCGCCGTACACGTGGTTCCCTGCAATAAACGCCCGGCGCGTGTGTTACGCTGGGTGTGACGTTCGTTTTCACAACGGTCCGTGCCTCTAACAAACCAGATAAGCAAACAGAGAAGGCGAGAGGGGGGCCACGTTTCCTCGCCCGACCGTCACCCAAGCTCGCACGAAGGAGCAGCGGTGGGCACGTAAGAGAGCGAGAAAACATAAACGAAAAAATCAATGCTACTCTCACCTTATCGAAGGCTTCCTCGGCGCCGGTGACGACGGAGGAGGAAGGAAACGGCCTCGGCGATCTGCGCTTATCTCTGCCCCTCCACAGAGGGCGCGCACTCCTTATCTCTCTTTTCGCGGTCGGATGCAACCCGCCGCGTCAACAGACGGACGACAGTGGGCGCGTTGCCCGCGCACGAGAGGAAAACCGGAAGCGGCTGCGTCGGCAAAAACAGTCCCAAAAGAGTTGCCTACATACACTTCGGGAGCCGCCGCGCCACGCAAGGTGGCGCCACGAGCACGCCATCGGCGCGCATGAACCGCAGCTGCAACGGCACGCCGACCTCAAGGTCATGCGCGCTTCCTCGTTAACCTATGAACGCTTCCGCGACCAACGAGTCGGGGTTGGGAATCTAAAATTCCTTGCACAAAATACCCTAATCTAGTTCGCTTCGAAATACTGAAATGCCACGGTTTTGGTAGCGCGGGCATGCGCATGTCATGGGTGATCCAAACTGGTATCTCAATCGTTTCACGAGAAGGTCACTCCATAGCGTCTGTAAGGTCATTTGTACTACAGCTACTGCAGCAGCCCTCACGTATATCTTACCATTGAAAAAAAAAGGCAGATCCCACGTACAGTGGAAATCGATGATATGCGAAGCACGAATGAGGAAGGTCGATATGTCACTATAAAATAACATTAGGAGGCGGACGTCAATTAGGCTGTCCATGACTTCCATGTCATGATTATCATGTTTGGACGTGTCATTTACCTTCGTCGTCTATTCACGTCACGTCATACGGAATTTGGTATTTCTGGAGCTAGCGAAACGGTCGCGAACGCGCTGTAGTCATGATTTACATGATACGCACATCATGAGTATCATGTTTGGACGTCACGTAATACAAAATTTGGTATATGTGGAACTAGCGAAACGGCCGCGAGCACGCTATCAGCATAACATCTATATATAGTCATATTTTACATGATACGCATATCATGATTATCATGTTTGCACATATCATTTACATTTGTCGTATTCACGTCACGTGATACCTAATTAGGTGTATGTGGAGCTAGCAAAACGGCCGCGAGCGCATCATGAGAGTGTGACATGTAGCCATGTTCTTACATGACATGCATGTCATGATTTCCACGTTAAGGTTTGTCACTAGAGTTCGCCATGCAGTCATGTCATACCGTGCCAGTTTTGAAGCATGTGATGTGAACGAGACCACCGAGAGAACAGCAAAACCATGAAATTTAAATCATTACATTCATGACATTATGTCATGATTTTCATGTTTTATGACTAGTCACTGGTCCACTCGTCATACAGTCATGTTATACCATACCAGTTTTGGTATCGATACCATTATCGAAGCGGCCAGGAGAGCTAAAAGTCACAGACAGACAGACAGACAGACAGACAGACAGACAGACAGACAGACAGACAGACAGACAGACAGACAGACAGACAGACAGACAGACAGACAGATAGATAGATAGATAGATAGATAGATAGATAGATAGATAGATAGATAGATAGATAGATAGATAGATAGATAGATAGATAGATAGATAGACAGACAGACAGAAGACAGACAGACAGACAGACAGATAGATAGATAGATAGATAGATAGATAGATAGATAGATAGATAGATAGATAGATAGATAGATAGATAGATAGATAGATAGATAGATAGATAGATAGATAGATAGATAGACAGACAGACAGACAGACAGACAGACAGACAGATAGATAGATAGATAGATAGATAGATAGATAGATAGATAGATAGATAGATAGATAGATAGATAGATAGATAGATAGATAGATAGACAGACAGACAGACAGACAGACAGACAGACAGACAGACAGACAGACAGACAGACAGACAGATAGATAGATAGATAGATAGATAGATAGATAGATAGATAGATAGATAGATAGATAGATAGATAGATAGATAGATAGACAGACAGACAGACAGACAGACAGACAGACAGACAGACAGACAGACAGACAGACAGACAGATAGATAGATAGATAGATAGATAGATAGATAGATAGATAGATAGATAGATAGATAGATAGATAGATAGATAGATAGATAGATAGATAGATAAAAGTTCTTACAGCACGCAAAGAAATGCTTCGCATATAAAACAGGCACGCGTTTCAATATCACAAAAAAAGTTTAATGCGTGGAAGCTGTGACAAAACTTTTAAACATTTAAAACGACAAAACATTTAAAAGTACTACCTGTCATATATTACCGACACGGTGAGAGCTTAATGTCCCCTCCATGACTTAAACAATAACGAGCCAGCACGCGGCCCGATTCATGGATGTGTAGAGACGTGCATACCCTGGATTAGTAGACAGCCACGGTCGCGCAGTTAACAGTCGGGTAATAACGGCACGTTTAATGCCCCGTACGTGTTTCCTTTGCGCGGGATCTACAACTCTATAGTTATTGACCCCTTTTCGGCGAAGGAAGTTCAAATGATACCGGAGATTTGAAGCTGTCAGCCCGACTTCCTCCACGCGCGGATGTCCTGTCTTGGAACAAGAATTCTAATATCAGCCACGCATACACTGCCAATACCATATTTGAGTGGATACAGCAATTGTTGCCGCTTGAAGGAAACTAAGCGAAGTAATTTACGTAATGCATGTTAAACTGAGCGTTATGCAACAGCGAAGTGTATTCTTTGAGAACCAAGGAAACTATGGCTCCGAGCTTGGACCTGAAAACGAAGTTCGACAGAGCATTTAGCACCCGAATAATAAGACGAAATATAGGAACACGATAATTTTAAACACCTCGCTGTCACTTTACTACCTGTACGTATTCGCTACAGTTCTGACAAAAGGATTTCGACGGTATATTTGAACGAACAGTGAGCCACGAATTGGTTGCAGTTTTCATCCCCAGCCTTCGACGCAAGCCCGACCAAAGCAACGCTGATGTTTTTCATTATTTCAGAGTGCACTCTCCACTTTTGGGTCAAAAAGCGTGAGACAGCCTCGCGGAGTTCGAGATCACAGATTCTCTCCTGGCAGTTCTGCTTACGACAGCTGGCGTTAATAATCATGTCCGAGGTTTAACGTCCCAAGAGCACGATACGATTGTGCGAGACGCCGAAGTGCATGAGGGCTCCGGAAATTTCGACCGCCTGGTGGTGTTTTTTTTTAAATTGCACTGACATTGCACAGTACACGGACCTTTACCATTTCGCCTCCATCCCAGCTGTGGCCGGGATCGAACCCACGACCTTTAGGTCAGCAACCCGAGCACCGTAACTGCTATAACACCGCGGCGGCCACAGCTGGTGTTCAAAAAACCAATACCCATTCGCAGTTAGCCCCAATTAAATTTGTTCATCGCACACGAAGAACGCGAACTGATACTTCTACAAAATAAGCGAGCTGCGGCGTTAGCCCAGCATAGACGCACAAAAGCTTAGACGAGAAATGACATTTCTTGTCCCGAATTCATTGCCTCACGCATACCGCGGACACAAAACGTGTGTGAAGGAGCTCACGATGCCGGTGTAACATCAAGCAGTTCCGAGACGCAGCAACCGCGCCGTGTATGCATACTGAGACTAGCATTGACGCTTGTGAGGAACCCCCGAAAAGCATGACATCACCACCCTCGCTCATGTGCGCAAAAGCAGTGAGAGCCTCTGCGCATGCGCCCGGATGCGGACATACTACACAAACGAGCGGCCAAGACGAGCTCGATCGATATGTGGGGTTTAACGTCCCAAAACCACCATATGATTATGAGAGACGCCGTAGTGGAGGGCTCTGGAAATTTCGACCACCTGGGGTTCTTTAACGTGCACCCAAATCTGAGCACACGGGCCTACAACATTTCCGCCTCCATCGGAAACGCAGCCGGGATTCGATCCCGCGACCTGCGGGTCAGCAGCCGAGTACCTTAGCCACTAGAGTACCGTTCGTGTGAGTGATTCTTATAAGATCGCGTTTTCTTGTCAGCGTAACGCCGTTAAAGTATTCACTGATCAATTATGTTTGTTTCTTCAGCATCTGCGAGCGCCTTCTGTCAAGAGTAGACACCGAACCCCCCCCCCCCCCCCCATTGCGCTTATAAATGTTACTGAATTACCTTAGATAGTTTAGGTAGATACTTTAGCCGCGAAACTTTCGGCCACCTGTCTGAGAAGTCACTCCAAAAGCAGCAAATACTCCGACTTGCAGTGAAAAAAGAAAAGAGAGAGAGAGACAAGAACTGACCATTGGGGTTTTAAAATCTCTCAATCAAAGTGTATGTTCACAGAATCTCTGCGCGCGGGGTGAAACACTCTCTCGAGAGCAGCTGGTGAATGCCGAACTAGCAAAAGAGCAGAAAAAAAATCAAACGCGTGCCAATAATGCCGACTCCGTCCCTTTTCGCTCGTCACGTCGCCGACAGGAAATGGCGAAGGCGTTCATTCGATAGGTCCCGGATAAGCGCCTGCGCTGAAAACGAATACCAACCAGCGGATGTGACGTACGTAGTGCAACTGCGAAGCGGAAGGTGTCAGTTGACACTCCTTGCCATTGGTGGAGGAGCGAAAGCGAAGCCAGAAAAAGGCCAAGCAACACGAGAAATTTGCGGGGGAAAAGCCCGAAAGAAAAAAAAGTAAAGAAAGCAGCAGAAAATAAGAGAGGAGAGAAATATTCGGCGCTGTCTACACGAATCCATCTTGGTAGGAAGCGCAGCAACTTATACACGGAACGCACGACACAAACACTTGTGTCGTGTGTTCCGTGTATAAGTTGCCGCGCTTCCTACCAAAATGGATTCATAGCAACTGGCCAAATTAATTGTTTATTGACTATACGAACCACGTGTTTTATTTCGTTCAAGTGGTATGTAAGTATACCTCCTCCACAACAGTATACGGAGAGGGAAGTGTTCACGAGCTCTGTAGAACGTGGTTTATAGTCAAATATGAACAATACATTTTATTCTGAAAAAGCCGTAAAGATGGAAAGCTCCAGGCACACATATCGTGAATATGAAATGTTTTTATGAAACCGATTGGGCGCGTTCGTCAGGAAATAAAACACTTGGTAGTGTTACGATCGGCCCTGGGGAGCCAAGCAGGAAGTGGACTGTTACGATCGGCCCTGGGGAGCCAAGCAGGAAGTGTTTGGGGGAGAACCGGTTCGTGACTCGCGGTGGCGGCCACCCCCACCTCCCCATTCGGGTTCCTCCTCGCCGGGAGAGCTACGCGGTCTGCTGTGCGTTCGTGACCATATTTGGTAACATTTTGGGGCGCCGGGACCATATATGGTGTTGGATTGTGCCACTCCTTGTGTTGTGAGAGGTGTTTTCCCCTCCCTCGTGGCCGAGGTGCCGGCGACACCGTATTGGCTGACGATGCGGACAAGACGCCCAGTGTCAACAACGTGGCGCTATAAAATGCCGAAGACGTTTTGTATCGCACGCACTCTTCTCTCTTTGGGTCACTTGACCACTTCTCCACATGTAAATAAATCTCTGTTGTTCGTTCGGGCGCTTCTTCTCGTCCAATTGTTGGACGATGGATCCTGCGACGGGGCCAGCTACCGACAACGAGACCGGCAGGACCCGGAGTCCCAACAACTGGTGGCAGCGGTGGGATGCTGATAACCCCGAAAGCGACCACTGGACGGAGTGAGCCCGAAGTTCAACAACGGGACGACAGGAGAAGGATTACACGAGCTCATCGACTTCCAAAGGGAATCGAACGGCACTTCTGAGAGGCACGACGCCGGAGACATGACTGCGAACTGGGTGAGTGCCGGCTTTCTCTGTTAAATTTTACCAGGCATTTACTCTATGTGTTAAGTAAAAGCTGGTAGAGAGGGGCTGTCTTGGTCATTGGGTTAACAGGTAACTTGCGTCAGGCAGAAATTGTGTGATAGCTTGGTTAAGCTCTTTCTGTCAGTGGCGTCAAGGTTAACAGTGACAGGGCAGGATTCCGTGTAAGAGCTTTTGAAGCTTTATTTGTAGACTAAGTTAACGGAAAACTTGAGGCAAGGCAGGTATCTAGAGCTGTCGTTGCCGTCAAGGTTAATTAGTTGCAGGACAGGAATTTTTGTGGAACAGAGACAGCGGTACTGGAGGCAGCCATGAATCTGAAGTCCCTGCGAAAGTCCATGTTGTTGCTACTTGCAAGGGAGTTGAATCTGGAGGTGTCGGACTCTCAAAGAAAGCCAGAGCTGATAGAGGCGATTCTCGCATTGGGGGCGGAGGATGACGAGCTGTCAGAGTGTATCGAGGAGATTCAGGAGAGGCAAGCGGCCGAGGCTGAAAGAAAGGCGGCCGAGGCCGAAAGGAAGGCGGCCGAGGCAGACAAGATGCGAAAGCACGAGCTTGAAATGAAGCGCCTCGAGCTAGAGATTAGCCATAATAGTAGAACAGGAGGCAGCGAGGCATCCGGTACAGCAGAGCGGGCCAGGTTCAAAATGACGGACCTAATGAGATCGTACAAGCTAGGGGAGGATATTGGGCTGTTCCTCGTCAACTTTGAGAGAACTTGTGAAAGGCAAGGTTTCAGCCAGGATACATGGTCTCAACGCTTGTTGTCCCTACTTCCGGGGGAGGCCTCAGAAGTAATCGCGCGCCTCACGAAAGAGGAGGCTGACGAGTACAGTGAGGTAAAGTCGAGCCTTCTCAAGAAATACAGGTTGTCAGCGGAAGGTTTCAGACAAAAATTTCGCAACGCCGTAAAAGAGAGCAATGATTCATACCCGGAGTTTGCTTACAAGTTAATGGCCAACATGGGGGAGTGGCTGAAAGAGGCAAAGGCATATGGGAATCATGACAAGGTGCTCGAGTGTATCGGTCTGGAACAATTCTATCAAAGGTTACCAGAAAAGGTGAGGTTCTGGGTTCAGGATAGACCAGACGTGAACACCGTAACAAAAGCCGCAGAGCTCGCTGAAGAATTCGTTACGCGCCGCGCCCTCGGGGCAAACAGCGAGCCTAAAAGGGAAAAATTCCTACGGCCGAATAAGGCGCCGTTTAGAAAACAACCGACAAGTCTCGCACAAAAGGGTGAGGAAAACAATTCATATAACCATGGGGCGTCGGCAGAGGCAAGCAAGAGGAAATTTGAGGCGAGAAAACCGGCTGCTTGTTTCAATTGCCACGAAACAGGGCACTTCGCGAAAGACTGCCCGAAAGAAAAGGTGGCCTTTTTATCTATAAATGAAGCCGACGAGAACATGAAGTTGTTAGAGCCCTATATGTACGACCTTACCGTGAACGGCAAGCAGTGTCGGGTTCTTAGAGACTCCGCAGCCACTATGGACGTAGTTCATCCGTCTTTTGTTCAGTCCGGACAGTATTCAGGAGACTGTGCCTGGATTAGACAAGCCGTAGAAGCAAACAGTCAGTGCCTTCCCGTAGCTAAAGTTGTCCTTAAAGGCGCATTTGGAACATTGGAAACAGAAGCCGCGGTATCGCCATATCTACCCCCTCAGTATCCTTACTTATTTTCAAATAAGTCAGATCAAATGCTGAAGGAGAAAGGTCTAACGTTGGGAGAAGGCATAGTGCAGGCACTGACTAGATCGAAGGCACGTGCGCTGGCTGCGAGAGCAACATTCACTGAGGCAAACAAGCCTCAAATCGACAACGGGCCTGGTTGCGAGTTGGACACCACGGTAACAAATCGACTTGTGCGAGAACAGGCGGCCGAAGCCGTAGTCGCGGACGCAACCATTCCTAAAGGCGACGTTGAACCTCCTCCCGAATTGGAAGGGGTCAATTACGCCTCGTTGACCGAGCAAATAGAGAATGCCATTGCTCCCAAGCCGATTCCTGGTAGTACAGAGGATAGCACAGAGGGTGACACATTCCAGGTACTAGGAACTACAAAAGAGTTGTGTGTCATGCCAACTTCGGATAATTTCAGTCGGCTGCTGCAGGTGAGCCCCGCTTCATTAATAACCGAACAAAAGGGTGACCCAACGCTTAAGCAATTCCAGGACAGTTCGAAAGAGGGAATCGCCAAACGAAATGTGAGATTCCAAGAGAGGAGCGGCATACTCTATCGAAAATATCTAGATAGGCGAGGAGTAGAATTTGACCAGGTAGTCGTACCTCAGGCGTATCGTCAGGATTTGCTTAGTTTGGTGCATGGAGAATCATGGTCAGGCCACTTAGGCGTAAAGAAGACGAAAAATCGTCTCTTACAGGAATACTACTGGCCTGGATGCTTTAAAGATGTAGAGAGGTTTGTAAAATCTTGCGATGTGTGTCAGCGAGTGGGTAAGCCGGGAGATAAGGCGAAATTTCCAATGAAGCTGGTACCCGTAATCACGGAACCCTTTCGTCGGTTGGTAATTGACACAGTAGGTCCTTTGCCCAAGACAACTTCAGGCTACCGTCACATCCTGACCTTAATCTGCCCAGCTACTAAATTTCCAGAGGCGGTCCCGCTAAAAGAGCTAAGTTCCGTCGAAGTAGTGAACGCACTTCTGTCCGTGTTTGCCCGGGTAGGCTTTCCTGCCGAGATACAATCAGATCAGGGCACCATTTTCACGAGTGCCTTAACGACAACCTTTCTAGAGCGGTGTGGCGTGAAATTATTGTATAGTTCAGTCTACCATCCGCAGTCGAACTCGATAGAAAAGCTTCACTCCGTGATGAAGCGAGTGTTAAGAGCCTTATGTTTTGAACGGAAAACTGACTGGGAAATGTGCTTACCTGCAACGATGTTTGCACTAAGAACTGCACCACATGAGACAACAGGGTTTACGCCAGCGGAACTTGTTTACGGCCGCAGACTGCGGTCTCCTCTTCGTATGCTGAGAGAGTCGTGGGAAGGTCAGGGTGATGATCCTGTAGTAGTGGAATATGTCCTCACCTTATTGGATCGTCTAACAACAGCCCAAGAACTGACCGAGAGTGCGATGACCAAAGCACAGCAGAAGGCTAAGCTTTACTACGATCGGACCGCTAAAGCACGACACTTTGCTGTAGGAGACAGGGTCATGTTGTTGAGGCCCTCCCAAAAGAATAAGCTTGAAGTGCAATGGGTCGGCCCGGCCGAAATTACTCGAAAATTGTCTGACACCAACTATGTGGTAAAATTACCAGGAAGTCGTAAGGCACACCAGGTGTATCATAGCAACTTACTCAAACCCTACAAAGAGAGGGAAGCCATCGTGAACATGACTTTAAATGTTCCGGAAGAGGTTCCGGCAGAAATCCCTGAATTAGCTCCCGAATCGGACGAAGTCCCGATCGAGAAAAGAGTTGAGGATTTAGTATCAAAGTCACAACTAACAACGAAGCAGAAGCAGGAATTGCGTGGTCTTTTGACCGAGTTTCAGGACAGATTTGTAAGCGAGCCAGGCCGGACATCCGTCCTCACTCATGACATAGAGCTTACCTCGTCGGAACCGGTAAGATCTAAGACGTATCGGGTGTCACCTCGCCAGCTTGAGCTAATAAAAGCAGAGGTTAACAGGATGCTGGAATTGGGTGTGATTGAGCCGTGTGAAAGTGATTACACTTCCCCGTTAATTCTCGTGGAGGTACCCGGCAAAGATCCGCGTCCTTGCGTAGACTATCGTAAGTTAAACCTCATCACCAAGGATCAGACATACCCAATTCCCCACATTGAGGAACGCGTCGAGAGGGTAAGCATCGCGCAATTCATCTCAACGCTAGACCTAGTGAGAGGTTACTGGCAGGTGCCGCTCACCGAGAGGGCGAGCCGGTATGCTGCATTTATTTCACCATTGGGGACATTCCGCCCTAAAGTGTTGAGTTTCGGCCTAAAGAACGCGCCTTACTGATTTTTCCAACTTAATGGATAAGGTTTTGCGTGGTCAAGAGGACTTCGCATTGCCTTACTTGGACGACGTCGCCGTGTTTTCCTCGTCCTGGCCAGAACACTTGACGCATTTGAGAGCAGTACTGACACGCCTACGCGAAGCAGGTTTAACGGTAAAGGCGCCCAAGTGTCAGCTAGCACAAGCAGAGGTACTCTATCTCGGGCATGTTATCGGTCGAGGGCATCGCCGTCCCTCTGAAATGAAAGTGGCAGCTATCCGAGACTTTCCCCAGCCCCGAACGAAAACCGATATTCGGGCTTTTCTTGGAATAGCTGGTTACTATCGTAAGTACATCCCTAGATATTCCGACATTGCCAGCACTCTTACTGACGCGTTGCGCAAGACCGAGGCCCAAATGGTCGACTGGGATGAGGAGAAAGAAAAGGCTTTCCGCGTTTTGAAAGCGGCCTTGTCGAGCCAACCTTTGCTTAGTTCACCGGACTACTCGAGGCCTTTCATAGTACAATGCGACGCTAGTGATAGAGGCATGGGGGCAGTTCTTAGTCAAAGGGATGAGGGGGATCAAGAGCATCCCGTCCTATATGTTAGCCGGAAACTCACCCTTCGCGAGCAGGTTTACAGCGCTAGCGAAAAGGAATGTGCGTGCTTGGTTTGGGCAGTCCAGAAACTGGCTTGTTATATTGCCAAAAGCAAGTTCATTGTGGAAGTGGACCACTGTCCTCTCACCTGGCTACAGACCATGTCCTCTAAGAACGGCCGCCTGCTGCGTTGGAGCCTCGTTTTGCAACAATATACGTTTGAAATACGCTACAAAAAGGGTGTACTCCATGGCAACGCTGATGGCTTAAGTCGATGCCCCTGACGCGAGAGGATGTCTCGAGAACTCTGGCATTTTTTTTCCTGACCTAAACAAGAGCTAGTGATTGTTTTTTTTTACTCTTTTAGGTGTACTTGCTTTAAAACGTTGAAGACACGGCTATCCAGGGTTTCGGGTTCGGTGTGCTTCCAGTGTTGTTGTTTTGTGTCACCTTAAAGTGTGAGTAACATTTTGAATAAATTGTGTATTTCCTTTAATATCAGTTAAAAGGGAAAATTGCCTGGTGGAGTTTGGCGGAATTGTCCGGCGCTCACCGGCTGAGTAGTTGTGTTTTCATGTGCGTATGTGACGTCTGTTGAGCACACAATGAAGCAGGTGTTGCCCTCTACTTCATCAAAGACGGTCGTCACCAAACCGACTGCCGGCGCTGATCTCTCCGGACAGTGGCTGCAAACCTCAGCCCATCGAGATCTTCACCCGCCCGCGCGAGAGACTGTTACGATCGGCCCTGGGGAGCCAAGCAGGAAGTGGACTGTTACGATCGGCCCTGGGGAGCCAAGCAGGAAGTGTTTGGGGGAGAACCGGTTCGTGACTCGCGGTGGCGGCCACCCCCACCTCCCCATTCGGGTTCCTCCTCGCCGGGAGAGCTACGCGGTCTGCTGTGCGTTCGTGACCATATTTGGTAACATTTTGGGGCGCCGGGATCATATATGGTGTTGGATTGTGCCACTCCTTGTGTTGTGAGAGGTGTTTTCCCCTCCCTCGTGGCCGAGGTGCCGGCGACACCGTATTGGCTGACGATGCGGACAAGACGCCCAGTGTCAACAACGTGGCGCTATAAAATGCCGAAGACGTTTTGTATCGCACGCACTCTTCTCTCTTTGGGTCACTTGACCACTTCTCCACATGTAAATAAATCTCTGTTGTTCGTTCGAGGCGCTTCTTCTCGTCCAATTGTTGGACGATGGATCCTGCGACGGGGCCAGCTACCGACAACGAGACCAGCAGGACCCGGAGTCCCAACAGTAGTTAGAGCTGCGATTTCCCTTTGGCCCCCACTCTCTCTCTCTCTCTCTCTCTCTCTCTCTGATCTTGTCCTGTAATTCGCGTTGTTTCTAAGGGTACGTGAAAAGTGAATCTTAGAACCGAATAGAATCACAGTCATGATAACAGCGAATTGAATACGAAACACCAATTTGAACACCAAAAATTACAGAGCTAAGCTATAGTTGGTATGTAATGAACTTGAAAGAGAGAGGGCGCGCAAATAGAGAGACAAGCCCCGCCGCGGTGGTCTAGTGGCTAAGGTACTCGGCTGCTGACCCGCAGGGCGCGGGTTCGAATCCCGGCTGCGGCGGCTGCATTTCCGATGGAGGCGGAAATGTTGTAGGCCCGTGTGCTCAGATTTGGGTGCACGTTAAAGAACCCCAGGTGGTCTAAATTTCCGGAGCCCTCCACTACGGTGTCTCTCATAATCATATAGTGGTTTTGGGACGTTAAACCTCACATATCAAATAGAGAGACAAAACGAGTAACTCAAGACACCATAAACGCCTGCTAAACAACTGAAAATGCGCCCAACAGCGGAAAAGAAAGGAGACACTAAAACTAATCTGCGCATGCCCATGCACTGCGCGAACCTATATATCAATTTGGCACGCGTGGTGGTGCACGTGAAAGATAACCGTTAAATCATTTCATTTCATCTTTACGCGAGTGCTATACTACTATTATCGATATGCCTCGCCTCGATCACCAGACGCGTTCCTTCATGCGGTAAAAAGGTGCACATTCATAGAATTTTGGCATGTATACTTACATTCTCGACGATGTAAATAAAGATGAGGTGTAGCTCAGCTCTCGGTAATTCTAGGCTTTGTTTCTAGTACTCTGAAACTATTTTCCATGTTCTACTTCTCTGAACAATCCTGCTTGCTTCTTTAACCGCAATTCGTTTGTTCCGTGCTAGGGCTTTCTGTGGGTTTTTTTATTTTTAAGAATAAAGTTTTCCCAGCCGAAGTTCAACTTGTATGCGGCTCTCTGACACCCGCGACGGAACATACCGGGAGAATTCGTGTCATATACTGTCTGCGGAATCTTGTCGTCAAGACAGATTTTACCAGGAATGCCTCAAGGTCCGTTGCTTTACTGCACATGACGATCACCGCCAGAAGCAGTTGTAGTGTGCCGACTAGATGAGGGTAGCGAACCAGCATGCGGAATTCCTATGGAGGGTGTAACTGCGAGAACTTCAACTGTGTAAGCGGGAGATTTTTTTTTTCTGATGTTTCACCGCAAAATAGCCTGCTAGCTCTCGGAGTATCTGTCTTCAATGATAGTCGCTGCAAAACGATAGCCTTATGCCTAAAATACTGTTTTAAGCCGAAACTCAAACAAAAACAGCCAAAGTTAAGCAAGTATCTTGCGCTTTTGTTGTGATGGTATTGCCAACTATAAGAAGCGGATTTTATTTTCAATAAACTTGAGTTCTTAGCCAGCGTATGTCCCATGCCTTATGCTCGGTGTCCTGTTTCGCACGCACTAATTAGCCTCGCCATGAATAGTGAGAGAACGATTTTCAAAGCAGTTTTAAGGTAACAATTTTTTAAACAGCCTTAGAATTCCCCAACATTTCATTTGAAAGAACTGTTAACAAGCTTTGACCAAGGAACACTACCATTACATTTGACGATAAAAAAATATCCCAATTACCTAAACAGAGGTCAGCTCTTACACAGCAGAAACTATAGTCTTCGAAATATTTTGTTCTCAGCCAGCGAGCTTGAACCTCAAATAGCAAGATAACTGAATATAGACCTTCTTTTTACAGCGAAAGCTGCACATGGCTAGGAGAAACGAAAATCGGTCCAGCAGCGGTGTCACGAGCCCCGCGCTCGTGACACCGCTGCTACATCGGCTGCATTATCAGTAACATCGTTCGCAGCGGCGCACCCAAGCACGCACGCCATGTTGCGTAGCGAATGAATGGCGTCGCCCGTGCCGTCGCAGCCGTGGCGACAAGCTCGCGCCGCATCAGGTTCTCCTGAAACTTTCCACATGGGTATGTTACGGACAACTCTAGATGAGCGCCGAAAGTGGAAACGAGAGAGAGGGTATATGTCATATCTTCTTATTATAAAAGCGCCACAAAAGGCATTATTTACACTGGCCGAAATAAGGTACCGTACTTATAAACATAGTCTCAGTGCATTTGAATGTTTCACACAGCTAGTATTTCAGCGGTTAAAAGGTAATAATCGTTTTCGGGATTTCACGTGCCAAAACAACAATAAAATTTGGAGAAACGCCACAGTGGGTTAATTGTGACCGTCCTCCGGATTACTTGTGACTCTCTTGTTATTTTGAACCGTCGATCTTGTTAATTTCCTGTAATTTACTAAGTTTGTTGTAATTGTCTATTACAACGCGTGTAGCACTTGCTTATGGTTTGCTGAACTTTACTTCTTCGTTTGGACAATATCAGAATGACGTTTACATATCTCGGTTGAGTAACTTAAACAATTTTTTTCTTGATCTATGGATATCTCCTGCGTCATTTTTCCGTTTAATGATGATACGTTGAGACGATTCCTCTCATGAATAAGCAGAATCAGAATCACACACTGTTTTGGATTAAATAGTCAGCAGCCGGGTAGCAAAAAGGTAGTAACGAAGAAAGAAAAGTAGTAACGGATGCAGTTACTACTTCTTTTATTCCTGTTACTAACTGTTTACTAACACAGGGAGTAAACAAGTCGCAAAAAGTTAGTAACGGCTGCAGCTAGTAACTGTTTACTAACGTATAGTAAACAGGTTTCAAAAGCTTAGTAATGGTTAGAGAAAGGTAGTAAGCGCTGCAGTTACTACCTGTTTGCTAGCAGTTGCTACCTTTTTACTAACTTTTTTCTAAGAGTGTAAGCCCAAGCCAAACGTGTGTCTGATTTATCTCTTTAATATGTACGAAAGTGGAGCCAATAATTGTAAAAGGCTTCAGTGCCATGTCGGGTTAAACCAACGGATAAACAACGGGGCCACACTTTTCGGCTTTCGCTGGTTAAACATTTTTACGGAGTGTTTGGGGGGCGATTCTATAACATACTTCCTTTTTTTATGTAGCACTTCTTAATCTTTGTGGTCCTTCTCGACTCTGCACTGCACCTCCAATTTGCAGCCGCTTCTTGTTGGAGACTCGTCCATTTGCACTTACAACTGTACCCCGTATACTCACTTGCAAACCCTCTCGACTTTGTCATCCTTTTCGTGCCCACGCTTAGGGCACAAGTATGTTTTAAAGCCACAATCTTTTTTTTTTCTTTTTTTCATCCGTGTTCCTAAACCTTTTCACAAAATTGAATTCTTCGCTCCTTTGACTTGAAACGACTCCTAACATATATCCCACTGCACTACCTAACTAGTGCCTTTTTCAGCGAGCCCCTAATTGGTCAAGTAACCGTCGGTGATCTTCAAAACCAGGACGAGGTCTTATTCACTTCGAGCACAGGACTGCTTTTGCGAACATTAGCACTTGTATAAAAGACAACACGTGCAGGTTCATGGCTCCGTACATGTTTTGCCGCACCCTAACTATACCTACAAACCTGTATTTTTGAAAACTGCCGTCGACATAATGATGTGCATGTAGCAACGCGTCGCGGAGGCAGAGTCTGTGCATTAACTTAAAGAGGCTCCTCGACGCGCTGTGATCGGAGGCAGCTTTGCAGCTGCTGCGTTGAATACAGGCTGCTGTGCCACTTGTCAATTGATTGATCATAGAGGGCGGTGGCGGGCTTTGGGCTGGGAGGAGCCTACGCGCACCCACGTCGCTACAAGCGCCCCATTATGTCAACGGCGCCAACCGCGATTCACAAACATGGAATAGGTCTACATGTAGAGAGATCACCATTCATTGCTCGCTCTTTGACCATAAGCTCCGAAAACTGTCCACACGGAATCGTGAAATCAGTTGCAGCACCGTCTTGCCTACGAACTTTACACGCAGCATTGGCACGGTGATGGCCAGCACCGAGGAACTACCAACGCAGACGATGCTTTATTGCTGGCGAACAGTTGGCCAAGTCGCCGCAGTGTGAACGTCAAGATCTGCATTCGCTTTATGCCAAAGGGTTGGTGTGCAAGCGGACAGTAGGCAGCCCTCTTTTTCTACGTGTTCAGCATAAAAGCGAAATATTAGTCTTGATACAATCGCCTAATTGAATGATACGAGGCATTCAGTGACGCGTTAATATTGCTTGGGCGAGGTATCAATGGACTGTGAAGCCAAAAAGAGTACGCACTCTTTTCGTTTTCATATGCGCGCAAGTAATCTCGCACTTAGTACGACACTGCACACCAAGCCACACTGTATAGTTTTTTTTTTCATTTGTTTTTGTAGTCATTATTCAACATTGAAAGACATGGCGCGTTGCTTATAGCGCAAAAGGCTGAAACTACGCAAGAAGAGATGTACTGGAAAGAATTACGAGCAAACTTGCTTGTTCTTTCTCCTTTAACTCGCCGGTACGCTTGCCGGATCTAATTCAGTAGTAAAAATAACCCTTTTCATCACTGAGTGATCTGTAGAGATGATGACCCATCATGTCTGCAGGCGGGTACTCAAAAAAAGGTTCACAACAATCAGAAGTTCGACAAAATCATTGGATAATAACTCAAAACTAAAGAATGAACAGCGATCGACTGACAACATGGCGTTCTCCGGTCAAGGTGTATTTCTGCTTCCGAAACTGCGTGCGCAGGTGAACATCGTTCGTCTTCGCACGCAGTTTCCAGTACCTTTGCGTTCAAGAGGTAAAACGGAAGAAACCCACATGCGCTTCAAAAAGGTCATTGCAGAGCGTGCAACAGAGCCGGTCTGTGACAACTTTGTAATAACTCCGCGTGCCGTTTTATACAGTCTGGCGCAGCATGAACGTGCGTCTTAGAAATCCGCGAGATATGTGCGCGCGGTCGACGCGTAGATGCGACGACGAAAACCTCGGCATTTGACTTGCGCAGCTGCGACCGACGGAAACATATCAGTCCATTATTATACGAGAGATAATAACAGAAACGAGTAGAATAGTAAGCAGAAGATGAAAATTATAACGAAACTAAATAGGAAGAAAATGTCATGGCATCATTACGGTCGCGCATTAAATCACGGAAGACATTTTTTTAACGTGGACACGTTTGGCGTTACACTGAAATCAGGGTCTCGCATACGTAGCCTACTTTTTTGGAAAGCCTAGCGCTTCCTCTTCTTTTACACTTTTTGTTCTCGCAATGACTCGATGAACATGAATAAATTGCTTCAAGTTGACGCAGCGTGAAATAAAACATCATACACAACGCTGACTTAATGTTCGCTCTTCGTTGAGTTCCGCGGTTGTTAGCTGCATGACGAGATGTCCGTAACACAACGCGAAACCAGCACGTGCCACACAGCGGAACGAAGACGACGTGGGAACGGCGTCCGATCACAAGAGCCGGCAGCGATGCAGTGCGAGTCGTCGCCGAAACGTCACTTCAGGGTCGTAGGTGAACGTAAACCACGGAGTGATCCTCGTGCACCGCTTCTCGACTCGGTCCCAGAAGCCAGAAACGGAGCGTTAGCACAAAAACCTCGGGTCGAAAAGAGGCGACCGCCCTCTACGAAGACAAGCGCACAGCGCTAGGCGGCGAGCCAGGAGGCCACGCGGAGCACACAGCCAGGCCGCACGCACGCCTTCGACTACGCGAACGGTGCGACGACGCGTAGCGCGCGTGGTGCGCCTCCTCGGTTGGGGAGAGACTCTCTCTCTCGGGGAACGCCGCTCTGGCGCCGGGGGAAGCCCGTTGTCGTCATGGCACGTCACAAGGCTACGGTGGTGACGTAACCTTTCCAAGGTGACTCCGAAGCCGC
>WOVY01002967.1:0-26172 GCA_013436015.1 Rhipicephalus annulatus
ATATTAAATAGAGGTGTTGTACGTCGAGAAAGGTTCAGACGTAGTTTGGCAAAATGTCCTTTATCAGGCAGGTCTGGCTAATGGCGAGCGGCGTGCGCGAGCTACTACTGCCGCCACCGATCATCCTCGTCTTCTTCATTACCCGCAGATCGTCCGTTATTCAAATTCATTACAATTACTCCCCGCGAAATAAGGAGCCATCCTGGCGACCTATGGACAAGTAAACACGGGAGAGTCGTAGCAGGGCTTAAGTCTTGAGACGTGGACAATTTCCTGGCCACGACGACGTTGGTCAGAAGATGGTTCCAGTGGCTCGATAAGGTAATTCACCGGTGACTTTTTTTGTAGCACACGATATGGGCCGTGATACTTAGGGACCAACTTGGTAGAAAGGCCAGGTGTAGCAGAAGGGACATGCAGCCAGACGAGTGAACCTGGATTGTAGAAAGTAGTGTTATTTGATGCGTCATGGTGGTGCTTTTGGCGTCCTTGGTCTTGGGTTGTGAATGATCTTGCCAGTTGGCGGCATTCTTCAGCGTATGTAGCGGCTTGAGACAAAGTCGTGGACTCTGAGGAGTCAGGTTTGTACGAAAGAATGGTGTCCATAGTGCAAGAAGGTTCGCGTCCATAAAGGAGGAAAAAAGGAGAGAACCCAGTATTGCTTTGAATGGCGGTATTATAAGCGAACGTGATAAACGGGAGCACTCGGTCCCAATTGGAGTGGTCTGACGAGATATACATAGACAGCATGTCACCAAGGGTGCGGTTGAAGCGCTCTGTCATTCCATTGGTCTGGGGATGATAGGCGCTTGTAGTGCGGTGAACAACGTGGCACTCACGCAGCAATGCTGTGATGACGTCTGACAAGAATACGCGACCACGATCGCTCAGTAACTCGCGAGGTGCTCCATGACGTAATACGATGTTGTGAAGAACGAAAGTCGCAACGTCTTTTGCTGTAGACGAGGGAAGGGATGAAGTTTCGGCATACCGCGTGAGATGGTCGACGGCAACTACGATCCAGCGGTTACCGTCAGCAGTGTTGGGAAGGGGACCATAGATATCAATGCCGACGCGGTCGAATGGTCGGGATGGGCATGGTAAGGGTAGCAAGGTACCGCTGGCGTGACAAGGGGGAGTTTTTCGTCTCTGGCACGTCGAGCAGGCCCGAACGTATTGTCGTATAAAACAGTACATGCCACGCCAGTAATATCGGAGACGTATGCGAGAATAAGTCTTCAGAAAACCTGCGTGGCCACATTGGGGGTCGTCATGAAACGTGGAACAAATTTCGGATCGCAGATGACGTGGAATCACGAGTAGCCACTGACGTCCACCGGGTGCGTAGTTGCGTCGGTACAGCACGTCGTCTCGAGTGGCGAAGTGCTCGACTTGCCGACGCAACGTGCGAGAAGGGGGGGAAGCCGTCCGCCCAGCCAGGATGTCTAGAATCGAAGCAACCCAAGGGTCCTTGCGTTGCTCAGATGGCAATGGCATGTCAGCGATGGTGACGGCAGTGGCATCACAGGTTAGACTTTCGCAGCAGTCCGGGTCAGGGGGTAGAGGCGAACGGGATAGGGCGTCTGCGTCCTAATGTTTCCGGCCGGAGCGATAGACCACGCGAATATTATATTCTTGGAGGCGTAATGCCCATCGGGCGAGGCGACCGCTTGGATCCTTCAGTGACGACAACCAGCAGAGGGCGTGGTGGTCAGTCACGACGTCAAAAGGGCGCCCGTACACGTAAGGTTGAAATTTCTCTATCGCCCAAATAATGGCGAGGCATTCCTTTTCAGTGACAGAATAGTTGGTTTCGGCTTTGCTAAGAGTTCGGCTTGCGTAGGCAACCACGTACTCTTGGAAGCCGTCTTTCTTCTGTGCAAGAATAGCGCCTAGCCCGACACCACTAGCGTCGGTGTGGATCTCTATGGGTGCCGATGGGTCGTAGTGTCGCAGAATAGGCGGCGACGTGAGGAGGCGGCGCAGTTCATTGAAAGAGTCGTCACAGGTGGCATACCAGGCTGAAAGGTCTCTAGAGCCGGCGAGGAGCTTAGTCAAAGGAGCGATGATCGTCGCGAAATTGCGGACGAAGCGCCGGAAGTAAGAGCAAAGGCCTATGAAGCTTCGGAGCTCTTTCAATGTGGTCGGTTTGGGAAATGCTGAAACGGCTGTAAGTTTAGCAGGGTCAGGAAGAATGCCGTCTTTTGAAACCACGTGACCAAGGATCGTAAGCTTTCGAGCGGCGAAATTGCACTTCTTCAGATTCAGTTGCAGCCGAGCGGCAGAAATACACGCGAGGACTTTCTCGAGCCGGGTTAAATGGGTTGCGAAATCAGTTGAAAAAACGACAATATCATCTAAATAACAAAGGCAAACGTTCCATTTGAGGCCTCGAAGGATAGAGTCCATCATCCGCTCGAAAGTAGCTGGCGCGTTGCAGAGGCCGAAGGGCATGACTGTGAATTCGTAAAGCCCGTCGGGCGTGATGAAAGCAGTTTTTTCACGATCGGCCTCTGCCATGGGTACCTGCCAGTATCCAGAGCGCAGATCTAAAGAAGAGAAAAATTTGGCTCCCTGTAGGCAGTCCAAGGCATCGTCAATGCGTGGCAGCGGATAGACATCCTTGCGCGTGATTCGGTTGAGACGCCGGTAGTCCACGCAAAACCTGATGAATCCGTCCTTCTTCTTCACCAACACAACTGGAGAGGCCCAGGGACTGCTTGACGGTTCGATTATGCCACGTGTCAGCATGTCGTCAACCTGTTCATTGATGGCACGGCGTTCGGTAGTTGACACACGATATGGACGCTGCCGTAATGGCGTCTCTTGATCGGTATCTATACGGTGAACAACAGATGACGCTCGATCTAAGGAAGGCTGATTGTGGTCAAACGAGGCTCGCAAACGCTGTAGGAGCTTGATCAGCTGTTCCTGCTGCCCAGGCGTGAGGTTACAATCAATGGACTTGCGGAATACATCCATAGGTTCATTAGCGTCAGTTGCGGGTGTAATGGCACAAGTCGGTAAAAATGGCTTGTCTGGATAGATCGGGTCTTCGAAAATACGATTTAAGGTCTCGAGGCTTCCCAGACACTCACCGCATAGCAGGATGTACGGATAAGCAGAAACGTTGCACGCATAAAGTACCGCCGAACCGTTGGAAAAGTTGATGACGGCAAACGGGAGGACGATGGCTCGGTGTTGCACACTAGCTATAGTTGGTTGGAACAGGAGCGTCGAGTTAGTGGCAGCAGGGGAAAACACAGGCACTAGGACGGCGGACAACGGCGCGATGCGGACGTCAGCTGCGGCAAACACTTTCGAGGGAGTGTGGTGGTCGATATCAAGGCACGGATTCGTCAACGTGAGTTCAGCACGAGCGCAGTCGACGAGGGCCTGATGGGTAGAAAGGAAATCCCATCCTAGTATGACGTCGTAAGATGAACGTGGGAGAACAACAAAGTTGACGGCGTACCAACCATCTTGAATAAGAACGCGTGCTGTGCACTGAGCTGTCGGCGCGATGAAATGGGAGGTGGCTGTACGCAGAGCAAGATTCGTAAGCGGCGTTGTAACTTTTCTCAAATCGCGACACAGTTTTTCACTAATTACAGAAACGACGGCGCCTGTGTCGACAAGTGCACGTACAGCAACCCCTTCTACTAGCACATCAATTTCGTTGGTCGGACAAAGAGGAGGTCTTAGAAAGTTCGACGACGACGCAGTTCTTGCCTCCGGAACTGCGGCTCTCAGTTTTCCTCTCGAGCGGGGCTCGTGCGCCGAAGCATCGGGGAGACAGATCGGCGACGGGGTGGTAATGACCGGCGAGAATCGACGGAGCGTCGTGGGGACAATGAGTCGGTGATAGGAGAAGATGGTCGCTGGGGATTCCGGGCAGCCTGGTAATTTGCAGAATTCCTATGGTCTGGAGGCTGGAAGTTGCGACGGCGACAGTAGCGTGCTATATGTCCCACGAAACCGCATGCGAAACAGATGGGTCGATTATCCAAGGTGCGCCATGGGTTAACGACAGAAGGTGCAGGGGGCAAAACGGGATGGGGTGCCGTGTATGTAGGCAGCGTCGTAGAGTAGGAGGACCTGGTGCCCCGGTATGCGCCAGAGACAGGTGAGGCTGGGGGTCTAGCAACGACGGCAGCGTAGGTCAGCGGCGTAGGGACAGATGGCGATGGAGGCAGTGCCTGCGTGACCTGTGTCTCAATGACCTGGCGTAGACGTGGGTCTAACGAGGTCACTGGCGCGGATGCTTCGGCCACAAGAGAAAGCTGACGCGCAACTTCCTCACGAATGAATTATTTGATTTGGGGCAGCAAGGCGGTGTGATCAGCAGCGACGTCGTGTACGAGGGCGGAAACTTCAGCCGTATCTTCTGCGGCCCTGCGTGTCGAGACACGCTGCTTACGCAACTCGTCATACTCCTGACAGAGCTGGACAACATCGGTGACGGTTTGTGGATTCCTAGCGACGAGCATCTGGAAGGTGTCGTCGTCAATTCCTTTGATGATGTGCTTGATTTTGTCGCGTTCGGTTAGAGATTCATCGACGCGCTTGCAAAGAGACAAGACATCTTCAATGTAACTCGTAAAGGTCTCGTCCCTGCGCTGGACTCGACTACGGAGACGCTGTTCCGCGCGAAGCCGGCGCACGGCGGGACGACCGAAGACCGCGGCGATGGTGGTCTTGAAGGCGGACCAGTTGGTAATTTCGCCTTCGTGGTTCTTGAACCAGAGGCTGGCCACATCAGCGAGGTAAAAGCGCACGTTTGTGAGCTGGTCGCAGGCGTTCCACTTGTTGGAAGTGCTTACGATTTCGTACTCGACGAGCCAGTCCTCGACGTCTTGTTCGTCGTTGCCGCGAAAAATTGGTGGGTCGCGTTGCCGAGGCGCGCCAGTACAGTAGACTGTCGTTGGTAAGGCAGCTTGAGAAGGGCCAGGAGCAGTCATGGTGAACGGTGACGGTAGCGTCCGATTGCGAAGTTCCAGGTTGATGGGAACCCCGGCTCCTCCACCACTTAAAATAGAGGTGTTGTACGTCGAGAAAGGTTCAGACGTAGTGTGGCAAAATGTCCTTTATCAGGCAGGTCTGGCTAATGGCGAGCGGCGTGCGCGAGCTACTACTGCAGCCACCGATCATCCTCGTCTTCTTCATTACCCGCAGATCGTCCGTTATTCAAATTCATTACAATATATATATATATATATATATATATATATATATATATTCGAAGGTCGTAGGTTCGATTCCTGCTCACAGTTGGTAATTTTTTCATCCACTTTGCTTTCTTCTTATTTACGTTCTATTGGTTTTAATAACTTCCCCTGTACATTCCTTGGCATTACTGTCTGTTATATCTCATTAATATTGTGTTAAAACACGGAAAAACGAGCCCTTAGGTATACACTTCTTTCCCTTATATATATATATATATATATATATATATATATATATATTATGAGACCACGTCTGGTACGGCAGTAACCAGGTTATCTTTTTTTAATCCACACGCACGAGCCAGAGAGCCAGCCCGCGTGACATACGACAATGATCACTACCATGGTTTGGTCATACAGATGAAGATGAAGTACATAGTCAGCGCTCACACTATTTCCCCCCTTCGCGAAAGAGGGCAGCAAGTTGGAAAGGGTTGGGACGCCGAATATATCGTTTCAGTCGAGAGACGTGAGCGATCTCGGTGTGGCGGCGACGGTGATCAGGAGCCGCGTTGACAGGAGCAACGCGATAGTTGACTTCAGATGTTCG
Source organism: Rhipicephalus annulatus (assembly GCA_013436015.1). Taxonomy (NCBI): domain Eukaryota; kingdom Metazoa; phylum Arthropoda; class Arachnida; order Ixodida; family Ixodidae; genus Rhipicephalus; species Rhipicephalus annulatus. Next base: position 5,779 of record WOVY01002967.1, read on the forward strand.
TTCAAGGACTGTGTATGGACCGAGATATCGGTGAAGGAATTTTTCGCAGAGCCCAGGTACACGAACAGGTGTCCCCAAGGACTTCGTCACCTGGGCGGAACACAACAACTCGACGCTTCGCATAAATGTCGATTTTTCTTTTTTCCTGAATGGTAGCAGTGTTGGCGTGGGCGATTTCACGCAGCGGGCGACGCGAGCGGCGAACTCTTCCGGGAGAGATGAAGATGGATTGGAAGATGTGGGCAAAAAGGTGGGGTCCAGAACAAAAGTTGGTACACGGCCATACACGAGAAAAAAGAGGGCTGAAATTCTTCGTACGCTGTATGGCAGTTTTATATGCGAACGTGACGAAAGGAAGTATTGTGTCCCAGTTTTTGTGATCTGGTTGCACGTACATAGAGATCATGTCGGACAAAGTTCGGTGAAAACGCTCAGTCAGACCATTAGTTTCTGGGTGATACGCTGATGTGGACTTGTGGATGATGTTAGAGGCCTGTAAGAGTTCAGCAAGGACATGTGAAAGAAATGTCTTGCCACGGTCACTAAGGAGCACACGTGGTGCGCCGTGTCATAAAATAATGGCGCGAAGGAAAAAATTGGCTACTTCAGAGGTAGCACCAGATGAATGATCTGCCGTCTCCGCGTAGCGAGTGAGGTGATCTACGGCAGTAACAATCCAACGGTGACCGGCTGGCGTAAGCGGAAGAGGTCCGTATAAGTCTATGCTCACAAATTCAAAGGGAGTAGACGGGCATGGCAGTGGTTGCAATGGCCCCGCGGGAAGAGACGTGGTACGTTTTTGGTGCTGGCGTGACGCGCAGGAAGCGACGTACTTGGCGACAGAAGTGGAGAGGCCAGGCCAAAAGCAGCAAGTCTTGAGGCGGTCGCAGGTCTTGTGGAACCCTAAGTGGCCAGCTGTCGCATCCTCATGAAACGCTTATAGAACGTCCAGACGAAGTGAGCAAGGAATGACGGGAACCCATTGGTTACCTAGAGGATGGTAAATTTGCCGACATAATGTTCCATCTTGAAGCTTGAAACGGGCAAGTTGGCGTCTTAGGCGGCTGTTTGAAGCACGCGATAAGCCAGTGAGCCGATCGATGATTGTGCGGCAGTAGGTATCGGCATGTTGAAGCGAGGCGAGATCTGTGGACGAAAGAAGGTCCGCCGAGGCAGCTAACTGTTTCGAAGCAGCAGCCGTCTGTTTGGTCACTTAGGTGGGCGGTGACGAACAGATGGAAGGTGACACTTCAGCGCTTTGTGAGAGCGGGCAACGTGACAAAGCGTCAGCATCTTGGCGCTCTCGACCCGACCTATATGTGACGCTGTAGTCATACTCTTGCAATCGTAGTACCCAACTGCCAAGGCGTCCCGACAAATTTTTGAGAGACGATAACCAACACAGAGCATGATGGTCAGTCACTATTGTGAAATGCCGGCCGTATAAGTAAGGTCGAAACTTTTGTACGGACCACACGATGGCGAGGCATTCTTGCTCAGTGATGCTGCAGTTTCGCTCAGTAGGTGACAGAGTACGGCTCGCGTAGGCCACGACTTCTTCGGACGCGTGGTTCCGCTGAAGAAGGACAGCACCGATGCCAAGTCCACTTGCGTCAGTGTGTAGCACAGTAGGTGCTGCAGGGTCGAAATGGCGAAGCACTGGCCGTGATGTGAGGCATCACTTGAGGGTGTGAAAAGCGGCTTCGCAGTCATCCGACCAGACAAAGGGTGCGCTCGTCGTCAGAATTTTGTGCAGAGGAGCCGCAATAGTAGCGAAATCACGTACAAAGCGGCGGAAATACGACGCCAAGCCAAGGAAGCTGCGGAGGTCTTTCTGTGTGGTTGGTGTAGGAAAGTCCAGTACCACGGCAACCTTGTCGGGATCGGGCTCAACGCCATGTTTACTGTTGACGTGGCCTAATACCTTGATGCTGTGACTGGCAAACCGACACTTTTTAGTGTTGAGCTGGAGACCGGCCTTAGCTGAACACGTGAGGACTTCGTCTAGCCGTTCCAGGTGCTGTGAGAAGCTGGACGAAAAGATGACAATGTCGTCCAGGTCAAAGGCAGATCTTCCATTTTAATACACGCAGTACCGTATCTATCATCCGTGCGAATGTGGCTGGGGCATCGCACAGGCCGAAAGGCATCACATTGAATTCAAAGAGCCCATCTGGCGTAGCACACGCAGTCATCTCTTTATTAGACTCGTGCATTGGAATCTGCTGATCACCGGAGCGCAAGTCGAGACTTGAAAAGTACTCGGCACCTTGTAAAGTATTAAGAGCGTCGTCAATGCGAGGCATTGGGTAGACGTCCTTACGAGCGATTTTGTTGAGTGATCTGTAATCAATGCGAAGCCGTACCGAGCCATCCTTTTTTTTCACTAGTACGACAGGAGAAGACCATGCGCTTGTCGAAGGCCTGATGACGTTGCGCGCGAGCATGTCGTTGACTTGTTCATTTATAAGTTTGCGTTCAGAAGCAGACGCACGGTATGGGTGGCGGCGAATGACACGAGTACCGTCGGTGTCGATACGATAGGCGGTCGCTGTTGTTTGACCCAGACCTTCGGAACAAACGTCAGAGCAAGTTTTGTGCTTCATTAATAACGCTAGCAAGGCATAAGTTTGCGTTGGGTTAAGATGTTCACACAAAGTGGCCTTGAGAGCAGGAAATGCATCTTCCGCTGGCATACACTTTGAGAATGACGAAGCAGATGAACCAGTGACGACGCAAATCGGTGCTTATTCCATAATGCTGGCAACAGTGGTCCCCTCTGGCAAAAGAAGTGGTTCTGGCGTCGTGTTGCAGGCCGTGATGCTTGCATAACCACGGGAGAACCGCACTAAACAAGATGCGATAGTGATCCCTAGAAAAATGCAGCGCTGGCAAAGAACAACCACAGCGTCACCATCTAGAATGTCTCGCGACTTGATCGTAAGGACACGTTCTTCTCCGGGAGGCAGGAGGAAATCCGCAGCTGTCACAAGGTTGGGCGACGAAAGTTGGCAGCAGAAGAAAGCTAGTGTGCGTAATCCGAATGAGGGGCCGACCACACGAAATTACAGCAGACGCTGCTGACAAGAAGTCCCAGCCTAAGATTATCTGATGAGCGCAAGAAGACAGCACAGCCAATTGTATGTGATGACGGATTTCATCGATGAGAATACGAGCAGTGCACAACCCGGTCGGGCAAATTGGACTGTAATTAGCGCCGCATAAAATGAGACCGGCATAAGGAGTTTGCACTTTACGTAGGCGAAAACACAATTCACGATCAATTACCGAAATTGCGGCTCCTGTGTCTACAAGGACTGTGGGGGTGCTGACATCCCCCCCCCCCTGTAAAGTTGTCTGCGCCGCGGGGCGCACGTGTCTCGCCCCAAGGCTTTATTTCGGTGGTGACCACCGCCAGGCGATAGATGGCGTCGTGTTCGCTTTGAGTAGTAAGAAGTCCGCACTAGAGATCTATCGAACTTTTAAGCAGGAAATTGCCAAGGAAAGGATCTATGATAATACTCGAGGTAGTTCTCTACTGTTTGAGGCCAGGACGGGAGTACTGCGAACCAAGACATATCGGGCCAAATACGAAGGGGTAGACACAGTATGCAGTGCGTGTGGAGAGGAAGAAGAAACTGCCGAACACTTGATAATGTTCTGTAAAGGGCTTCACCCTATAGTTCAGGATGATGGCGCAGAGTTTTTCAGAGCACTGGGGTTTAGGGACCGGGAGGGCAAAATAAACTTTAAGCGGGTAGACTTAACTAGAAGGAGGTTATCTGATCGGTGGCTAAAGTCAAGGCACGAGTGAAAATTAAACTCTTCACTGCAAAGTACGAATCCTGAAACTCACTTTTTAAGGAAAAAAAATAAATATAGTTTTTGGTTCATTAGGTATTACGGCTTGGTGGCGCTAGCCACCGCCCGATCTAAAGGGTACAGCCATATCCATCCATCCATCCAGTACCACTGTTGGTAGAGTGGTAGCGCCGGCGGTGGCCCCTGGCGGGAGGCGGGCCTTGGTGGTGGCCGAGAGTTGAGCGAGCCTCTTCTGCGCGTGGCGGCTGCCGCGAACGGTTGTCTGTAGCGTGAGTCCCCGGTCCGGGGTCCCACGCTACAGACAACCGGGTCCCCGGTCCGGGGTCCCACAACACAGTTGGTGTTGTGGGATAACACAACACCCAGTTGGTGTTGTGGGTCCCCGGTCCGGGGTCCCACAACAGACAACTGGGTCCCCGGTCCGGGGTCCGGAGTCCCCGCGCCGGGGTCCCACGTGGAAAGTCAGGCGTTGGCGACGCCGCCTTGGGTATGTGTTAGTGTGTTGGGTTTGTTAGTGTGTGTTTATCATGTTATTGTGTGTTTAGTGTGTCACCGCGTTATGTTGTTTGTATAGTAGTGTGTTAATTGAAATTGGTGTATCATTCGGCGGACGATATCGTCTTAATTAGTTAATAAATGTATGTATGTTGTGTGCTTTGTACCGACCGCGTCTGCTGTGTCCGTTCACTCCAAGAGCGTGGCGTGGCGATGCGCTCGGTCGCCTCGCCGAGACACCACACTGGCTGCCCAACGTGGAGCTCTTGGAGTATCGGACGGCAGTTTTTGCGGTTTAGTACAGGGATTTTGTTAGAGCCGGAGTAGAGTAGGCCTAGGGGGGACTTCTTTGCTAGCGTCGGCGGTGTGCTTTGTAGAGAAGCGAGGAGATTGGTTTTGTTACGTGTTTGAATTTGTCGGCAGGTTGACTTTCTATTTTTTTGCTCGCAAGTGTTGTTATTTTTGTTGTTGTTAGTTTTCAAAAACGTTGTTGAATTAGGACGAGAGCCATGCGGTCCGCATCCTGGGGTGAGCAAGGCCTAGAGCACGTGGTTTGTAGGCCAGGCCCGAAGCGAGTGAGTACGGAAGCCTCGTGGGTGGTCCGATTTTCTGTAAAAAGCTTCTTCTATATCTTTGGGCTCAGGGAGCCGGGCGTCGTTGCTGTCTGGTATTGCGGCTCGACGCCGAGGCGTCGTGACACCACCCGGGGCGGTGGACGCCGATCGCTCGGTAAGCTGCTGTATGCGGCGAGCGATAGGGCCACCTCACAGAGTGGACGTCTCCTCGCGGCTGCCTCTTCTGCGCCTAGGCTGGATGCTGGGTGGATGCCGGTAGTTGCCGAGCGACTCATTAGGCCTAAGGCTCTGCACAGCCGCCTGTCGCACGTGGCACATCTAGGTGGATCGTGGCGTTGAGGTGTTGCGCTCTGCTTCCCTCACTTTTTTTTCTTGTGAGCACGAGTTAGGAAAAGTGATTTTTGTTTTCTTTTGATGGGCATCTCGGCCGCCAACGATGTATTAGCTAGCAGTACTGACCAACGTACCACGTGGATGAAAAGCTCGAAGCTCCCTTCCCGAGGACCTGCTCGATTGTTTTCTTTCAAGTTTTTGTTGTTGTTATTGATGTATTCAGCGGGAGGGATGTCAGCCACGGCCGGCTGTCCTGCACATCGTCAGCGTCGCTGACCAGGAATGCAGTCGTGAGGTCGGGCAATAGAGATGCCTGGGACCTGCGCAACAGCCTGCAGTCCGGCGCCCTCGCCGGACTGCAGGTTGTTGCGGAAGACGTGTCGCGCTAGCGACGGATCGTCGCGCCGACGGCAACGTTGCTGTTGCGGGGCCGGTACTGAGGTGAAGTCTAGCCGGACAGTGCAGCAGTGTCGACCAGTGGCGGTGTCGTGGTGCAAGGACATTATGGTCGTGCGATATCATTTTTTTGTTATAGCTTGTGTAGCTAATTTTTGATTTTGGGATATGGTTTGATTTAAGGTTGGGGGAATGTGGGGGTGCTGACACCTCCCCCCCTGTAAAGTTGTCTGTGCCGCGTGGCGCACGTGTCTCGCCCCAAGGCTTTATTTCGGTGGTGACTACCGCCAGGCGATAGATGGCGTTGTGTTCGCTTTGAGTACCACTGTTGGTAGAGTGGTAGCGCCGGCGGTGGCCCCTGGCGGAAGGCGGGCCTTCGTGGTGGCCGAGAGTTGAGCGAGCCTCTTCTGCGCGTGGCGGCTGCCGCAAACGGTTGTCTGTACCGTGGGTCCCCGGTTCTCGGCACCGCGGTCTTCGCACCGGGGTCCCACGTGGAAAGTCAGGCATTGGCGACACCGCCTTGGGTATGTGTTAGTGTGTTGCGTGTGTTTGTGTGTGTTTATCATGTTATTGTGTGTTTAGTGTGTCACCGCGTTATGTTGTTTGTATGGTAGCGTGTTAATTGAAATTGGTGTATCATTCGGCGGACGATATCGTCGTCTAAATTAGTTAATAAATGTATGTATGTTGTGTGCTTTGTACCGACCGTGTCCACTGTGTCCGTTCACTCGAAGAGCGTGGCGTGGCGATGCGCATGTTCGCCTCGCCGAGACATCACAGGGCGTCAACAAAAACACCACACAAACAGGCAGTAAATTAGCTGGACGAGACGGAGGAGTTGTAATGTTCCGACAACAACAAGTTTCCCCTCCAAAAACTGCACCTTCTAGTTTTCCGAGTCTAGAGAGATCGGCGCGGGACGCAGGGGTGATGACGTACGCTGCAACGGGGACGGAGAACGGCGGCGAGATGAACGAAAAGAATGAGGCCCAGCATGAGACCGTGGAGGGGAGGGTGACCGACGGGAGGTAAATGGATACGGTGCGGGATCGTATTCATCGGGTCTCGGGGCAAAGTCTCTCTCGTAAGCTGGGTAACCACGTCGGTCATCCTGCTGACGGCGGCGGCAGAAACGGGATATATGGCCCCTTATGCCACAGTAGAAGCAGATGGGGCGCGGAGGACGCCATGTAGAATAGTAGCGTGGCTTTGGCACTTGCGTTGTCATCGCAGCCACATGGTCGCATCCAACGTCCGCAGGCACGGTTGGAACTGGTGCAGGGGTCCACGATGCAACTTCTGCGTACGAAGGCACTGGGAAGCGCACAGGAGACGTGGCATGTGCAGCGCTTGTCATTGATGCCAGTTCGTCCTTGATTATCTCACGCGCAGGTTAGGAGGAGGTGTGTGGACAGACGCAATGGTTCTGTTGCCTGGAATAAGGCTGTGAAGTTCTTTTCTGACAATTGTGCGGATAAGGCCCCGCAATTCATGCTCTCTGGTAAAGCGAGCGTCGCAGGAGGCGTGTGGAAGGCGCATGGAATGAAGCGCGTCCAGGCGTTGGCATGTAGTGATGACGTCCCGGACGGTAGTTGGATTCTGGATCACGAGAGCATTTAAGGCCACAGAGTTGATACCTTTCAGTAGATGTCGGATGCGATCGGCCTCCGTCATGTCATTTTGTGCTCGGCGACCGAGAACCAGAATATCTTCAATGTAGGACGTATACGATTCGTCGTCCCCCTGGATGCGGGTTGCGAGTATCCGAAAGCAAACGACCTTATACATTAGAAAACTTCATAACATGATCGCAAACGAAACAAAAGGAGCGCTCCTATGACAATCTAAACTGTGATTTGCCTTATCTCAAGATAATCTGGCCCAGGCGTAGCTACATTCTATAATCAGATGAACGGCATGCGTATTTGGCTTTTGACGAGACAACGAAGCTCAATGAAATACATGAAATTAGCAGCACGAGTCACAGTATAGTGACCTCAAAAAGTGTTAAGGCCTTGAATGTGGTGGTGGTAGCGGTTAGAAGAGAAAGAAGGCGCCCAATTCCCGCAGCCCGGTAGGGAGCATGGCGCAGCGCCTACTGACTGCAGCAGTGTAGCAACGCAGCGCAGAAGTGCTAGCATTTTTCGAAGAGGCCTGCAACGCATGAGCAGTTGCCTTCTTCAACTTTGGGCTTGCTATACAGATTCTTCAACGTCAAGTAAATCTGATGTGGGTCGCCGAAGAGGCTCAATGTTAGCGCGCACATCGCCACCATTTCCGCCGTTTCGCGAGTAAAATCTTGTGTGCCGATGAGAATGAGGTGTTCCGTGGCCAGCTAGTTTTCGATACGATAGTTACAGCAAGAGAACAGAACGACGACAAAGAGACAAGGAGGATACGAGCACTTGTCTTCTTCATGTCCCTTTGTCGTCGTTGTCTTCCCGCGCTATAACTATCGTCATGCCATACCAACTTACCCAAACTGCCACACTTCCATCTTTTCGATGGATGGATGGATGCTATGAGCGTCCCCTTTATAACGGGGTGGTGACAAGTATGCCACCAGGCTCAACAAAAAAAAAAAACCTTTTTTTCTTTTTTGATGTTGGCCTAATGCCTCTACTTCGATAAATTCTATCTTAATGGAAAAAAAAGGTAAATTTTCAGCTTAAGTTCTCTGCCATTTACGGCACACTGTCCATATTTTATTTTTCCAATATTTATTTTTGTCCTTTCTCTCTAATTTTCTGCCACCAATACTCTAACCGTCTCTTACTTATTTCAATCGCGGGTGTGTTCTGCTTTCCATTGTTGTCCCTAAAACCCAAGGCTTCCTGTAGGCTCGTGCCCAAACGTACACCTGGGTGGATATCTCCACATTCAATCAGAACATGCTCCGCCGTTTCCTTATCTTTCCCGCAGCATGTGCATTGTTCTTCTTCTTTACTGAATCTTGCTTTATAACTACGCGTTCTAAGGCAACCCGATCTCGCTTCAAACAGTAAAGCGCTTCCCCTTGAATTATCGTAAAATGCCTCCCTCCTTATTTCATTTTTGCCCTTTCGGTAGTTACTCAAAGCCGGTTTTTTCTCCATAGCTGCCATCCAGTAAATCCTCTCCGCCTCCCTGACTTTTCCCTTAACGCTCTTTGTTGACATATGGCTTACAATACCAGCCATATATTTACTAGTGAGTCTTCTAGTTCTTTTTCTCCACTGTGTGTCCACGCTCTTCCTATACAAATAACGGAACACCTTCTCTGCCCATCTACTCTCCTTCATATTTCTTAGCCTTTCTTCGAACCTTATTTTGCTCTGCGCTTCCCTCGCCTCAAAACCTACCCACCCCATATCGCCCTTTACAGCCTCGTTTGTCGTCTTCCCGTGAGCACCCAACGCGAGGCGTCCCACAGTCCTTTGATTTACATCCATTCCCGATTGCACCTCTGCCCTCATGCACACCACTGAGTTCCCAAAAGTAAGCCCTGGAACATTACACCCTTCCACAGACCTCGAAGCACCTCATACCTATTGTATCCCCACAACGCTCTGTGCTTCATTATTGCCGCATTCCTCTTTCCTTTTGCTGCCGAGGCTTTTTCCTGTACCTCCATGTATCTATCACTCTCATTTACCCATACTCCAAGGTACTTGTATTCACTTACCCTCGGTATTTCTTGGCCTTGTATGGACACCGTCTGATCACAGGGATCATTGAATACCATCAATCCACACTTCGTTACACTGAATCCTACTCCAAGAGCTTCACCTTCCCTTCCGCATATATTCGCCAGCTGCTGTATATCATCTCGACTGTCCGCAAATAAGACGATATCGTCCGCATAAAATAAACCTGGAAGCTTCTGCTCAATCATCATGCCGCCCTGTTTGTGTGACAGATTAAAACCAATGTTGCTACCTTCTAGCGCTTTTTCCATACTCACCATGTACAGCATGAATAACAGCGGGGACAAAGGACATCCCTGTCTCAGACCCTTGCTAACCTCAACGTTCTCTTTGCTACGCATTCCTTCCCACTCTATGCAAACTGTATTTTCTTGGTATATCTCCCTCAAAAGCTGTATACAGTCGTCGCCCATGCCCATTCCTTTCAATATATCCCACAAAATTTCCTGATTAACGTTGTCGTATGCCCCAGTGATGTCTAGAAAAGCCACGTACAAGGGCCTATTCTCTATTTTAGATATTTCTATACACTGAGTGAGAACAAACAGGTTATCGTCTAACCGCCTGTCGACTCGAAATCCGTTCTGAAGTTCTCCCAAAATATCGTTATGTTCGGCCCATGTTTCTATTTTCATTTTTACTGCTTGCATCGCCAACCTGTATAGTACCGATGTAATGGTTAGTGGTCTATACGAGCGAATCTTGTCCTTTTCTCCCTTGCCTTTATAGATTAAGTTCATTCTACTTTGTCGCCAACTGTCCGGTATTTGTCCGTCCTTTAAGCTTTTTTCTACTGCTTTTAACAATGCTTCTTTAGTGTTATGTCCTAGTTCGTTAATGAGGCTAACGGGAATCCCATCTAAACCCGCGGCAGTGCGCTTTGGAATTTTTCCTTCGGCCTTTTTCCAGTTGAAATTATCAAGTACTAGCTCTTCCTGTGTTGCTTTCTCCGCCACACTTTTACTCACCGGGGAGATCCCCTGGACGCTCTTTTGAAACGAATCGGCTGTTACCTTTTGGATGTAACCTAGCGCTTCGTACCCTTCCAATTGATTTCCTCCTTCATCTAGAATATGTTGTTGCGTTGTGACAGACTTCCTACCTAGCGCCTTTATGTGGCTCCAAAAAATCCTAGGCGCGGCCTCCTTTTTTTCGTGTATCTCTGTCATCCAGCGTTCACTTTCACCTTTAATTTTTGCCTCTACCAATTTCTGTACAAGGGATTTTTTCTCTAAATATATTTCCCATAATTTTTTGACTTCGTCCTGCGGCCGCTTCTCCTTTTTTGCCTTTCTATGCTCCCGTGATGCTTCGCGTCGCTTCTCGATTGCCTCCCGGATTTCCTTGTTCCACCAACTTTTTGGCTTCCTTTTTCCTTTCCAGCAAACAGTTTTCTTCTCTTTCCCTATCTCCTTCGTCATTAGATGTAACAGCTCACTATACTCCCAGTCCTTGCCTGGTATTTCGCCTACTTCTTCCTCGACTCTTGCGGCTATATTTATTATTTGTTTGTCATTTAAATACGAGCTGCCAGACTTTGATTCCATGCTCATATTTTCAGTTTCGTATCCCATTTGTAATGTTATTCGTTTATGATCACTACCCAAGCTGTTAATGCCTTCCTCGTCTATCCTCATTTCTGTCAGTTTGTGGTAAATTCCTTCAGTCATGAGACGAAGCAGCGCCAACTGGTGCCACAATTAAGAAACTTCATCACAGCCAAAGAAAAGTGCCGCGTTGACCCCGTTAGGCGCAGCCATCTTCGTCTTTTACCAGTGTCACCAGCACATGGAGTGTTTTCTGGATTGTTGAATACCCGCGAACTTCCTAATCTCATCTTCCCGCCTACCTTTCTGTTTCCCCCTCACCCGATTACCTTCTCTCCAGTCATTGGCTGTGTGTTATAACTATAGCTGAATATGTGAATACATGCTATGACCAAGTCAAATACGCAAAGTCATGGTGAGACCAAGCTAATTAAGTATTAGGTCATTATGCCCGTGCAAATGAAGTCTGTGAAGCTAATAACAACTAATTAGAACCATGGTAACACGACGTTAATTAGGAATGCCCTATGTAAAAGTAAGCTGCTTAGAATAGCATTTAGTAATAATTTGCTAATTAGAATGTACAAAATAGGTAACGTAATTAGGTCCTTGCAATAATGCCTGGATTATTGCCGTGTAAATAAATTATTTCTAGTTAAGATAGAACTCCCAAGTATCGAGTGAAATAAAACCGAAATAATTATGCCAGTTTAATATAGAGTGAACTGACACCGTCTTCATTAAGAAGCAGATCGAGCAGACTGAAGCCGAGCTCATCTGATGGCACTAGTCTAGCACAAGTAGTGCAAGCTGATCAAACTATGCCAACAAGCTCCTGCTTAGCGTCCACCTCATGAAACGCTTAACAGTCATACTGGTAATATGACATTCACGAGTGGAACTCGGGCCTTCTCAGAATCAACGAACTTGTACCCGAAGCGTTGTGGTTTGGGCTATATAGGTGGTAGATCATGAGCATTGTTATAGCGCGAGCTCAGAAAGATGACAAAGGGATAATAAGACGAGCGCTCGTCTTCTTGTCTCTTTATCGCCGTTCCGCGTTCGCGCTAAAGCAATCGTTTTGTATCCGAGTTCGTACGTCAATCAGTTTGATTGATACATGCCCGCAGCGAAGATTGAATCTTCTTACCTGGTTTGCTTTTGTCGCGGAGTAGTGCTCGTGCCGAAAGGCTAGTGAGTGGCATAATTCATCCATTATAATAATTGCATGGACTGTGCACGAAGAACCAAAAGTTGTATCACCACACGGCTGCGATGTCTCGCATTCAATTCCACCGCACTCAATACTCACAGTCATGAAGCAAGCGCCCCGGGTGGCATTTGCGTCGAAAAATGTTAATACATGTTAGCTTATTTGTGGATGTGCTGTTTTTACCAATTAGTTACTGCAGAAAAGTCTTCAGGCGTAAGGTAACTAGCAGCAACCTGTCCGACTGTTTGCAGTCCTTCGGGCAATGCAGAATTCAAGCGCAGCTCTTTAGCGACCATATTCGGCCCTTTTCGACGCCTGTCTACGCTTGACCTGATCGCTAAAAGAATACTAAAGTGAAACAATTATACTCTTTTTATTGATAAATATTACACTGATAACTGTATTGCCCAAAATTTTACCAACATTTGTTCATTACTTCCGGAAGAAATGAAGCAAATTTCATTTCTAAATTTCGCGATGAAATGTCTGAGTGTGATGTCATGAATTTAAAAGTATATATTTTGTACACCATTGGCTAAACAAACTTCTCTAAAACATGATGTGTTGATTGTATGGTCTTGTCTTCTCAAAGAACAGCATAACTTATTGTTGTCGGTTATGCCTATAGTAGAGGCAGCCGAAATCTATGACGCCTTAGTTCGGGAATTTCATGGTGGCCCACATTTAATTTTGGCGCGCTTTCTCGTTAACTAGGCGCCTGCATGCGGCAACAGCGGTGCTTTCAGTATTGTGAAATTGTAATTTACTGGCAGGCAAAAATTTTTTCTTTTCTTTTAGCGTCCCTTTAAGATCTGATTGAGGCAGCGTAAGCCTTACCGAATTTTTTTTATTCGATGTACCCATCAAATGTATGGCGTCCTACATACGCGTTTCATTGTCAGAACTTGACACGTGCGCACTCCTCAGTAGTGCTGTCTCTTTTTATAAACAAAGGATACAATATACTGATGTAGTCGGGGGTCTGCCCATACGACTGGAGCTAACCGAAGTCTCGGGGAGATGTCGAGGAGAGTAGCCCGGGCTGCTAAAATAAAGGTTTATTTAAATTATTTACAGGTTGCGTGTTATACCCCTCTCACACGGCACCTGTAATGTCATTCGCTGCGAATAAAATTAGGCGTTAATGTCAATTTGTTGCTTCTATACACAGGCAAAGGGAATGACATTCACACCTAATGACATTCACTCGTTCAATGTATTCACTAAACTCATGCAAGTGTGACATGTGTACTCTCGTCAACATGCGTTTGACAAGTGATTTCATAATCGATATCTTAAAGCGAGTGTAAACGATGTTCAGATGTTTATTAGATGTCGTTAACTTTTTGTTAACTTTTTGACGTGCAACAAGATAGTGGAAGCAATTGGTGCCTCTATATTTTCTTTCCCAGACACCGACTTGGCACTATAGCGCTTACTGTCAGCCATGCTAACAAAATCTCGCTGTTTTGGTGCAGCATCGTCACGTTACACTCGCTAGTAGCAGGACACGCACACGCATACTGGACACCAGTTTAGGGAGAGTGTTTTAAACCAATTTTCCTTTCTTGCAAAGCATCACAGTTCTCTGTTATTCACTGACGAAATCCAAGCCCAAAGAGCAGCCAACATAAACAAATTGGCGTGTAGGCGCAGCTCGAAATTCCTCGTCGTCTGTGATCTTTCTTCAATATCAAGCTTGAGGCCTTTTAGTCGATTCTGGTGCATCATTCGCCGCAGATAGAAAGCAATTATTGTTCGTTTGCACTGATTATAATTTATCGCGGTCGCAAATTCATGAACGCTGTCATGGTTCCAAGTATTGCGGACTGCAACTTGTGACTGCGAGGTTTAGGCTGTAGTCTTGCTTTGGTATGAGGATTTTTTTTCTGCCGATGCTAGTTTATCACGTAGCAGTATATTTTCAACCTTCTGGACAATGTTGTGTAAATTAAATGCGCAATATATAGTTTTTTGGTATCATAGCAGCCTACCAATAAACACTTACGTGAATAGCGAATGTCATTTTACGTGGACGAGTACACCTTGAATGCGAGGTCGCAATGATATTCACTTTGAATATGATTCGCTGCGAATGACATTAGACGGGCCGTGTGAAAGGGGTATTACTAAATGATGGATGGTAACATGATGGAAGATCTCTGTGCATGCTTGATGGAAGCTTCTGGGAGCTTGTCTGGGGCATCTCGACGCTCGTGTTTTATGCCCTGTCCTCCCCTGATTCCCTGCAGGGAAAAACAATTGAGGCCAAGACAGTCCAATGAAATTATATTTTTCACGTAGACCCCTAAAATGCGAAGGCGAAACACCACCTCCTTTCCAACCAAAGAAAGGGGGAAGAAGCACGCCCAGTTCGTACTATAGCGAGGTAAAAAACACCACACAATACACAATAAGCACGACAGAGCACAGCGCGAAGACGTTGGGTCCTACGTGCAGATCAACTTGTGCATTCAGGTGCAGCGTTGACTCATTGATGTGGTCAGCGGTGCCGGGGAGGCCACGGCTTGTGAAAACTGTCACCACAAAGGCACAACAAAGTACGTAGAAAACGTCCTTGTAGATGGATCTCAGACGCTTGCCTCATTGTCTCGGGCATCTTTACGTACGAAGAAAACAGGCTAGATGGCAAACAGCTCTTTCTAATTCGTCAGTCGGTCAGGCGTGTCGAAAAAGTTTTATGAGGGGCTCCGATGGCCCTGGAGAACTAGAAGCACGACTTTCGTGTGGCCACCACTCTTGGCGCATCTCTGGGAGCCCTGGCCCGGAAGACATCAGGGTTGGCTCTGCCATAATGCCTCACGCATCCCAGTGGCACCAAGCCAGGGAGGCCGATCATAGCAGATCGTCCACCTTCACAGAAGGTCTCGAAAGGGTTGCAGCACTAGTGACTCCACAGAGACCGTAGATCTGATTCATTGTTGACGTTGACGTAGGCTGCACCCATCTCTGGATCTGAGCGGTGGCTAGCAAACGCCATAAGCGAACCACGCAAGGCACGAGGCAGAACGGAGTGCCCTCAACTGACCTAGAGAAATGCCAGGTTGCATTTCTGATGAAAACTCTCTCAAATTCAATAATTGGTGCACTCGCTCGTAAAAATAACGTACAAGATAACGAAGCCATAAGAAACAAATACCTACTACATGCGAAGCGAGTCAATTGACCAAACATTTTGTATTATTTTTCAGAGAAATTCACAGTCTTTAAAGCACGCATGTGCTATGGGCGACACAAAAAAACAAAAAGAAAAGGAAGATAGTGAATGATCAAAATGCTTATCACCAAAGAAGTAAAACTCAAACTTGTGCGTATAACATAAAACAAACAGAGAAACAAAAACCTACATTACACTGATGCGCATACTAAGAAGTATGCTGTAAATAACACAAGGTTTATACAGGGGCTTTGAGTGAGCCTTCTTGGTTTAACTCAGCTTGCGCGTATAACGTAAAACAAATCGAGAAACCAAAACCTACACAATATACTGATGGGCATGCAAAGAAGTGTACTGCAAAAAACAAGTTTTAAACAGAGGCTTTCACTTTATTGCGTTCTGTTCCTCTAGTCAAGTCGGGCATGACGAGCTTGAGCCACAATGGCGGGTGCCACAGAAGACGGGATTCTGGTGCCGGAGGACGATGCGACTTGCCGACCCACGGGGTATAGTGGTTCTTGGCATCGCTGAAAAACCATGCCGAAAACGACTGGACTGGTTGCCTCTGCCACGGCGCAGCGCGGGTGCTTCGACACAATGGCAGAGCCGATCTCGACGGATGACCAAGAAGCTGCTCTGGCGCATTGGACATTCCCGCGTGCAACTTCTTTGGTGAATGCACCGGGACGAGATTGAGAAGAAGAGAAGCTGGACCAAGGCAGAAGACGTATGGCAGCAACCCGAGAAAATGGGTGTCCACGCTGCTTGACTGATGGACGTTTTCTCAATGTTAATAAATTTTTTTTTCTCAGTAAATTCCTGAAAGTAATGACTTCACGCACATTTCCCAATCTCAGCCGCGCTGAAGAAACCACACGTTGCCTCAACAAACTAGCTGGCAGCGGTGAAATCAAGAAAAGGTACGCGGAAAACTGCAGACGAAAGATTGACTTCTGCGGATCGAGGATCAGCAGCTTCGTGACTTTGGGAGACACAACTGTAGCAGTAACAGCGTAAAAACTTGGACGACTTCATTCATGATAACTTGGAAGAAAGAGCAGCGAAAGGCATTCCTCATGGTCTGGGATCGGCAGACCTGAGAACTGGCTGTTCCAAACCAAGCCTTGAGAAGTGTTCTTTGTGGTGCGAGCTGGCCAGTAAAAGCTACTGATTTTGTGCCAGGTGGTGTGTCTAAGACCAACCAGCTACGACGTGAAGCCATGGTGCTGAGGCAGCTTGGGTTTGGTACAACCGACTGATGATCGAGGGCGTGGTCGTGCTGCCAAGTACGTTCCGGTATGGCACGACTGATAGCTGAGTGGACCTGGTGCTTCCCCGGGTGCATCGTGGTCAGATGCGGGCTTGAGCGAGCAGCTCGGGATGTGGTTCTGCCTCGTCGACGGCTCATCGTGCTTCTCTTATTGCGAGCGTGCCTCAGCTATGCGGTTGTCGCTACCGTGATTAATGTCTGCGGAACAATAGACTCCGTATCAGGTAGGACGCGTTGATGCTCGCGTATGGGGAGAGCTCAGTGAGACTTGAACTGAGCAGGACGTAAGTTTTTTTGCTCTCCCGTCCGTTCTGTTTATGTTAGCCCCGCGCTCCTAAATCTTCACTCATGCTCTGGCTTTCTTGGTTGCTTACCCGGTCAACGACGCGTTTCGTTGGTTAAGGGAGAGTGCGGCGGAGGCGAATCAATGTGTCCTATTTTCTTTTAGGGGCAAAGCTCCTTATGGTCTCACGCAGTCCATTCTGCCAGCGCAGCCAGCACAGCATATCCACACACCACACACACACACACACACACACACACACACACACACACACCACACACAACCCACAACACACAACCACCACAATACACACACACACACACACACACACACACACACACACACACCACACCACAACACACAACACACACACACACACACACCAAACACACACACACACACACACACACACACAGTGGCCGTGAAAATTGGTTTTAGGTCCCTATAGTATCAACACATCAGCATAAAAGTTGGGCGACGAAAAACAGCTGCGGTTTAGTTTCCACGCATCACTGTTTGAAGAGTCTAGAAAGTACCGGAAGCCACTTGTTTTGGTTTTTTCAAGGGTATTTGTTTTCTTCTAGTGTTTATTTCTTAGCTCAAGCCAGAAACATTCGTGGCTGCCGTGATGCTCGCGGCGAGCTGACTGTTTCGAAAATGCCCGCACAATTCCCCCTTTAATAGTAAAGGAGCCATTAGCGCACAGCTGGGGATGATGATGCATGCGGCCATTTTCTCTGTAACGGTTGATCAACGGTATTTTCGAAACGCCGCAAGATAGCACGTGCTCAAACAGGGTCGCCATATCCAGCGTAGCAAACAAGCGCTGCTAAGCAATAACAATATGGTTGTGAAATGCGGGATATTCTTGAATACATTTCGTATCTCTTGCGGAAGAACAATCCCCATTTCGGCCCCTCGCACAAGTGGTCAACAGTTTTCGCCCGGCGTATAGGGCGCATTATGTGTGATGCCTATGATATAGTTCCCAACATCGTGTCCTCATGATGACGTCACCGGTCTTCTATGTAAATCTGTTTTTGCTGCTGTGAATGTACGCGCGATGTACCACGGTTCAGTGCATCATTGTGCTACAGTACCAAGAGTATACACGCGCCAATGCTTGCTTGAAGAAGCCGAGGCCATTTGTTAAAACGTTGGCGCCCCTCGCAAGGGTTTGTTATTTCTGGATAGTGCCAATGGTGTTCAAGTAACTCCTTACTCAGTCAAACCACTGAGAGGTGCGACGTGGAAGTCTAAAAATAAGGGTACTTGCGTGTTCATGACCAGATTACTGTAATACACCAATCTTGTTTTTATGCGTTGGCTTCTGATGTATATTTATTACAATGTGGTATTTTTCACAGCTTTTCCTCCGTGTCATTTGACCATAAGTAATAACAATGAAGTAATGGTGTTTTGCACTTCAAAGCGGCGCGCTTGAATTATATTTGTCTAACAGACCTTTCTACTCATCACATTTGATCGTAAAAAAATATTTCTTCAGGAGAACATAAGGAACGAACAATTTAATATCAGTTGTCCCCTGTAGGCCCGTGTGCTCAGATTTGGGTGCTCGTTAAAGAATCCCAGGTGGTCAAAGTTTTCTGAGCCCTCCACTACGGCGTCTCTCATATATATATGGTGGTTTCGGGATGTTAAACCCCACAATATCAATCAATCATCAATCTGTTTGTCCAATACTAAATATCCGCTGAAAAAATAAAACTAGAAAAAAATTGCATTTGACAAAATACCTCGACGTCTTGATTACTCCACCGACCTCATTCTCGCAGCCTGCAATAGTTTATGCTTATAATACCCATAATGATTCATTGGCCGAATTGATATATGAAAAGGGATGGTTCGTTGCTTGCTGGATGTTATATATGACCACCTTTCATAGCTAGCGCTTATCAACAGTGATCCACGAACAGAGTCATCGTAGCAGATGCCTCGTCAGTTCGTTACTGCACGAAAACGTAAATAAAAGAAATGTGAACTCAAAAACTACCAAACAACTGTCAAAGCGTGCATCCTTTTGTTTACTGTATCAACTCGGAAATTTTCGGGTGCATACTTTGATGCAAATGCTGCGTTTGTCCATCACAATGTACCATTGTTGGACAATATATACCAACATATGTATAATGGTTTGCTTCGCCTAAAGGACCTAACAGCGTCCTCAGCAGCACGATACGCTTTCTGGTCCATTAGGGGCACCACGAATGCATAAGCGGTAGGCTTCAAAAGCACTGTTCAAAGCGTTTTTTTCATGTTACCGATCATATACCATTTTTTCTTCCATATTAGTTTGAGAGACGTCGAAACATATCAATGAGTAGCCGTTAGACGTTCGTAAATTCATGTTAGACCGAACGTGCAGGCTAGCGGAGCGCATGCATGAAAATGATGCTTGTGGTTCCATCAGCGAGCTTGGATGGGCAAGCCATTAACATTAGTACATATCACGATCAACAAGACTTGGTTCCGCTTGAGACCTCATTCATCAGCCTCGGAATGCCACCTAATTGTTTGTGGGATCGCTGCGGATAGAATTAAAACACAGGTGACTTTCTTCCGCAGGGTTCTGCGCACCTCAACAGCTCATCACAACTAGGACTGGTCGAGGTTCTGAGCCAGTCGAAGATCATCATGTTGCGTTCGTACTTGTGAGTGGCTTGCCGCGGTCACGCTGCACGTCTCGCACAGTGAGCTTGGTGTCGGTGGTGACGTGCACGCGCGGTACCGTTCCACTGACATCCAGCTCGCTCTTCGTGAGTCTTTCAAGTGCTCGGTACGTAGACAGGAGCCGTCGCCGTATGTACATCTGCCGCACCTTCGTGCTCACCGAGCGGACCAGGTCAGCAGGGGCCAGAGCTGCCTCAGAAGCCTGCGAGTACAGACAATCGTAAGTCCTCGCGTTTGGCTCATACTAAAAACGCATTTTTTTTTCGTGCTCAGTGTCACAGCACTTCTTTTTTAATTGCGGAAGTATGCCCTAGTAATGTAGGGTATAAAATTACGCATGCCTGTTCGCATCGCGCATTAAGCCTAACAGTGAGTGCTGTTATGTCCATGGATCCTCCGTTTGAGGTCGGATGGTCGGCCAGGCCTGTTCCTATTGCGCAAGACAGGTGGCTAACACGGCTCATTGTAAGTCAACGCAAGGGCGCAAGTTCAGTGCAGTCGCCCTATCGGCCACCACCCTCTCTGGATGCAACATAACTGCGACTAATTTGTAAAGCCTGACTGCCGCACACAACTCATCTCACATTCATCAACAAAGACCCTTCCTCTACAAGCAGTCGTACCATTCGCGCACAAAAAAAGAGCTTGCAGTGCAATGCACGTTTTGCACAAATCTACAGCCAAGCACTCTCACTCGCCGATCGATTTTCACACCATTGTGCTGTTACCGCTTCTAATTCGAATGAAGGCACCCGAAGACTACAAGTGTTTCCTTTTCTTTAAAATGGAAGTATTTCTTAGCGCTGCTGATGTCGTGACCCGGTGGTGCAACGGTAGCGCGCCTGACTCCAGCGAACTGCTGACACCAGAGTTTCTATCTATCTATCTATCTATCTATCTATCTA